>OZ037775.1:26775493-26795493 GCA_964035525.1 Porites cylindrica
TCATCGTCTTGTTATTCATTATTTAGGACACGCGTTAATGTCGATTCTGCTACCAGAAGACATCTTTTCGATGCGGATGATGATGAACCACTTGAGGTATAAAATTACATAATTCACATCCGTTTGATGGTATATTGATAACTAGAGCAACAACGAATTTATTTTCCTTATTAAATGAGAGTTGCTTTTCCCTGAATTCTCGTATTGCTTCTATGTACAATTTACTGAATGGGATCGTTACATATGAATCATATATACTTCACCAGGCTCTGTTCTCATAGCCTCTCTCAACCCAGGACTGTAAATTTGGGTACGGGCGAACGTTGACATTACCTGACTCTAATCTGATCTATAGGTCAAATTTCAAGGAAACCACGGTCAACTAATGGAAACTAATGACTCTGAGGATACTTACAGCAGGTTAGTACGTAATAGTATTAATACATGGCAATTACCTGTGAAAATGTTACAGTTAACTGAAAAAATGCTGTATACTGTTAGATGTAGAGTTCTTTCCGCCGGGTTTCGTCCACATGAAATACAAAAGCAAAACGTATGGTTCACATTCGTAAAGGTCAAGCAAATAAAATTGAGTGTCGCGTCGTTTACCTCTTTCTAAAGGTATGCTGGAGAATTCTACGATGGAGACAGACGAACACCGGTATTTAAATGGTGTTCTTCGCCATTAGCTTCAGAAGAGGCCGTCTTCCGCCTTCTACGCCCTTGCGATGAAAGCTTAGTTGCCACTGCCACTCCCAGGAACGTTGCCCACAACTGCGTATTCATGGTCGATTTAGATCGCTTGCCTCACCAAGAAGATGTGAAATGTGATAATCTAGGTTCTTGGCGAAACAATGGAACCAAGAATCGCGTGTACGAAATAAATGAGGATGGGTACCCTGAACTGGTTGACGAAGAAGAAGCAAGGGAAGCAACAGGCACATATACTCTCAAAAGAGTGTACTACAAAAACAAGGCAGCTCCCGACCTGAAGAAAAACATCATGACTTTGAAAGGTAATGTTAACTACTTTTCTACCAGCAAATAGTACATTTTACTAGTGTTTTAATGCAAATGCTGCGTTTTGATTGGCTGAGCTACTCGTGCAGCCGTTAGAATAGGAGGACGCGCGAGCGAGTGTATAGGTGTTCGAAATAAGTGAAGATTAAATGCTATTTGGGGAGAAATGGGGACAAATAATTGGAAATGGTTTTTTGATAATTTTGTGAGAATTTTTTAATAAATAACTGTATATTTAGCTCTCAATTTATATGCTCATGATCTAATTGTTAAATACAGGTTGCTTTCGACTTAGACAAAGAGAGTGGTGGCAGTGGTACTTTATTTACTCGTTGTTATTTTAGCCATAGTTTTCCTTGATTTTTACTTCCATTTCATCCTGTAGAATATCCCAAGCTGTGCTTAATTCAGTATCTCTTCGATGCGGTGGAGCATAAAATTGATGTACCATGCCATGGAAACGTGAAGAAAGGTGGAAATCCATACACGCGTACTAAGCCAAGTGTTATCGCGAACCTACGTTCCGCAGTAAAAGATCAGAAACCTAAAGCAGCATATCATCAGGTTGAGGAGATGGTCGGTGGTATCATGAACGTAGATTGCCTATCTGACCTGCCAAGGAACAGAGACCAAGCCAGTTATTTAAGGCGAGGCTCGTCAGAAAAAAAGGACGACGTTGACTCCTTAGTGATATTGCTGGAGCAGTGTAAAAGACAGCAGTTAGCAAACCCCAAAACCGCCTTTGTTCGTGAAGTTTCTTGCGCACCAGAGTTACGCTGCGTCATGTGTTACGACGACCAGCTTGCTGACATAGTGAGGTTTTGTACAAATCCTAGCAGCTTCGGGATCCTAGGCGCTGACCCAACGTTCAACCTTGGGAAGTTTAACGTGACTGTAACCACATATACCAACTTGTTAGTGGTTGATCGTAAAACGCGCAGGCATCCTGTGATGATTGGTCCCCTATTCATGCACCAAACAAAGACGTATGACGCCTATAACTACTTCTTTTCCAAACTGGTTAGCTTAAACAAAGATATTGGAAACGTACTGGCCTTCGGTACGGATGGTGAAGAGCCTCTTTTCAAAGCAATGGAACGCAACATGTACCACGGCATCCACTTAAGATGCTTTGGGCATTTCAGGGACAACTGTAAAGAACAGCTGCGCGCCCTCTCACGAGAAGTTCAAAAGGAGTTCCTGGATGACGTGTTTGGACGCAGGCTTGAAAATGGTAGCATGGAAGCTGGTAAGTTAACCCTCGAACGTACAAGGGGGAGGATGATTTCAAGACAATTTTGTTGTTAGTCCGTGCCGTCATTACTAGCTGTTCGTTTATCTGTGAGACACAATCGGTTTATATGGCAACAAGATATGACGTCATAAGCATAAGCAAGCCATATTTAAAAATGCATATTTTTAACCTTTTTTTTTCACTGAGTTTTACAACTCTAGCCAAAGATATTTTCAATTTCCGATTTTTAGTAAAATCCAAGATAACGTCACGGACCCCCAGCAGCGCCATAACCCTTAATAATTTCCTTATCTTTTTAGATAAAATATTTCCCAAATATAGTAACACTGCAAAAACCCAGGGGAGGGGTTGCAACCACCCCCCCTCTCCCCCTCTTTCCCTTTTCTCCTCCCCTTGTACGGTCCACGGTGGGGGTATAAGTTTGCGTGTACTCTTTCACTATATCAGATCCCCCTCCCTCTATGAGAAAGGGAAAGAAAGGGCCATGGGAACGAGGTTGCAGGAAAATCCTAAACTTTATTTCGTTTCTCACTGATAAAGGTCTTTTGGATTGCGAGACAGAAGCTGACTTTCAAGCTCAGTTGGTGTCACTAAAGGACGTGTGGGATGAGCGAGAAAAGGCCCATCTGCCTGCTGGAAAGCAACCTTCATTTCACAAATATATCTCGGAAAAGGTGACAGCAGTTCATGTACTTAGGAAATGTTTGAATTGCGGGAGTTTAATTTTGGTAATTTGGGTTTCTGGTAACAAATATATCAACTCGATTTATCAAATTTATTCAGAAACCGCAGAGACTCTTCCCTATTTGTTGTAATTGTAATGTTGGTAATGTTTTCAATTCAAATTTAAATTCAGCTTTTATGGCCGGAGTTTATTTTTACGATATCACATTTCGTGAAACGCTGGAAACCCCGCAAAATTCGCGAAAGTTAGATTGCGCGCAAATTTCATGCCACACGGTTTTCTGTGTGGAATATGGAGAATTTATGTCATCGCCATTTGTAATAACATGCGCGGTTCATATAGCAACGGTTTCATTCAATATTCTTATATTTATGCAAGACCTTCATTTTACTGGAGGTGCTATGTAAGTAACAGTTGGCCAATGACACAAATTGCAATTGAAATCGGACATCTGGCCTTTCATTTCTAAACCAGCCAGCTAGAGATCTAGAGATTGCGTTCAGCTAGAGATTGCGTTTTCCGGAACTTGGAACTTTTTAACGTAATCACGAGCTTGACTTGTACTTTAAAAAAAGAAAAAACGTTTTGAAGTACGACAATCCTTGTTTTATGTATAGTTATGGAAAATGTAGAGAATTTACGCCTTATGCTATTAAATTAAAGGACAACATTGTCTCATTTTATTTCAGGAAAAAATGATCCAAGACAACATGTTGCGCCCCATTCGGTTGAATGCAGGCCTAGGAAATCCTCCAGAAGCATATTATAACAACATGCCAGAATCAGCAAATAAAATTATTAAAATGGGAGTAGACTTTCAAAAGAATGAAATGTCACAATTTAACGACAAGATGGAGAAAGTAATTCAGCAGCAGCGACGGGACTGTGAATCAGCCGTAATAAACAGAGGTCCATATGCTCTCACAGACGACTACCTTCACTTACAAATGTCTCCTGACAAGTGGTTTTCCCTGAATGCTCGTCAGCGTGAAAGGCATTTGAAAAAGTTCTGGGAAGAAGTACCTGGAAGAAATGTTGATGTGCAGGATGACAGTGGTAATGTAAACGATGACAAGGAAGAGAACACTTCCCTTACCAGCCCTCCAGAGCTGTCTGTAAGACCAGAGGAGTCAGGTGCAGCTGGTGTAGCTCTTCTTTCCCTAAAAGAGATGTACCGGCAAGCATCCATTCTTCTCCTCAAGAAAGATTCCATTGTGGAAATACCTTTTAAGCCCCATACGTTTATGGTTGAAAGCGACAAGGGAAGGCCACATTATGTTGTACTAGCAGAAAGTGGGAAGGTGACATGCGAGGACTGTCCTCGTTATAAGTCTACAAAAATATGTGCACATTCTTTAGCCGTGGCAGAGAAGTGCGGTAAATTACAGAATTATCTCACTTGGTTTAAGAGAAGCAGCCACACCTTAACTACAACGAGTTACGTCACCTGTGACAGCGCGCCAACAGTTGGCAAAAAATCCCAGAGACCTTCAACGTCGCGTAGGAAAGGTGGTAGAGGGCAAGCTGTCAACATTGTGCCTCGACCAAGTGCCAGTGAGCAAGCTCCATCACCCTCCGCAGCGCCGACGCCCTCTCCTGTACTACCTCCCACCGCAGTGCCACCAGCCTACAAAGCGCCTCCACCCTCTCCATCTGCAGCGCCACCACCCTTCGCAGCTCCGCCCTTCGCAGCTCCGCAACCAGTGGTTTCGCAACCGTCAGAGCTGCCCCTGACATTTCCTTTAAGTCCTTCAAATGCGCTTGGGCGGGTTCCATATCCATCCCCACTGCCAGGGCAGTTTATTGTTTATCCCTTAAAGTTCTGCCCACCTCAAGTGAGCATATGTTATGGGTGTTCAAACACCCTTAAACCGGGAGGGCAGATTCCGCTTCCTCCTCATGATCTAGTCGTAGCCTCCAACATGATGCGAAGCTTCCAGCACGGAGGGCAAATGAGGAGCAAGCAAAGCAATGTATATTTTCATTGTAGTGGTGCCTGTATTAGGGCTAAACAGCCATATTTCTCTCATTGTAGCATGCCATGGTTTATACGTTCTTCGCTAACCGATCAACAGCTTGACTTTCTCAGTAAAATGTTTCCAGTTTATGCCCTTCCGTGAATTGTTATGTATTGTACGTATATAGTGCAACACCATTGGCCCGGTTATTTTTCCGATTCTGAAAACGGACGGCTAAATATCTCAATATGTACGAGTAGCGATAGAAATCTGTTGAACATGGATACGTCTTAATAAAGTTTTGTTTGTTTGTTGGACGAAGGTTCTTCTCCTCTGTTGACTAAATATAGTACGCTGCAGCATATTAACATGGTACCAGAGTCTTCGCTTTGTACTTCTTTACCGCCACAGACAAACCTAACATTTTTTTGATTTTGTTTCGCTTGAGAAAAGAGCGATGAAATTGTTGGACTTAAATAAAAATAAAGCAATAGCTCTTGTGTACGTGGCCACTGGTTCCGTTTCGAGTCCTGGTTCCTTTCGTATCAGTGGACAAAAGAATTTTGACAGATAAAAGTGTAAATTAAAGTTACTAAAATTAGGCGAAACCTCGCGACATAGCCCCTTTAAGTCATTCCTCTAAAGAATAACTAAAATAAATAGATAACTGAATTTAAATGGAATTTGAAGAGGTTTAAAGAAGGGATAGAAGAAAGAAAATGATTTTTGGAACACCAACAGTTGATACACACAAGAGCACTCCGGGTTGCTAGTGAATATTTCTTATTTCTCTAAAGTTTACAAAAATTTACATCTTTTTCTCATTATTCAGTCTTTTTTTTTCTCATTATTTATTATTTACGTCTATTTTATTTATTTTTATTTTTTAAAATTATTATTGTCCGCCGTCCGCCGTCCGCCGTCCGCCGTCCGCCGTCCGCATCCGCCGTCCGGATCCGCCGTCCGGATCCGCACTTTCAGTCTAAGAATATTATGATTGCTTTTTTTAAAATATATTCGAGGGGCTATATATGCTCTGAACATGAACTACGCCATTTATTGATCCCTCAAAGCAATCTAACCGTTAAAAGGGAAAGAAGAGGATCAAACGCGTAAGTTGAAATTGGTGCATATTTAGCGTCCGCCTCTTCACTAAGCATAAGCTCTATTCGATCAAAAATTTCAAATCGTATTGTACATTGAAAACAAAGGAGCTTAATCGGGTTTTGGCAATTCTAGCGACAAGCAAAGCTGGATTGGAAATGTCCATATAAGTGGAAAGTTAGCCAGGATGGTGATTTCTATTACGAAAATATCAATTTTTAGCTGTCGTTACTTCGCATATTAACCCAGCTTCGCGCCCAGGTGATTATTTAAAATTCGCTGTGGCTATATGGCCGGTAACCGGTCAAGGTTTTCAAAACACTAAATGGCCGGCAGTCCTATATTATCAGTAAATTTCACAAAATCGAAAGGTTCCAGCTAATCTAAACCATCATATGTCGATTTAGAAAAGTCAAGCGATCCTGAAATGCTTTACAGATCTCAAGTCTAGTGTTTGGTTTGCGCTGGGCTCAGACGAGGAAATCATGTTTTGTGACACTTAGAAATTTTTTCAGCTCGACTGCCGGTCAAGGTTATCAAAACACGAAATGGCCGGCAGTTCTATATTATTCTCAGTAAATTTCACAAAATCGAAAGATTCCAGCTAATGCAAACCATCATATGTCGATTTAGTGAAATGCTTTACAGATCTCAAGTCTAGTGTTTGGTTTACTCTGAACCATGTCTTGTGACACTTTTCAGCTGGACTGCCGGTCAAGGTTTGCAAAACACTAAATGGCCGGCAGTCCTATACTCTCAGTAAATTTCACAAAATCGAAAGATTCTAGCTAATCTTAACTAACATATGTCGATTAAGACAGGTCAAGCGATCCTGAAATGCTTTATAGATCTCAAGTCTAGTGTTTGGTTTACGCTGGGCTCGGAAGACGAAACCGTGTTTTGTGACACTTAGAACTTTTTCAGCTCGACTGCCGGTCAAGGTTTTCAAAACACTAAATGGCCGGCAGTCCCATATTCTCAGTAAATTTCACAAATCGAAAAAATTCTTCCGTTCTGAACTATCATAAGTCGTGATCCTGATCAAAGTCTCTACGCGTTAGTTCCCTTCTGGAGCTGAAATACACTTCAACAATATCTTGTTGTCGACGTCATGATTAAACAAGCTCGATATGGATCATGATAGTTCAGAACGGCTGAATTTTTTCACGGGGGGTGACAGCTCTAACAAGGGCTGTTTCGGGAGAAAAACAAATTTATTCCGGGAATCTGGAGATTTTGCCGGGAATCGGGAAACCTGGGAATTTTTTCGGGAAATATGAGATATTTTCGGGACATTGAGCAAAGATTTGATATTACATGTTATCAAACAATATATATACAGTGATATGCAGCCAGTGTATTCGCTGTATTCTATGTATTTTGACACTTGAAAACGGCTGAACTCCCCCTGATATGAAAAGACCATTCAGCAACGATTCCAACTAAAATAGCATGAAGTTCGAGTGCGATTGACCACGTGCAATCCCCAGCGGACTGACACAAGAACCGTACCGCTGCAAGGCACATACTATCAGTTCACACCAGATCCCATCATTCATTAGTTCAGGGGTATTTTTACGCTGCACGTTAACGAGTTTTAAGAGCACATTCCACTGATTGCATACTGGAAAACTTGAGAGAAGTACGTAAGAAGCATGTAAGAAAAAAACGAAACTCATTTAACCTTGTTAAACACAAATGAGGCCATAACAAGTAGTATTTCTGGGAAGACTCTTTAATCATCCTGATCTCGTCGGGGTCCTTCCGACTTTGCTCGAAAATCCCGAATCTCGATCAAAATGCGTTCGGGATAGGAAAATTTCAGATTTCGACAGTTCTGAAATTTTCAAATGAATTCATACAATGACACCACACAGAGTATACTTAGTTGAAAGTGATATCCAGAGCAATTTCAAAAACCGCACAACTTGTATGAAATAAAATTGACTACTTTTACGCGAAGTCACGCCAATAAAAATAAGCATAAAAAGAACAATTGATTTAGAGAACATTTTGGACAGAATTTGTCCTCTCAGAATGCTAGAAATGGCGTTTCAGAGCACCAAGATTTCAAAATTTTCTGGGGGAGCATGCCCCCAGACCCCCCTACTGGTTGCCCCTTCACTGCTCACCTGATTCATTGGTGATTAAAAAACAAAAAAACACGATTTTATATACTTAAAAAGTTTGACCTTCTTTCTGTGTTAACATGATACCCTCTAAACGAAAAAATAACTAAGGTTAGATAATGAACAAGTTACATAATTAACAAGAAGCTGCTAATCAAAATTTTAATTTCAATTGTTAAAACAATTTTGGGAAGTTAAACATTTATGGGGAATGCCACCGAAAAATTCGGGAGGGTGGACGAAATTTCCGGGAGGACATAAAGTTATTCATAGGACTGCCCAAACAGCCTTTGTTAGAGTTGTCACCCCCCGTTTTTTTCGATTTGTGAAATTTACTGAGAATATGGGACTGCCGGCCATTTAGTGTTTTGAAAACCTTGACCGGCAGTCGAGCTGAAAAGTGTCACAAAACATGGTTCAGCGTAAACCAAACACTAGACTCGAGATAGCATTTCAGGATCGCTTGACTTTTCTAAATCGACATATGATAGTTTAGATTAGCTAGAATCTTTCGATTTTGTGAAATTTACTGATAATATAGGACTGCCGGCCATTTAGTGTTTTGAAAACCTTGACCGGCAGTCGAGCTGAAAAATTTTTTAAGTGTCACAAAACATGATTTCCTCCTCTGAACCCAGCGCAAACCAAACACTAAACTTGAGATCTGTAAAGCATTTCAGGATCGCTTGACTTTTCTAAATCGACATCTGATAGTTTAGATTAGCTAGAATCTTTCGATTTTGTGAAATTTACTGATAATTGCTGGTTTGAACGTGACGTCACGGCGGTCATGTTGGTGGTCAAGAACAAAAGCATTTCTCTCCTCTGGGAACTAAACTCTATTTTCATGTAAATTCTTCGAGGAAATATTCTTTTGTTTTGACCCCCAACATGGCCGCCTTGTCACGTGGTTGCAAACCAAGAATATAGGACTGCCGGCCATTTAGTGTTTTGAAAACCTTGACCGGTTACCGGCCATATAGCCACAGCGTTTAAAATTACAGCTAAAAGCTAATGTGAGCTTAAACACTTATCACATAACTGCATCGGTATACTTTACGTGTTTATAAAGCATCGATTATCTTATTATCCTCGTCATGATATGATATGCAGATGATAAGGTGATACTCGGTAAAGAAATATCAAAAAGTGTCAAATGTTTTTAAAAATCACAAACGTTTCGGGTTCATGACCCTTCTTTCAGTGTGAGATAAAAACACCGTTTTTTCTCACACCGAGAGAGAGTTTTTCTTTTATGATACCTTTGTGATATTTTCAAACAAGCCACAATGTTAAACCCATTCGGTCAAATTGGTTTGTTTTGATCTTAGGCCAATCATATTGGTGGTAATCATATAGACAAATTGTCAATGGCAGGGACTGTTAGTTTGCGTACGCATTGTTTTCAATTACTTTTTTCTTAGCAATACGTTTTTTTTGGGGGGGGGGGCGGTGGGAGAGGAAAGGGGTAGGACAAAGTGTATTATGATTAACGCAAAAGTTAACCTGCGATCGGGGGGTGATCGCCGGTTATGCAAAACTGTTTAATTCACCTTATTATTCATTAAAAAATTTTTGCCGCATCTGATTGGAAGAATGAAGAAACACGAATGAAGAAACCGAGAAAACGTGGGCGAGTTCACCGAAGCCAACAAAATGGCGTTTTCGCTCGAGTAGCTGTAGTCCGTCTCATCGAAAAAGAAATTGTCAAAACGGAAGAAGTCCTTACAAGTTCTACCCGGCTCAACAAGGTGAAAATCTTGTGCACCTCAGAGGATGGCTCCCTCTGATTAAACAAATTGCAGAAGAGATTGGAATGGACTATGTGGAGAAGAGAAGTCCGACGAAGGTGTGGCATCGTTTCCAAACTTGACGATTGCGATGTAAACAAGATCATATCCCCTGTGCGACTTATTTGTGATGCGATGGGATTTTACCATCTGGAAGTATTTTTGGTTCTGAAAGAGAAAGGACATTTTAAGTCAGAAGATTATGCGAGAAATTTGATTCTCAAACTGTTCGGACCGAATTCTAATTTTGTGGTTTGTGGAGGCATCGTAGATTTTGGTGAAAGTGGAAACCGTCTGGGCTACGACCCAAAACATCTGCGAAAGTGGGAAATGCCTTTTAAGCGGGTGGACAGTGACATGTGTGAGCTGTTACACGAACCGAAGAACCGTGCAAGAAACGAAGCGACGTGCAGGCGATGTTCTATATAATGTATGCAAACCGTGCAAGAAGTGCGTTTGAAATTTTTTGTTTGTTCAGTTATTGTAACTATAGTTTGTCTGTGTGTTCATAATAAATTAAGTACACTAGCTTTTTTAATGATGAAATTTTAATGTACCATAGTTATAACCTGTTATAACGATTTATCTCAGTGTGGTGTTGTGTTATTGTAAAACTTCAGCGACTTCAATTGTTATTTTATTAGAGGTGGAAGGGCTGATGCAGATTGATAGAGGGGGTCACTAATCTTTATGCAGGCAAAAATTGAGGCCACATATATTTATGGCTTCCCTCCATTTTTTCTTCCCCCTCTCCCATCTCTAAATAATGACTGGTCCTCAAAAAATAAAATAAAAATGAGGAAAAAACCAATTAATTAACAAGAACCTACATGAAAGTAAGAAATGGTATAAAAATAATAAATCAAATAATAGCTGTCCCTTGACTAATCACCTTCCTCAATTAGTCGCCTCCCTCAAATAATCCCCCCCCCCCATAGATGGAAATATAAATAATCACCTCCCTCAAATAATCACTCACCCCACCCCTTTCACCATCTTCTCTTTCATTTATCCCAGCCTCCCTGTCAATTTGAAGTGAAGTCTGATCCAGCAAAACTGATCAGTGGTGATTCATGGAAAATTAACCAAGGAACTAAATTTTGAACACTCAATGAGGAAGGAGGAGCCATAAGATTATAGTTATTGTGTCATTTATTTATATTTTTATATTTATTAAAGGCTTAAAGATCTGAATAGTAGCCCACGTACCAAGCCAACGTCCAGGTGCAACTGGAAGTAACTAAGCCCTATGTCAAAAAAAAGAGAAGGAATGCCATTTCAGTTAACAAGCGGAAACTAGAGAGGGAAGTTAGAAAGTTAAAGTCCTACAACTGCAAACTTAGTGACAAGCAGGACCAGGAGATGAGAAAAATTGTAAATGTCATAGAAAATGACTTCCGTCCTGAATTGCAGCGTGTTATTAATGATTCATCAGATGAAGGCATTGGGAAAGCAGATGTTCTGCGAGCTGTGTGGGAGCAAGACCTAAAAGACAGGAGGGAGTTTTGGACTGATCAAAGGAGAAACAGTGAGCAAACAGCTAATATTGGAACAAATAACAGAAATCCCCATTTAACCACTCACAGAAAACGATAAAACTTAATATACAAGTTGAAAATCTTAACTCTTTTCACTTAATAATATTCAATAATAAAAGGATTAAATTTAGATACCAGTGAATTATGATCCTCTCCATGAACATTAAAAAAGCTAAGCAGTATGAAACTATGAATTATTTCATTATACATTTATCAACTCAAGGGTTAAATTTATTCTGTCATTTTGTGCATTAAGGGCAATACACATTGCTGTACTGTATCATCAATTAACAGAAATGAAAAATATTTATAAATAGACTTTATACTCCATCATGGGAAACTTCATAGCAGTCATTAAAAACTAATAGGAATTTTTGTACAATGTTCTTGTGTAGGAAATGGTGTGCATGGAAATAGATGGAGTACAATTACCTATCGTATGGCTCCGGCAGTATTTTGTAGAAGCCCGGCAGCCTATGAGGCTTTGGCAGGTTTTGACATATTACAGCTGCCATCAGTGGATTCATTAAGACAACTACGGTCGGGGTACTTCCAGACTGATGGCCCCAATTGGGAAAACCTGGAAGAAGCTGCCCAAGATTACAAATCCCTTCGAGAGGAAAAGAGAGTACAAGGGTTACTACAACCGCAAGGCTGGGGTGCGTTGATTGGGGATGAGGTGAAAGTGGTGACAAAAATTCAGTGGAACTCCAAAATTAATGAGTGCGTTTATTTATGCATGGTTTAATTCATTTAATTTATGTACCTTTTTGGTCAGTTTCCTTTTTTGGCATCCATGAATTTCCTGAATTTTGAAAATTATAGTAAAAAGATTAACAATTTATTGATTTCGTCTAACTTTTGACCGAAAGTGAGTTAGTGAATACCTTAAAAAGTATAGACTTAATTAGAATAATTGTCTATCCATTACATAATAGTGGTAAACTTAAATTCACAAAATGACGCTTGGATTCATTTAAAGTAAATTAAATGCCTGTCAGCTAAATAATATAATGTCAATAATAATTTTCTCTTACTAATTTTTTACATGAAGATTCATTGGTCATTCCGTCACTCCTGATGAGATGGTTTCACTTCACGATATTTATGAGGAACAGGATCCATCTCGAAGACAAATGAGAGCATCTTATGTACACCAGTTCGTATGGCGTGACCTTACAAGCGAGTTCGATGTCACTGGCCCTTACTACAAGAGCGAAGTGGGAATGAAGCATCAGTTTGTGATGACGTGCATACTTACCACCATCCATGCATTTCATCTCTACGGATTCGAGGTGATGGCCATTGTACTAGATGGTGGTAGCACAAACTTGGCTGCAATGAAGTACTTTACCATGGGTAAAGCTGGTGCATATGGTATGAATGAGGACCCAGCTGTGTCAGAAAACCTCATCGTGTAAAAACATGGTGGATAAATCCATTCACTGGCACCAAGATATTTTTTGTGCCATGTCCATCCCATGAGGTAACAGTTGCAATAATAATTTGAAACTGCATGTTATAATAATCAGGGTGCAAAGAAGGTCAGTTTTACAGCCTGCCATTTGGGCAAGCTGTAGCTAGCATGTACTAGCCCACAAGTCATTTCATCTGGCCCCCAAACCCTTTTTGATTAGCAGGATTGATTACAATCCTTTTGTAATTTGAATTTCCCAAAAACGCAGCACTTTGCCCGTCGGGCAAGTTAAGAACAAAAATCACTAGCCCAATAGCAAAATCCACTAGCCCATGGCTATCAGACACGACTTTCTTTGCAAGCTGATAATAATGTACTGTATGTAGCATTTTTCAATGCATTTTTTAAATAAATTGCCAGCCAGTTATTTAGGCAGCAAAACTAAACACATGAAGACAGTAATTGAACACATAATTGACCAGCTCCCAACATCAGTGGCTTCATATATTTGTTTGTGATAGGGTAAAGTTTAATTACTCCATTTTTTAGTGTTACTGTATTTGAAAGCAGTTATTTCCTGTAAACCCTCATAACATATTTCCAAACCATTGCCAAATCTTTAAAATTTTAAAGGATGTTATCCTTGTACATGTATATATACAGTTGTGGTACAACTACATTTTGTGTAAATATGGGAACAATCCAAAAGAAGAAAAATTTAGAAAGCAACCATTCAAAAAAAATCATCAGCCTTCTGATAAGTGTCTCTAATATTCACACCTGAAAAGCATTATTGCGGCATTGTATTCTTCAAAGCCAACTGGAAAAAAGCACTTTAACTTGTGGGGTCTCAACTTTGGTTGGAGACAGATCATTGGAGTATGGAATCGAGAAGTGGATAGGGCGCGAAAGAACAGAATGCTGAGAGTTCCAGAGCTGAAGTACCGGTATGTTTTCAGGGATTCTTGGACACGACTTAATGTCAGACCTGCCAAAGTTATGCAGGTAAGCCGCTATAATGTATTTCAAATATATCTGGACAGCACAGTCCTAAGTACTATTGTTAAGTTAATAATTTGACTACTTTATCTAATCAAATAAAATAATATTAAACTTGGCAGGAACATTTAAGTTTACATTTTAGCTCCAACTTTTTCCTAGTGTTCAGTATGGTCAGTATGATTACCCAGCTCTCACAAGATTAAAATTTAATGTTGTGGTTTAATTTATCTTTGGTTCAAATTTTATTTTCCATTGTTTTTGGGTAGGGTTAATTTTGATAATAAATTGTACACAAAGGAAAATAAAATTTAAACCAAAGATAAAATTGAATGAAATTGAACATTTTGTTTATGCTGTATTGAACTGTTTTCGAAATCACTTATTTCCATTTTATTTATCAGCGAGACCATCTGATTGGAGAACTAAAGGAGTATCAAGCAAAAGGCCCTGCTGACGCTGACAAGGTTTCTATGACCGTGGAGTACCTGGAAGCTGCCCAGTCATTATTTGAATTTGGTGTACTCAGCCATACAAAGATATCTGACATCAACAGTGCTGTTCTTCAGAAGATGGAGGAAGGATTTCTGTTTTTTGTAGCCTGGGCAGACTACTGCAATGGTGAAGGTAGAAAATTGCTTATCCCTGTTCACATTTAGTCAGTAATTTTTGTATAGATGTACAGAGTCCAATGTGTACCAATAAAAACACTTTCAGAGTAATACTTAATTAAACAGTATACACCTGTTGTACCAGTGGCATTATTGCTGTCTTGAAAATGAAATGCAACATGATTAATTGGTGACATCAACTGATTTCCTGTTCTCTGGAGGAGCTAGGAGGTACCAAAATAAAAAAAAGTGAACATTCAAGTGAATGTAGAAACCAGTACATCTTAGGGCCCTAGACTTTAATCAATCATGGTCACTTTGTGATTTTGCTTTTGACTGTAAACTTTGGTCAATTCTGAAGATCAATTCAAAATTACCCTCATTGGAGATACTTTTTTTTTCAAAACAGGTTACGACCTTTCAGTCCCCACACAGACAGTCTTTTTGTCATGGCAAGTAAGTATGTTTCTTTTTTTTGGCTATTTCAAGATGTACTGTTTTATAGCATCTCTCCTGAAAAGTGAATATTAATTACTTGCCTTGCAGACATGGGACCTGCTGAGATTGATGTACTATGGTTTTTCTGAACTTTGCCATTACCTTATTCCACTAAGGATTAACGGCAGTGGATTAGAAACAATCTTCTCTCAGCTACGATTTTCAACTGCTGGAAACTTAACCAGCTGTAATTATGGCTATGCCCTTTCCTCGTTGACTCTGAGAAGGTTCCTTCATGGTCACCGTGGGAAATACAAGTACCGGAAAGCAAGATTGTATGTGAGGCAGAGACGCTTCAAAAGGTCCAGACGTATGGTACAAAGAGTGGCATAATTACTCATGCTTGTTATATGAGTCAGCTGCCTCTTTTCAACCCTTCTCACAGTATTTCATTTGGGATGAAAACAAAATAATATATAGATTTAGCCACGGCTAAAAGCGAAGCTCCCATTGATAAATTTATAACTTAAATCAAACAATAATTTTGTATTCCACAAATCAGTTAACTTAAGGGCACATTCATGTGACTTTTGAGGGAAAAGCTAAGTGATTTTGGAGTGAAACAAATCTTGTATCGAGTTGATATAGCCTTATATGTACACCCAAAAAATAGTCTTCGGTCCCATTTAAGAGCAATAATGACTGTTGATCACAGTAGATAAGGCGTGGAAAACAAATTCTTGGAAAACAAATCAGGTCGAATTTTTTGCGTTCGACAAGTTTACAAATTCTTGCCAATAAATCTGGGTGCGTGCAAACCAATCTTTTATTTATTTATTTTTTTTTTATACACCACATCTGAGGAGAAAGAGTACTATGAGGCGCTGTTTTTATCATACAGACCTCGTACAAAATGCAGTATTTCACAATTTTTCAAGACAAATTGAATTCATTCAATATTCAGGACCATCGAAGCAAGCGTGGACTTTTAATTAGCGAAACCGTTCAAAAAATTTCCAAAATCATCTATACGGCCAACCGGTTCTAACTTTTGACAAGCGCCAAATTTGCGAAGAAATTTTAAAAGAGTTACGCTTCAACGTGATAAAGAATTTATTGAGTCTATTTTTTATTAACGGTTTTATAACGATGTGTAATCTTAAAAAGCGTTTGATACGCTCGGCATTTTGAGTACTCCTGCAAGCGATGTTTTTGAACGGCTGAAAACAAACGGCAAAGCGATGAAAATTACACTTTTGAGACTACCAACAATCAATAAAGAAATATAATTCGGTAGAACATTTACAGAGACAACAATTTTCATTCACGAAAACAAATGAGTATTTAAGTGTCTCTAAGAATCCTCAAGTCTTTACTAGTAAGATTAAAGATTAAGTTTATGTTTTAAGCCGCCGGTTTCCCAGTGTTTGCTGTTTTCAAAGATGAACTCACGACAAGGAAATCGCTTAAAGCTTTCTTTCTACAGCCAAAATTATAACTATATATTCTTCGGAAAGTCTTTTCTTTCTATTTACGGTGAATTAATATCGACTAAAGGCTTTTTAAAGTTCTGTAAGCTTAAGCTTATATCAAACCTCATACTAGGTCAGATCAGTGTCTCAGTCAAATCTTAATACAAACGTGCATAAACTAGCTTCATAAACTGCGCCGCTGGACTTCATGAAATTATATTTAAATACAATAATTACTCAGGCTTACCATAATTCGAGATGCAGCTCCTGAAAGCTATCAAGTAAGGCAAGGATCGCTTGAGCCTTTATAATTCTCGTACGCATCCAGCAAGGTGAAAAACAAAAACGATGCCATCCGAAATCGGATTAGCGGCTGTTGACAAACGACGCATTTCTTAACCAAAAACCTAATAAACAAACCAGCCATGAATAAGAGAACACTGTTGATAGCAACTGTATTTCATTTTGTACATCCAGTGGAAAAAGACAGTTAAAAACATCACAAGTTGACTCAAAACTCTGTCAGCTTCAGCTGTCAAAGTAAACAACTTTCAAGATGCTGCAAAAATTTTACGCATGAACTCACCTGTCAAATTTTAACCAATCAGAGCATAAAAATTGGACGTGGAGCGTGATCAACACGTGATTAAAGTAAGAAAAGGTCTTCCCCACCTGTATTTTAAAAAAAATGGCTGAATTTTTGCGTCTGATGTCAGTTTGAAATCAAAATCGTAATAGTGCGGGACGATAATGACATAAACACAACATATTTGATATGAATTTTAAAAAAAAGTAAACGTGAGCCTGCGATCATTTGAAAACGAGTAAATTGTCAGCGGATAACTTCAAAAAAAACTCCACCTTGATGGGTCGACACCTGAGCCCGCGATACGGTCAGGTGATACTGGTCAGCGGATACCCTGTTTTGACAGCTGTCAATTGATGACAACATTAATGTGCAGTCAGCTTTCTCCTGGGCTCCCAACGTAACTAGAAAGTGCGAGAGCAAACATTGGTATGCCTGTGGTGCGGACGGTCGGTCGGTCGGTCACGTGATTACCAAATTTTCTGGGATGGGTAGATTTATTTGCCCATGGTGCTCCGCAGGCGCGCTTCGCGCGCGGAGCTCCGCTAACAACTTAGCTGAGTTGTTTTCAAAAGTATACATTGTACATTGAGCAAGTCAAAATAATTGTGTTATTTCTACAAGAGTCTGTTGTCATTTTGTAGTCAGGCACATTGGATGTAAAGTTGCTTTGTAATTTAGTTTGTTGAAAATATTCTAGTGGTACAATTGGACCTTCCATTTTTTTAACCAATTTTTTCTAACATTTCAAGAGTTTGAAGATATTCAAACAGCACATGGACCTCCAATTTTAAGAATAATAATATTATTTATTGCAATTCGAAAGTGATAAGCTAGTACATGGAAAGGAATCCCTCTACAACAATATTAAAAGGGTGACTGGAAAAACGTATGAGTGACGTCTAATAAATTAGTTAAGACTGTACATTCTCCTTCCAATTTGAAATGCATAATAATGCTCCATGTGACACAATGGAAAGTGTGACATTAGATTGAAGTCTCATTCCATGTTTCATGCACTCTTTCATTATCAAAACATGCAAAGCATAACAGACTGTTGAGTTCAGTGTTGAGTTCTGTTGAGTTCAGTGGTAAAGAATTGAATCATTCATCTGGGTCTACTTGTCCAAAGACTACAAAGTCGGCGCTAACAAGGGGTGAAATTTTAATCCAGGTTTCATTTCCTTTTTTTCAAAAGTATTAATTTTCTGTCATAATTTCTTATTCAATTGGATAATACCCAGGGTTAGTCAATTTATCGACTAACCATGGGTATTCATGTTAGCTCAGCTTTGAATAACATGGCCCTGGATACACTATAAACTCTCAGAGTGTATCTAGCTATCTGATATCTTACTTCTTTCTTAAAGATCATGACGAGAGAGAAATAAGACGTACATGTGGGAGTTGGCATCTTAACTAAAAATTAATATACTTAACTACTAGTTTAATTAGATTCAAACAGAGACTCATGAAGGGCTTGTGTTCAAAACAACAGATTATAAAATATTTGCGGTGGCCAATTTACTTTACCACCCAGTTGATAAAATGAAATAATATGTGTTTCACCGCCAACCCCCCAACCCACCCTCATCCCAACACAGATCCACAGTATTTTCAACTACTAGGCTAACAGACAGGATATAATCAACAAGAATGAAGCTCCCGGATGGGATATCCCGGTGAAGCTTTAAACTTGTGTGCGAAATTCTCAGAGTTCCTATTTTTGTCCGTGTCTTCTTTATCCTCAGTATCCGAAATTTAGACCTCCAAAGTGCCGTGTGTTGCATTAAATAGAAGGAAATATTTAAAGGAAAAGCCAGTTTTCTAACATGGCAAAGTTGTCACGTATTCATGTGCCACTGATCGGTAACTGAGTTGTTCGCTTCACTGACTATGACGGCTCACAATCAAGTCTTCAGGGATAGTGTCGTCAACTGGTGAAATAATTTGCTCATAAATTGTGCTTCTTAATTGCTCATGTACTACATTGATCGATAGTTCACGAAGGGACGTTCCATTTTTTTTCCGATCCCCCCCGGTGGATGAGCAGATTCCTACCACCTCACTTTTTTGTCGGAACCCTTTGATCTTTTTGTCGGTCCCTTTGAAAACGGATTCCTACTAGCTGTCTGTTGACGGACGCTCACAGTCATCTTTTGGTGTGAACCTACCGTGAACGGCGTGTCGGTTTGTATGCAACGTGAGCATTTCTCTGAGTTTCCCAGCGCCAACATCATCTAAACTCGAACAATAATAAAATTATAGAGTGACTCCTATGATCGAATCGCTTCGAACAACGCAAATAGCCTTCTTCAGGTTTGCAACGCCTTGTGGGTTTTTCAGGGGGAGCGGAGACGAGGTACAAAAAGTATCCGTGCAAGGTTTCGTGCAAGAGAAAATCATATGAAACCATTTGAGAGAACATTGTTTCTCGGTACCAGACCCTCGTGTCTTCCCTCCCCCGGGAGACCACTTTTCGACACCGACGACCGAAAACCGAATTTATGACTGGGCCGCACAGGCAGCCCAGTAATGAAAAGTCCCTTAAATTATTCAGGGGAGGGATTTGTACACAAATTCGGGTCTCTCATTGTACTGGCCATGAGAAGAAGGGACTACGGTAGTCACAGGATGCAGAGAAAGTCAGTTTTACAGCCTGCCATTCGGGCAAGCTTTAGCTTAGCCTGCGATCATGCTCTCTCCCTTTATCTCTGTAATCTGTTTTGGTGAGGAGCCAAAGATGCAAAGAAGCCAAAAAAGTAACGCCTGATCTCAGGTTAACTTTAGCTAGCATGCGCTAGCCCACAAGTCATTTCAACTAGCCCCAAAACCCCTTCTGATGAGCAAGATTGATTTCAATCTTTCTGTTATTTGAATTTCCCCAAAAAACAGCACTTTCCCATCAGGCAAGTAAAGAACAAAAATCACTAACCCATTAGCAAAATCCACTAGCCCCAGGCTATCGGACATGACTTTCTTTGCATGCTGAGTCATA
>OZ037775.1:26802993-26807993 GCA_964035525.1 Porites cylindrica
CGCCGGCTACTCAGATCCAAATAAAAAAATATTTATTTTGGAAGATGGAAAAATTCACTGTGTAAACTTTTCACTTCAAGCGCGGTGATAAAAACAAATGCATTACCGTTTCCAAGTTGAAATAAAACTGTAATTAAAATCAAAGTTTTGGCATGAAAATTGAAAATAGGTGAAGTTTGATACAACGTCTTGCCGCTTGTAATCGCGGCATTTTTCACGTGTGCACCGACCCGTGACAGCAGCACGGAAAAATTTTTTCATGAGAACAGAAACGTAATTGCAACAAATGAGAACCGAAATGAAGCGACTGGCAAAACAACAGACACTCTTCAACGCGTGGAATAAAAGGCCCAAAGAAGGCACAGAACAAGGTAGGTTGATTTTCCTTTGTAAATTTTATTTCTATTTATATCCGAATCCAAAGTACGCATAATTAAATTTTGTACTTTCAACACGTCGCCAACGCGATCAGCCCGACCGACACGGAATATTTTAGATTCAATAAACATACAAAAAATGTTCCTTTTGTTCATGTGCTTTCATTTCTTTGATCAACCCGTTCGGTAAGATCTGATCTTTGTGGGACTGTAGAACATTTTCAATTTTGCAAGGTGTTAAGTTTGAAAACGTCGCAGAAAACGTGACTGAAAAGCGTGGCTTGATGCACCCGCATTTTTTAAAAAAAATAAAGACTACATTCTGCAAATTTATAAGAAACAGATGAACGATCGATCCATCGATCGAAAAAAACGAACGAACAAAGCAACGACTGAATGAAGCAACCCGAACAAAAAACCCTGAACATTTCTTGGCCGGCTTTGTTGCTAGAAATTGGTCAACGAAATGCATTACAAATTTGCAGGGCGGTTTTTGAAAATGACGTTTTTCATTTTTCGTTCTCGGCTTTCCCTGAAAACAAGTAAAGAAGTGACAAAATACAACTCAAAAAATTTAAACTTAAATTTAATTTACCCCTTAAAACTTACATTCTTTCAGTTCCTGAGATAATTTTCCCGCGGACTTAGGAACCCACGCACAGAATTCCAACGGAGAATCCGTAGATTTGGTCAGGAAAGTTTTTATTCTTCATCTAAGCATTTTGAAGAGTACAAGTAATAAAATAACCTAGTTTTCTTTTTTTACGGGAACGTTATAATACCCCATTTCTAGAAAAGATTTTTTAAGATTGTCTTCACGAGTTTTCAGTCATTTAAATGCACTGCAAATTGATTGTTTTAATTTTTATATGAAAATTAGGGTTAACAGGCAATGTAGGCAATCCTTTAGTTTGCATTATCAATTTCCCAGCACTTGATGAAGAGGATTCCTGTACAAGTGCCAGCATCCAAGAACCCTCGCCTTCTAAATCGTCTGGCACTGTCGGCGAAACAGCATCTGCGAATGTTACGTCACGGACTTCTACTCCTCCTAAACTGGAACACAAGGAAGCCATGAACCTACTGGAAGAGTACTTTCCCGAGGCTTTTAGCGGAAAAACCCTGCACAGTTATTACACCTGTTCGGGCTCGTGTACAGAGCTTTCCAAACAAGAGCAACAAAAGCAACAAGGAAAAGGTGACAAATTCCAGCACAAATGGCTATTCGATGAAACCCTCACGTTTTCAAGGGAAACAGGGATGTGGTGGCTTGTTTTCATTGAAGGGGAGGGGATGTACTGCCTTCTTTGTCGCATACATAACACAAAGAACAGATACAACAAAGATTGCAAGTTTAACTGTGAGCCATCCGTTCGCTATAAGAGATCAGCTCTCTTCAACTCCAAGGCTGATGGGCACCCTGTAGGCAAAAAAGACCTGGGCCATGCAAGGTCAACTGGGCACCTTGGAACCTATCTTCTTGAACTGGAGAGACGAAAGAGCCCCCTTGCACAACAGCACAAAACTGTACAAGAAAAAGCAGACAAGGTGACATTCAATGCTATGCTGAGTGTTTACTGGCTAGCACATGAAGAGATTGCCAATGTGAAGTTGAAGTCATTGTTAAAGCTAGAAGAACAGGTTGGTCTTCAAGAAATGAGTCACTGGAAGAACACAAGTGAACGATGTCAAAGGGAGCAGAGATTGCTACTGGGGCAATTACTGAAGAAGACAACGCTAGCACGAATCAAAGAAGCAAAGTGGTTCAGCATCCTCGTTGACGAAGTGACAGATTGTGCTGTGATCGAACAACTCCTCATTTACATTGGTTATGTGGACGAGACAGGCGAGACCCACTTTGACTTCTTGGAAGTTAAAGATTGCCTTGCAACATCCGATTCTGCTGATGCTGAAACGATCACCCGTTTAATTATTGAGGAGCTGAAAGAAAGTGGCCTGCAATTCGAACATGCCTGTGGATTCGGTTCGGATGGTGCCAGTGTGATGACAGGAGCCCATAATGGTGTTGGTGCCAGACTACAAGCAGTGTGTCCTCTTCTCATAAGAACGCACTGTATAAACCATAGATTGGCTCTGGCCTGTGGAGATGCGAATGATCGGGTCAAATTCATTACCACAGTAGAAACTACGCTCAAGCAGCTCTGGAAGTGGCTCGAATACCCCAAGAGATGCTCTGCATACATCAAGGTCTGTGAAAGTTTGAGGAAAATTCAAGTGCCAGATGCTGCGCAGAAGAAGTCATTGGCTGTAAAAGTCCAGAAGGCCTGCAGGACACGATGGCTGTCAACAGGGCAAAGTGTATCAAGTGTTTGTACAAATTTGGTGGCACTGATGCAAACTCTCAGAAAATTCAAGGAGCATGATGCCACAGCTGATGGGTTGCTAAAAACGATGAATAACGTCAAGTTTGTGGGTACCCTTCTCATCTTAAACGAAGTTCTTCCTCACCTTAACACCTTAAGTAAAGTATTCCAACAAAACAAAATCCATTATTCTGCCATTAAGCCATCATTGGAATTGACAAAGAAGAGAATCACTGAAATAAGATCCAGTTGCAAGCCACTACATGTCCTGAAAGAAGCTTTGATGGGCCAGTACAAAGATTTAGAACTTACTCTTCCCTCATCACAGGAAGAAGTATTGGTCAACCTGTGCCAAAGCTACACTTTAGCACTAGAAGAGAACCTGGACAGACGCTTCACTCAAGCTGCTCCAGTGTTAGAGGCCTTCAGCATCTTCAATCCAACCACCCTGCCTGCTACCACTGATCCTGAGTTCATGGAACATGGTGTGGCCAGTGTGAAGATTTTAGCTGATCAATTCCAATTCAGTGAAGATCAGATGACAACCCAGTGGCAGAATTTCAAATACCTCATGCTATCCTGGAAGCCACCTCAGAATGTGCTGCAAGGTGGGAAGGAGTCCAAACTATCACCCACCGAATGGATTCTTCGTAAAATCGTGAAAGAGCAAGCACTACTCAGAGAAAGCTACAGCTTTTTGGTGGATGCTGCAAAGATCTGTCTGACACAGCCAATGTCAAATGCTGTTGTTGAAAGAGGAGCCAGTGCTGTCAAAAGGGTTAAGACAAGGCTAAGAAACCGCCAGAAGAATGACATGCTGTCGACATGTCTTCATGTTTCAATCAATGGACCAGAGCCAAAGTCCGAAGAGTGTCAAGTAATCCTGGCAGAGGCAGCACAAGTATGGAGGAACACCCACAAGAGAAACCTACCTCCATTGAACCTCCCAAGGATTGGTGGCAGTAAGCACGGAGATGCAAGGATCACTGAATTGGCAACTGTTGCCAAACAAAAAATAGCCAGTTATTGAGTTAAGAACTGATGTTTATTTCATTCTATTGCAGAAAATATGGATGTGATATCGATGGAAGAAGAACCCCAGCTAGTAACTCAGGCATCAGCCTTCGCAAACAGTGTTCACAAGGCACTTACTGAGATGGACATGCTAGATGAGTCGTCTGATGTAGATTCAGACTTCGAGTTTGACGTTGATTTCTAGACATTTTAACACACTATCAGATCTTTAAACTATTTTTGAAGTATTACAGAAAAAATTGAACTTTGATGTTGGGTGCATCGCATTTCTGAAGTTTTGCTCAAAAATGTAATATATGTGAGAAGGTGGATTAATAAAAGTTCTATCATCATGGCAGTCATCTTCCAAAATGCACTTTACGAGCTCCAAATTGCAAAATTTTTCCAGGGGAAGGCCACCCGGACCCCCCTATGGGAGGGATGTCCTCCCTCCCATACTCTCCCCCCACACGCGCCAAGGGCATGTGGAAGGCACTGTCGCGCCTTAAAGAATTTTCTCTGACGGCTACTCCCCTTCGTTCTCCTTCTACTTCAAAATTTCAGGAGAACCCTGCAATATCTATGATTGTATTGTTTTTCATATGCAGACTGCAGGCAATTCAAGCAAAAAAAATTAATTTTAATGATCATTAACTCAATAAAACTCTTGAATTATAGAATTTATGTTCCCTAGAGGCCAGGGATCCACAAGCAATTTCATTATAAGAGACAAAAGAAAGACAGAACCAAAAGAAAGACGGAACCAAAAGAACCTCCTTGCACCCTCTAACTAAACTAAAAGCTCCTTGAAACTGTAGTGGAAGAATACCAGTATTCTGCAGTCACAATAATTCAAATTACTCAGTGTTGTATCATGATCAACTCGTAAAAAATAATATCAAATGGTACAAGTCTAAAAATTTATTTTAGGCCACCTTAGTAGCAACATCATTTGCATTTCCCATGCACACCCTGCACTTCAAAGCAGAGGCGCTTCCAATTTTGAAGCCCCCAACCTCCTGGGATCCCAGGTTGTCTCCAGAAACAAAACTGATGGTACCAGTAAAAGACTTCCTTTGACCATTGATGATAAATTGGTGCCCTCCATCCTATAAACAGAAAAAGAGATATGAATACACAATTATTCAGAGATCATGGCTGTCTTCATGATCACTTTAGGCTAGATCTGCTACTTTCTGCAAAAAGCATAAGTGCAAATTAGTGAAAAGGTATGGTAGTACACAACTGAACTTCTTATCCAAAATACTTCTACAAAAAAAGTGAT
>OZ037775.1:26820493-26827993 GCA_964035525.1 Porites cylindrica
AATTGGTGAAAGATGTGCTTAAGGAATACCCCTCACTTACAAATTTCACCCATGTAAGTATCTGGTTAATTTGTTTCTGTCTGCAAGGTTTAAATTTCATGTCCATGTTTGGCTAATACTATTTTTTGCTGTGAGTTATAAAACACTTGAGTTACTATAGTTTACCTATTGGAAGAAAAATATTTACTGTGTGTGGGATTTGCGGGTGCCACAACTCCATTTCTCTAGTACGTTTAAGAGCTGCCCCCCCCCCCCCCCCTACACATACATGCTCCACCCTCCTTGTTTCCTTTGAGATTATTGTTTAACACTTACTCCTATATTAAAGTTAAGTACAAACTGGTTGGTTTTCATTTGGGTAGATTTAAATGCTGAACAAAACTCAGGACTAGTTTACAGGGCTAGAAATAATTCCTGGAGAGTCTCCAGACACAGTGACCAGCTCAGTCACGTATCATTTCTCGCCGGTCATGTAATTAAATTATGCATAAAATTATGGGATAAAATTTTAGATAATTTTTTAAATGGGAGACTGATCAAGAACATGTACATTCCTCTCTCTAATGTTCCAAGTAATATACCATTGTCAAAAACACTGTGTAACATGATGTCTCCTGTTTGACTTTTTCAAAGCTTAAAGCTGAATTATGCCGCATCTTTGATGACAACGACATCCCCACAAAAGTTAGGGAAAAGTACCAGATGTGGCAGCAGCGTATCTTAAAGTACGCTGCAGGTAGCAAGGACAAGGTCATCCTTAACATCATGGGGGAGATGGAAGCTGCTCGTGGGGACAAGGAATGTGACAGAGAAGGTAAATATAACTTTTTTCATCTATTAATACAAGATAATATACAAGATTTTGAATAAAATTATTGTGCATTAATTCCACCAGGCCAATTACAGTTACAGTTTTCGACTAATTAAAGCACACCAAGATTATCTAAATGATACACATTTGATTACATAATTACCTTATTTATTTGAATAAAGTGTAATGGGGCACGTTTCTCGAAAGGCCCCAAAAACTTTTCAGGCCTGAAGGCAAATTTCAAAATTTAAACCTGTTGAATAGAAGCACAGTTCCTATGCTAGTTTCATTGTATTATTTTCAAAATTACTGAAACACTCTTCTATTATGGAGGAACTTTTAACGTCTTTCGGGGCCCTAATATGGTGTCAAATTGTTAGGGGAAACAAAGCTTGATTTTTGGCCAAACAGACTTTAGCTTTTTTGTCTTTCAAGAGAGCGCGAGGCAAACGTCCGTGAGTACAGTGTAAGCCAGTGATTCTTTAGGTAGGTGGGTGCAGTGTAACCCAGTGATTCTTTAGGTAGAGCTAACAAACACAGGCTGCACTTTAGGTGGCACACCCATGGGTGCAGTGTAACCCAGTGATTCTTTAGGTAGAGCTAACAAACATAGGCTGCACTTTAGGTGGCACACCCATGGGTGCAGTGTAACCCAGTGATTCTTTAGGTAGAGCCAACAAACATAGGCTGCACTTTAGATGGCACACCCGTGGGTGCAGTGTAACCCAGTGATTCTTTAGGTAGAGCTAACAAACATAGGCCGCACTTTAGGTGGCACACCCATGGGTGCAGTGTAACCCAGTGATTCTTTACGTGGAGCTAACAAACATAGGCTGCACTTTAGGTGGCACACCCATGGGTGCAGTGTAACCCAGTGATTCTTTAGGTAGAGCTAACAAACATAGGCTGCACTTTAGGTGGCACACCCATGGGTGCAGTGTAACCCAGTGATTCTTTAGGTAGAGCTAACAAACATAGGCTGCATTTTAGGTGGTACACCCATGGGTGCAGTGTAACCCAGTGATTCTTTAGGTAGAGCTAACAAACATAGGCTGCACTTTAGGTGGCACACCCATGGGTGCAGTGTAACCCAGTGATTCTTTAGGTAGAGCTCACAAACATAGGCTGCACTTTAGGTGGCACACCCATGGGTG
Organism: Porites cylindrica; assembly: GCA_964035525.1. Lineage (NCBI taxonomy): Eukaryota > Metazoa > Cnidaria > Anthozoa > Scleractinia > Poritidae > Porites > Porites cylindrica. The sequence continues at coordinate 26,822,459 of OZ037775.1, forward strand.
CAGTGTAACCTAGTGATTCTTTAGGTAGAGCTCACAAACATAGGCTGCACTTTAGGTGGCACACCCATGGGTGCAGTGTAACCAAGTGATTCTTTAGGTAGAGCTAACAAACACAGGGTGCACTTTAGGTGGCACACCCATGGGTGCAGTGTAACCCAGTGATTCTTTAGGCAGAGCTTACAAACATAGACTATACAGGTGTACATCAGATGGTAACACGTTTTCCAGTTAAAACTTTGTCATAAAGTGCTATACCATGGCACTTCGACTATTTCATTATCGCACTTGTTTTGACGCACAATTGATAGTCAGGAGAAGTTGTATTGTCTAAAACCATAGCAAAAGACAAATTTACACACATCACAGCGTTAAGGTAAGGTAACACACGGTATTTCCTTCAGGTACATTTACATTTTCTGTTAGGTTATAAGCGATTAAATCGCATGCAGCGACGAACAAAACGCGAAGCCGTCAGTATTGTAGAGGTAGGAAACTTGGAAATTAAGTTCTCAAACTCATTAATTATTCATAAAGAGAAAATCACAACCATGACACTGAGTGGTTTGGATATTGTATACTAATTACCAAAACATTCTGCAAATTTCATCTTTGACTTTTTTTCCCAAGAATTCTTGTTCTTTTGAGAAGGTACTCTGTGTTTAGTCCAACATCCAGTCATCTCAAAGTCAGCTGTGCCTCATTCTTTAACCCGTGATTATTCCTGATATTGTGGTATGAAAATACTATAGGGTCGCCAGCGATAAACATAATTGCAACAAACAAAATACAGTATATTGCACATGTATACTTGTAATCTGAAATGAAATACCACATTTATTCCCTAAGTGCCCTAAGCTTTAGTAATTAAACTCTTTCTCAAGGTCTACAAATATTAGACCTTGAGAAGGGATGCTTATTAACTTTTTCTACCTTTAGGACAGGTGCTTACTTAAATAAATTTGATAAGCCATTTATTTTGTGACAAAATTATTAACAGTACAATAATGCAGGTGTATTGTTTAAAAGAAGGGTTGACCATACTGACTTAATGTGTGGTTATGAACATTTTGCTATCATTTCTAAATTTGTAACATTATGTTTTTTTGTATTGCAGAGGGATGCAGAAGTGGATGATGCAATAGCAGGATTTGTGCAGCCCCAGATTTTAATTGTCGGAGATGTCTTTGACATAGATATCATTTACAACGTGGCAGAGGGAGGAATTATTTGCCAACTCCCCCAGAAGTCGATTTTAGATGCTCTGCTTGGATTGCTGGGGAGTTTTTACATTTTAATGTCTCATATAATCAAAGCAAAGCCATCCTAACTTTCCTGGAGCAGGCTTTGCTGGAAATTGGACGAGGGCAGATCTTTGTCACCGTTTCATCCTTTTTTAATGACTTGGCAAGCGCCTGAGTTCTTCAACTAGTACCTTAATCTTTGTTATTTTCATTCTATGAAATCCTGTGTTGCATGGTATTTCGGTATATGTAGTTCTCTTTATTTGTTTTTGTTTTTCAGGGCTCGAACTTGGCGGTGGTCTATTAGCCAAATACCAGTAGATTTTGATTTTTGGCTAGTGGATTTAGCTCATTTACTAGCCATCTTGGCTAGTTAATTTTCGCACCTGTAAACAACATAAGCCTTGAAATGTTTTCAACAGTTGATCCGCACCTTCTAGTAACCTCTTATTTCATTCCCCCATTAACAACTGGCATGAATAAAAGAAAGAATAATATTTGTTAATTCGGTTTTCAGTTTCGCGTTTATTCGCTGCCATTTTGAAATTTTGTTTGACCAGGGAGCATGGGCCAGGCCGTACCCATGATGCAAAGCTAGCCAAAAAACAAATGTACACCACCTTGAAATGCAAATCTACAATCACAGTCCACGCATGATTGTCATGGATATTAGGGCATTTCTGTTGTCAAATAAAACAACTAAAGGTCTAAAGAGAGCAAGCGATGATTCTGCTGGAGGCAGCACGTCTACATGTAAAATTTGTACGGACCTGGCTGAAAGACTTTCCATGGCTCACAAACGACGTTGAAGCAAACCAAATGTTCTGCAAATTGTGTAGAGACAAGACAACTTGTGCAGGTGCTGGCTGCTGGACTTTAAACTGCAGACCAGCGCAAGTGCTGTTGGGTTCTTCTTTGTAGAGTTCAGTAAAATTTATTATTGTATTGTAACTAAACATACAAGACAAGATGCATTTAAATTTTTCTTATGTTGCAGTTTTTATTAACGTTTGATAACCACAGGATTTTTGACATTTTTTTAAAATCTTATGCTGTACAGAAGTGCCTAGACTACTAGAAACACGTTTATGGCTAGTAAAGCCCGAGCATGTACTAGCCATTTGACTATTAAGTTTAAAAGTTAAGTTCGGGCCCTGTTTTTAAGGTAAAATTCAAACACTTAAAACAAACTTAACATAAGCAGCAACCTTTTATTACCTCATTATTACCTTTTTTTGATAGTTTGTTTTGCTAAACATATTGTCCATGCTGTAAAAAGCAATAAATAAGGTACTTACTTAAGTCATTAAAAACTGGCACTAGCAGTTTAGACAAATTCGGAGTTGTAATCAGAAGCTTGAGCATTGTTATAGCGAAAGCATTGTAGTTCATGATTGCTCTTACAACTCATTTGCTTCAATCTAGTAAGAGCAGTACATTGTCGGAGTTGTAGGCAGGAGAACGGGTTGCCACAGTCAGAGAATTTTTAACTTTCTGATGAGTGGCAACCCTGAATTCTGACAATCTTTTTTTTTGTCAAAAGGGGAGTTGTAATAGAAACCTTAATTGACCCCAATTCCGGTGAGCTTCAATTAATGAAACCCTTTACAACTCCAACTGTTGATTTTCACTATAGGTTTTAAGTGCTCTTATGATGCTGATTATGATTTTGACTCTGTCGCATTAGTGAACACCGTTTTAAGAAGTAGTTACTTTGTTCGCACGCAAGACAAGTGTCTCTCTTGGCCAATTTAATTCCTCCCGTAATTGTAATTGTTCAGTGTTGAAAAGTTGAGATTAACTGAAGATAGTGTTACATAAATAGGTTGGAACACGCGTTAACTGATGTACAGATCACAGTACACTTATTGACAACTGAATAAATGTTTGAAATAAGCCTTAGTTTTCTTTCATTATTTGTCAATACCTCATTAAGGGAAGAAATCTGTTGGCCCCCACCCAAATTAAAAAAAACCATAATGGCCCAAAATGGGGCTGAATCGGCTACTTTTCGAGGGGTCGTTTTTAAGAGGGCCAAAATTTGAGGGGCTGTTTTGGCTCCTGGAAAATCCAAAGTGGCCCTAGTGTTTTCCATATTGGCCCTTTACATGGTCTAATTTGGCCCCGATGCAAGGGCCAAATTAGCACCAAATTTGGGTACCAAAACAGCCCCATCTCAATAAGGCTGAATTGGCCCCAAAAACAGTACCGTTCTGGACTCACCCGTTTCGGCCCCATTTTTGGGGCCGAATTGGCTCTTTTCATTTTACAGTGTGTTAATGGTCATTAAGAACTTGATTTTTTTATTACAAGTGAAATACATTTTTAGGGCCAAACTTTGGTAGACCTTGTGGCATTTGAACTTGTTTGGAGGATAAACAACATGCGTAAGGCTACTGTGAGTCCAATCTTGAAAGGTACATGCAAAATTTATATTACACACTTTATACATGTAAAATTACGGATTTGTGCAAGTTTTGATTATAAGTCCTAACGTCCCTGGAAAGAGAGTCTTCTGCGTAAATTAACTTTATTTCTTATCCCCAGATACCGTTTTCTTCTTTTTGTCAAGGCCAGACACTTTGAGTTTTGCCCTCAACATTGTGTCACGCTGCAGAGACTTTCCCTGCTTCTCCTCTTCTAGAATTTCTAGGCTTTTCAGGAATGCCCTGCTTTTAATATTGAACAGCTTTCGAACAAAGTCTTTAAAGAACTTGCAAAGCACAGGTTTTGCCTCCTTGACCCCTGCCTTTACAACGCATTGAAAAAACTTTCTCTTGTCCTCTAAATTATAAAGTAATTGCCCTTCTGCAACTTTAAATAATTTTTTGCAATAAGTCTTGTAACCCTTACAATTTACAATTTGGCTGAATGCCTTAACAAATTCTTCGAGGGGTACTACAAGTTCTCGTTTCATGACTAGGAGATTCCGATTTTGAAGGAGCATTTTGGATGGAATTTTACTCCTGTCCTTTTCTTCCAGAGCCTCAACTATTTGAATAAGTGACTCTAATCGATTCAGTTCTTTTTTCCTCGGTTTGAACTTAATTTTTTTCCATGCAACTTTTTTAATGCTGAACAGAGCTGCAGAACCCATCCTGTAAACAGAAATAAGATCTTCCTGTCCTGCAGACTGCTCCCTGTCCTCGCTACCTGTTGTCTGATCTTGTTCTATCTTTTCCTGATCTACCTTTTCACCATAAACAAAACCCCAAAACACATCTTTCACCCCTTCAACTATACAACCCGTAAGTTTTTCACTGAATGCCTTTGCCGTGAATTTGTCCGTGCTACAGATGTTCAAACACAGCTCTCTTATTGAGCGAGTGATTGCATGGGCGCCATTGTTTATGACACTACCTGACAAGACAACCCACTTATTCAACAGTTTCGGTAAGCGATCCGAACCCTTCTCTTCTTCAAAAAGCAACAACAACCTACTAAACAAACCTTTGCATGCGGCTTTAATTTTCTCTTCTCCACAGACAGCTGCCCACATCAACTTCGCGGTTACATTTTCTCCCAGACCCAGCGGTTTGCTCCATGTTGTTTCTACAAGCCCCTTTATCGACTCAAAGGTCTCCTGCTTCGTTTTTTTGCGCAGTACCGCCGTTAGCTTCTTTGTTCCAGCCTTTGAAAGTTTACATGGCTTTCGGGAGGTTTTCCCCCGTTTGTCGGCCATTTTTTGGGAGCGGGCGTGGGAACGTGGGGTAAATTACGTCACGTCGTTTACGAAGTTGGATTGCTCAGTTATCTTTTCTTCTCGTTCCAAATATGGTACTTGCGAAAATGAATATTCACAAGCATCAGACAAGGCAAACATATGAGAGTTACACGTTTCAACCCCTTATGGGTTTCTGGTAATACCTTATACACTTAATGTCAGATCCCGAGGGAAACAGTTCTGTTTTCCCTCGAGTCCTAATGTTTCCCTCGACTTCGTCTTGGGAAACATCAGGACTCTCGAGGGACCTGACATTAAGTGTTTTGCTATATTTCTAGACAGTCTTCAACAGCGACAAAAGAAATAAGCAGAGCAAATCAAAACAGTCCACTCGGTTCTTATAAGAACACATTCAATTCTTAAAATCACTGATTGAATGATTTACCAAGTACTTCCTTTATATTATCTGCATCTTTATCCTCCAATAGCTGCTGTTTCTCGTCGGGGATAACTTTGAAAATCGTTGCTTTTTAGCTTGACGCTTCATGTTTGTGTTGTGGAATCGTTGTTGTGTTCATCCCTGAAAGTGAAAACTGGCAGTTTTCGCCGCCTTCTGTCACGCCACTTTCC
>OZ037775.1:26837993-26852993 GCA_964035525.1 Porites cylindrica
CCTGGTAGGTGAGGCAACCTGCTTAGTCGGTTAACGCTCTGTACATATAATGTCTGATTTTAATTTGATCAAGTTTACATAATAGATGGGGTGACCTGCCACATGTTACCTCACCTGTGGGGCCCCCACCTGCATGTAAACAGGCCCTTAACTTACTCTGGGTATGGCAATCACGACTAAAATTGAACAAAAATACACACTATGGGGGTGAACTCCATGTTGCGTATATCTGTCAGTTGCTTGCCTTACCAGTTAAAGAGAAGAGTGTGTGGTAAGTACATGTACATGTGTGTGTGTTTCTGAATTTTTTCGTTTTTTAGTCCTTGGTCCTTGTGGCCACTAATCTAGTAGACCAAAGAAGGGTAATTAAATAAGCATAAGCCTCTTGTAAGGCTAGGTCTCGACACATAATATGCAGTGCCATGGCAATTGTCATTTGATATTAAAAATAGCGACCAGCTATATTTCAGTGGATAATAATATAAATATAATTTATTCACTAGGCTTATGTTGCTGGTCTGCAATTTGCTCTTGCCAGGATCATTATGTTATTATCTTTGATTTGACATATCGAACACCTTCAAGCTAGTTATAAAAAAATATTTTAAAGTGCTTAAATGTCTTTTTCTTTTTTTTACAGGAAGAGACAAATCCAGGAAGTATTGCTGAGAGCAAGGACAATTCATTCCCGTTTTTGATTTTTATGGGAGCTCTGGCATCGCAAGGAAAAATTTACATTGCTGCGGACAAACAAATAATCTGCAGCTTTGAAGTTTCACTGGTTGAAGCAGCTCTTGCACTTCTGGCCACTTATTGTGTATTTATGTATAATTATCCTCCTGGACTGGCAAAGTTTTATTCCTATATTCAAAAATGCATATTGCACATTTCTGATGGCAAAAAGCTTCCCGCTTCCCTAATGTCCTTTGTAAATTCCCTTCACGAATTACAGGCGAATATAGTAAAACCCGCCGATTAAGAACCTGCATTTTCCCACCCTCAACAGGTTCTTACATAAACTAGCACAAAGAGGATCCTGAATGATGAGTAATATCAATACTTTAATACAATTCTGATTAGGTCTATACCATTACATACAGTATTTACTCCAGTTAGTGCCACGCCACTCTTAGGGAACAATGGGTATACCTCCCTTTGACTTTTCTGTAACTTAATATTTCCTCCAGCAGACAGTGATTAGGAAAACCAAGCTGTTATAGCGTCAACCAGGTGCATTTTCCTTTCCTTTGCAAATAAGAAGTTCAAAATAACATGATGAAGTTGTAAAAGTGATTGATTTCTGTTAAGCATCACTTTTTTTAAGCTAATACATTTCTTTTTTTCCACTAAAATGGCTATTCAATATAGTGGAACCCGTATGGAATAATTGGTTTTTGCATCAGTGTCGGAGAGTATTTTCCAGTGTGCAATGATTAAGACTGTGCACTTTGTAACATGAACTGTTAATGCAGTATAGCTATCTTCAAAACTAAGTGGTCCAGTAAATCAAAGATTGATTTTCTTGAATTTCTGCAGTGTGCAGTATTTATTGTCTAATGTTTGTTTCATAACTGATGCAGTACAGTAAAAATTGAGTTAGAAAAATGCATGCATCCTCGTACCCCTGATGATTTGCAGAAATATTGTAGAAGATTGTGCTGTTCAAATTGTTTAAACTAAGTTTTCTGTGACTCAAAATAGAGCGTAATTAAAGCCGTCTATTTTACTCATTTCCTTGAGTAATATTTTAGCTCGTTGTCAGAGTAACTTTAACTTAACTCAAAATTTAGAGTAAATTTTACTCAAATTAAGAGTAATTGAGCATTTTACTCAAAATAAAGAGTCACCATGGATGTATTTGTCTTGTGTAATTTTACCCATACTTTTGAGTTAGTTCTACCCAGCAACTGAGTATTTCAATTCACACTTGCGAGTCCACTTTACTCATGCTGAGTAAAGTTACTCTTACCAACGAGTAATAGTAACTCAATATTTCTGCTAGAGTTAACTCACTATAATGCGTCACTATGGATGCAACGATTTACTCATTATTTTGAGTTAGCCTTACTCAGCTTTTTTCACCGTGTTTCTCTAAGATAAATTCATTATGTAAAGGATATAAAAGTCAGCCATGAATTAGTTTAAACAGTTTCCACAATCTACCTTGAGTTTTTAGGGTTTGCGTGATTGGAGAATTTTGTTTCTTGGTTAGTGGACAGTGATAAACAATACAATTTATCAAATTCAATAAAGAAAGGTTTTAACTGGTTTCATCGTTTCCGCTTATAGTGAGGAGAGTGATAGTGAATGTGATATGGACATGACACAGGAAGAGAATGCTGCCATTGAATTTGAAATATCTGGGGTGTTTGATGAAGAAAGTAATGATGATGACATTGGCAAGCAGCCATCAAAAGAGCCTGTAGTAGTCTCAGTATCCACTCACACCGAGGACCCAGTGGTGCAGGCTCAAGAAGAAAGACCAGTGCCCACAGCGGTACCAGCCACACCATGTGTGGTTGGTCCTCCTCGAGAAAATAAATTAAGTCGCTGGGAAGGCCACAAGGAATATCCAGATGAAATAAAGCTGGTACGAGGCACTAACGTCTAATGTGCTCTCGACCTCCTAATGCAGGTGCTTGCAGACAAATGCCAACATCCTGGGTGCCAGCAGCAAACCAGGGTTGATCACACTCTTTTTGGCACCAGTGTGTTAGTAAAATGGACATGCCCTCTTGGGCATAAAGGCAGGTTTTGGTTGTCTAGAAAAGTTAATGGTGTTCTTGTCTATTACCTCCAGACCCCTGCTGCCATATTGCTGTCCGCTTGCAGTTTCATCAAAGTAGCTAAGATGGCTAAGTTCCTGAGCCTTTCTTTCACTTCAAAGTCCACCTTCTTTAGGGTGCACAGGCTGTATGTGATTCCTGTTGTAACAGAATGGTGGAAGTGGCAACAGGAAAAAATATTTGAGGAGTTGAAGGATCAGGAGCTTGTTGTCGCAGGCGATGGTCAATGTGACTCCCCTGGATTCACGGCAAAGAATCTTTGTTACTACCTTATGGATTTAACGACATCGTACATAATTGAGCTTGAGGTCTTGGACAAACGCAAGACAAACATGAAGTCAGTCATGATGGAGAAGCAGGCCCTTCAAAACCTTCTTCCGCTTAGAAGATTGTTGATGATCACTGATGTTGTAACTGATGCATCAGCAAGTATAAAAAAACTGGTAGGTATGATAAACCGAATAATGAGAAGTTATCAGTCATACAAAGAAAAATTTCATTGTTTTTATAAAAAACTGCATTTTGTGTACCAATATTATTGTTATTGTTATTATTATTATTATTATTATTATTATTATTATTATTATTATTATTATTAGGACATGGAGCAGAACGGACACGTTTTGTGCATGTCCTCGGTTTAAACGTCCTTTTGTGCTTGGATTGAGATCTTCTTTGGATTAGTCAGAGGGGAGCTGCTTTTGGTGGTCGAAGGGAATGGTTTGTTCGCGGTTTTTGTTGGTTTTGCTCGCTGGTGTGGTCTGTTCATTCTGCAATAACGATTTTGTCTCGCTGGGCCGCCATGCGTGGCATTGTGAACATAGAATCACTCAAGCGGAGCGTCCTTCTGCTGGAGTGGATGAGGATGCGAATGAGTCAGTCACTACAGATGCTTCTTCTCGTGTTTGTCTCGTGAAGTGCCGCTGTGGTAGACTTTGCAACGGTAACAGAGGATTGAAGATGCATCAAAGGAGTTGTAGAGTTGTTTTCAGTGGGTTTGAATGATCAACTTCGTGCTGACCTCAATGATGCCATACTCACCGACCAAGAATCTGGCGATGTAGGTGATCCTTTGATGGCCTCCGGTGTCCCTTTCCCTCAACCTGAAGACCATTGCTTTCGCGATATTAAAAAGGGAATAAATCTACCTAAATCTGAAGAACAATGGTTAACGGCCAACTAATATTTTAAATCCGTATTATCTCTGAATCCTCCAAGCACTGTTCAGAATCTCAGCTCACGCGCTAAACTTCTGAACGACAATGTTTATGACTAATTCTCTGCTAATTTTGGTCAAGTTGCACAAGGTCCTGATGAAGGCCTGATAAGGAAATACGAAGGCAAATCTAAAAATGATCAAAGTTATAGAGCTGGAAGATTATACTCGGCGTGAGAATCTAAAATTTCACAATATCCCAGAATCAGAAGAAGAAGGTGTTAACCACTCGCCGAAACAAGTTATTCTCAGCATTTTGCAAAAGGAGTTGCAAATGGTAGTCTGCACCAATTCGATTCCACGCAGTGCATCGAATTGGCAAGCGAAAAGAAAACAAACACAGACCGATCCTTGCTCGCTTCGTTTGCCGAGAAGACAGAGATCAGGTTTTTGCCAGGAAGAAGAGAATTAAAGAGAGCACAAGGTTCAACGACGCTTACATAACCGCCGATTATGCAAAAGCTATACAAGATGAACGAAGGAAGCTAATAAAGGCGATGTTCAAGGCAAAGGAGCAAGGTTCAGAGGCCAAAGTGGTTGGTAGATATCTGTACATAGGAGAACTAAAGTATGATATAACAAATATCCCTGAGGATTTTAAGTAGATCAAAGAACGAACATAGATCTGTTCAACTAATCTATGGTACTACTGGTGCAATACAACAAAAACTTCGTTAAGTCAGATTGAAGCTAATTAGATTCTGAAAAACACAATATTTAAAATTGTCGAAAGGTTGGTACCTTCTTAAGATACTTCATTTGAGTATCTCAAGGGAGTATGTTTCAGCTAGTGTTTTGGTGGTTAACGTGTGTCCCTGTATTATTTTCTTTTTCTTATCTTTTAGTGTTGTATTTTCGAGTGTTTTTCTATTCTAATTTTCGCTTACTGTGTTTATTTATTAATTTTATCTATGCACAATCAGTATCCTTTACTTGCTTTCAAAGTGGATACTGACGCCTTATTTAAGTTAACTGTATTAACTCCGTATTATTTCATTGCCCAGTTGTACTTTTTTATAATTTCTTTTAGCCCTTAATAATTTGACAATTAATTTTGCTGTACTCTGTTAATGTCTCTTGTTAAAGTGTTTTTTATGTTTGTTTGTTTTTGTAGCATTGTAAATGTAATTATTTAATGTGATTATCAATAAACATATTAAAAAAAAATCTCAAAATGATCTGAAGAAATCTCTCAAAGTCTTGAAGCAGTCTGCTAACGCCAACATCACAGAAATCAAATACGTATCTCGCTTATTGCGTGACATACTACGAGACAACACGTTTTGTCAAGTCAATGCTGACCTGATGAATCGTGGTTATTCCATCTCTAAAAATTTCTGGAGATATGTCAAAAAGACCTTCAGCAAAAAAGATGAAATCCTCCCTTCCTTTTCCGTGAATGAGTGTTCTGATTACTTTGCAAGAACTCTTTCGTCAGTAAATCTGACTAAAGTTTTCAACCTTCCAAGCTGGATACCAACTTTATCAGATCCTGTAATTCCGTTTAACCTTGAACCTCCAACATACAAACAGATCTCAAATGTTATTAGAAAAATGAAGGCGTCTGGTTCTCCTTGTCCCCTTGATCCACTGTCAATAATTTGTTTCAAACAATGTCCTTTTCTTCGCACCTATTTATCTCAAATTGTACGCACAGCTTGGTCAACTGGATCTGTCCCAAGCGAGTGGAAGTGAGCCTGCACAATCCTCATCCATAAAAAGGAAAACCTAATGACCCTGCTAACTTCCGTCCTATACTTTACAATCTGTGCCTTTAAAGGTTTTCACCTCGTGTCTTCGTAATGCCATTTTCAACTTCCTGTCCGCTAACAACTACATTGAACAGGAAATTCAAAAAGGCTTTACACCAGGTCTTTCTGGAACTTTTGAGCACACTGCTCAAATGGCTGATATCATTAACAAAGCTCGTACCAAACAGCGTTCACTCGTCATTACTCTTTTGGACCTTAAAAACGCCTTTGGTGAAGTTCATCACAACTTGATTCAAACCGCTCTTGATTACCACCACATTCCCAATCATATCAAATCACTGGTGAAAAGTCTTTACACTGACTTCAAAACCTTTATTCTTACAAATGAATTTTGCACTCCGTTTACATCTGTTGGTCGTGGTGTACTTCAAGGTGATTGCCTAAGCCCACTTCTCTTCAGCTTGTGTTTTAACACGTTTCCACAGCATATTAAATCTGAAAAATACCGTCAATTTGGCTTTTCCCTCAAGTTCTTAAATCCCATCCACTGGTTCCAGTTCGCTGACGATGCCGCTGTCATAAACGGCCAGGGGCCCGTTTCTCGAAAGTCCCGATAATTAACGGGCCCGGTAAGCTGTCTCCGTTTACATTAAAGATCGAGGTTTCAATAGTTTTGCATCTAACACGATAAAACGGTCAGTTAATGAAACTAAATGGAGTAGTTTGCTAGCCAGGACCCGCGCTCTTATTCTTTATATTTCGATTTGAATTTTTGATTTCGGGCCCGTAAAGTTACCGGGACTTTCGAGAAACGGGCCCCTGGAATCAGAAAATCAACATCTAATCAACCACTTTATAATCTGGTGTAATTGGTCGAACATGATAATAAGAGTTGATAAATGTTCTACTTTTGGAATACAGAAACTGTGCACTAAATATGTCCAATATTTACCCAAACTGTTGATCAATGGAGTTCTAATTCCCTGTGTGGAAATGGATGAATCATTTCGTTACTTAGGTCTCTTCTTTGACTTCAACATGTCTAACAACCAACACATGTGATGTCGGAATTGTCCTCTCTTGTACAAGACTTGATGAATGACATTGATATAAAGCCACTACATCCTAAACACAAACTTCTTCTGTACAGCCGCTATGTCCTATCAAAATTGTCCTGGCATTTCACTATAGCTAGTATATCCAAAACCTGGATAACGGAACATCTCGACTCTGTAGTGAGTGGCTATGTTCGAATATGGCTTGATATTCCGATATCTGGAACACCGAGCAATGTTTTCCTAGAACGCAATAAATTTGGTCTTAATATTTGTCCTCCCTCTATTAAATTTACTCAGTGCCAAACAGTTCTATTATATTACATCTTTTGTTGTAGAAATAGGAACTGGGATAGCCCAGACTTAATGCAATTTTGATATATATATATATATTTTTTGGATTTTGTTTTGTTTTGTTTTTCTTTTTAATAATCCAACCTCAAGCAGCATTTGTAAATTGCCTATACATAGCGAGATTTACAATTGTACATTCAAAAAGGCAAATAAAGTTTCCATTATTATTATTATTATTTCAAAAGGCTGAGTTTGATCATCCGGGTGAACGTAGTCCTGAATAGGACTGTTGTTGTTGACAGTGACTGACGTTTTGACAACCTGTGCGGTAGTCATCTTCAGAGTCAAAGTGAGTTGTATCACGTCAGTTGATGGTATTATACTCTGGTTATTGATCTGATTGGTCAATTGGCTATGAAGACTCGTAATCAGTGATTGGTGCGTTTCGATCCGTCTATTGTTAGTCAAATTGTTACTTCTCCAGTTGTTCTCTCGTAGTTAGTTTTGCTTGATCTCGTCAATAAGTCGTTTGTACGGCGCTGGTAACTGTTGACTAAAATTCAGTGGCGTTTGTTCTAAGTTAGTAAACCAGCTTTCTAAAGTAAGACGTTGATAGTACTCTGTAGAATACGTTATACATGTCGCAGAGTCCCAGTCAATTTGATGTTTCATCTTTAAATGGTGCTCAGCAATGTGATTGTTGACGTCACCATTCCTCGACGCGCGTTTGTGTTCGGTCAGTCCCGTGCTTAGGTTTCTGCCGGTTTCACCAATGTAAGAAGCCTGGCAGTCGCAGCATTTGATCTTGTATACTGCTCCCTGTCTGTCCTCCGGTTTGTCTTTGTCCTTGACATTAGTAAGCAGTCGCCGTAAAGTGGTTATCGGTTTGTGCGCAACACGTATATTGTATGGTTGTAATATACGTGCAATAGTTTCAGAGGTGCCTCTGATGTACGGTATAGTCGCTGTCATAACAGGGCCAGAGTTGGTCTGAGAATTGGAATCAGTGTTACTGTGAGTGTTCTGTCTAACACAGTCCGTGTTGTAATTGTTCTTACTAAAAACGTTGTTAAGATAATCAGTCTCGTCTTGTAGGCTGTCAGGTGAGTCGCAAACTAGTTGCGCTCGTCTCGTCAGAGTCCGGATAGTAGTAGCCTTGTGAGAGGTCGGGTTGTACAAAGACTGGTCTAGTAATCGGTCGGTATGTGTCGGTTTTCTGTAAATAGTCGTTTTTAGTTTGTTGTTGTCGCGAGTGACCAAGCAGTCTAGAAAAGGTATCTTACCATTTTCTTCGATTTCCTTGGTGAACTGTATGTCCGCGTTCTGTCTGTTAAGGTGTTTGTGAAAATAGTCGATTCCGTCTTTGTGTATAGCGGTGAATGTGTCGTCAACGTAACGTAACGTAACCAAAGAGGTACAGTTCGCGTGCAGGTAGCTAGGGCTTGTTCCTCGATGTTTTGCAACAATCACATTGCTGAGCACCATTTAAAGATGAAACATCAAATTGGCTGGGACTGACACGTATAACGTATTCTACAGACTACTATCAACGTCTTACTTTAGAAAGCTGGTTTACTAACTTAGAACAAACGCCACTGAATTGTAGTCAACAGTTACCAGCGCCGTACAAACGACTTATTGATGAGATGGCCATGAGCCACAAATTATCAGCTTATATTGTTTTGTCCTATATCATTTCTACATACTTTTGGCAGTTGCCTGAGGATTGCTTTGAAAGATGTTTGAAATTCGGGTGACAACAAATGTCAATGTTAAGGATCATTTAGTCTAGCTATAATAACCTACTTCTTTGTCATATTTTAATGGGTTTAAAAAACCTAAATAATGAAATGTTAAACCTAGCAACACGTAAGAATTTTAGCAACGTCCGCAATGCATGTACCAGATTAAAAATGCTTTGTTTTCTTTAACAGGTTTTAGTTTCAATGGTTGCCAGAAAGATATGTATAAAAAACTGGCAGAAACTGTGTTGTATTGCACGCCTGCATATACTTCCTTTCCAAAGGATGGTTTTTCCTCAGAAAAAGAGGAAGAGTTGCAGTCTATTTATCATCAGTACAAGAGAAGGTTTCTTGACTGACGAAGCCTAAAAAGACCAATCTACACTTTAAAATTGGATCAAGAAGGACACGTTGCCCATGATGAAAATGGAATCCCCATTCTTTTGGTCAACAGTTATGTGCAAGGGCAGTTGAAGAGTACAAAGCAACTTCTTTACAGAGAAGCTGTAGACGCTGTACTTAGAAATCTACACCACACTGAAGGTGTTGCGGGAGAGGATTCTTTCCTTCCTGGAGGAGTAAATGCATTCAGTAGGCTTTTCAATGAAAAGTCTGTATTTAAAGGCATCTTTAATATTATTAGAGCCTTCTTAGCTCGATGCTCTTGGTGTCACAACCCCCTGCCTATGCAAGTGCTTCCACCCCCTGTCACCATCAGATCTTTTCACCCAGATTCCCGCCTTCAATGCGACCTGATTGATATGGCCCCTATGAAACACCGTAGTTTTATGCAGGATAATAAATGGAGTTACCGCTATGTTCTCACGGTAAAGAGCTGTTTTTTAAAGTTTTGTTGGCTGTTCCCTTTGAAGACAAAGTCTGCAGAAGAAGTATTCTCTCTTTTGAAGGCCTTGTTCACCAAGGAGGGGCCACCAACTATTATTCAATCAGATAATGGAGGCGAATTCATTAGAGGTGATGCAGAAACTCTGCCAAGAATTTGAGGTGCGTATTATCCATAGGAGACCACACCACCCACAGTCACAAGGTCAGATAGAAAACCTCAGCAGGCAGGTGAAGAGAGTGCTGGGAAGATTTTTACAACCGTTGCCCAGAGATCTTCGAGCTAATGTCTGCCCTTTGCTACTATCAGCTGTTGCAGATCTCTTAAATTGCAAGTGGCATAGCACTATAAATGATGGGCCATTTCGAATCTACAAGAACCGCGAGCCATCCTGCCTTGTGAACTACATCATACCAGATGACACTATGTGGATTGAATGTATTGAGGATGGTTGTCTTTAAGACTATGAATTTTTGTTGGAAGACTTTGTAGAGTTTGAGAAACATGGACAAAGCCCTTCTATGGATAAATCTAAACTGGCAAAGTTAGCAAATGCCATTTTTCAAATTTCTTCTGAGTCCATATTATTATCCTCACTTGGGGCTTCAACTACACAGCTCTTGCCAGCGGTCAAGAAGATAGTGGAAGGAAACTTGACTTCTTCATCTTCTGCAAGTTCCAGTAACTCACTAGCTCAGGAAGTTGATGCTGCAGTTGAATTCCATACAGAAAGCATCATGAAATACCTATGCGACTTGAGTGAATACCAATCCGTGATAATCAATGTACTCAAAGCAACGGAACACACAATTCAAAAAAATCACAAACGGTCTCTAAGAAGGGCCAAGGAACGTGAATTTAAGGTTGGCGCCAAGTTCTATTCCAAAATCCGTGTTCAGAAGGGCTGCATTTTTTAAAGCCTGATCCCATTCTGCTCCTTAATGTTGTGGGAAACATCAAGGAGGTGCTCCCTCGTGGAATGTACAAGGTAAAGGTGGAATGTGAAGGGCAATTAATTACAAAATCGATTTTTAGTCATCAGACGGTTCTGTTCAAGGAAAAGCAGGATGTCCTTCCCTTTCCTGAAACGTCCCCAACGCTGTCCCTGCTTAACCTTTACAACTTTATTTCTGACTTTGGCCCAACCGTGCGGAAGGAGATGTATCATAAGGGTCTAAGATCGGCAAAAGGTGTTTCCTATGGCAGTATCAATGAGTTATTTCAGGTTTTTTATTTGAGGTCGGAGGCCGGAGGCCGGACGTTTCGTCCGGTCGTTTGCCATTCCACGTCCGGTACTTTGAGATCAATATTGGCGATTTTTTTTTACTACTGTATTATATATTTTTCTTACTAAGGCATCTCATGAACATACTGACTAGAGGATAACAGAATAATCAATTACATTCTTCAAAACGGCCATATAGCTCTTTTTTCTTTGCTTATTGAGCGGCGGGATATTTTATTGGTTTCCCCTCTTCATTTAGACGGAATTGAAGTGACTATTTCGTCCTCATTCCTGCTCGGCCAAGTCTTGAGGGAAATCCCCAGGTAAAACACACAACTTGTGTTAGTCAAACTGTTGAAAGAATGAAGAGGATAAGTAAGTTTTTCGTCCTGACGGCCAAGAGAAAACAAGGTAAGTTGAAGGGCATGATTATTCTGAATGAGTGTTTCACTGTACTGCGCTGTGAGCAGTAAAAATGGTAATTTTCTCCTGACCGAAGAAAACAAAACAATGTCTCACGGCTGCCCTTTGCTAATGAGGTCACTATTTACAAGGTTAAGTTTACATTTCCCTTATCCAACAATCAAAATACGACTTGGACTTTGAAATAGAAAAAACTGAAAGATTTTATCTTAAGACAAACGAAAAAAATAACACAGGCGATCTCAAAAGTGATACCCCGGGTACCAGAGGTTTTTTCTCACGGCCTGATGATACTTCGCTTCGGCGGTCACGCAGGTCAAACAAAGACTTAACCGGAACTAAAATTACTCGCCTAGTTTCACGCACGAAAGGATTTAATTCATGGATGTCGATTTTATCATCGTCAGACGCTGGTTCATAAAATCCTTGATAATGTCAACTTTGAACACAGACAACAGTGATCATTCAGTAGAAATGAATTGACAAAAATATTGGTGTCTTTAGGGGAAATTCTAACGCAAGCAACCATAGATGAAGAAGGCCTGTCCGAGGCAACAAACTGTGATCCAATGCCTGCAAGTAGTAATGAGAGTGAAAAGCCAAGTTGTTCCTCTTCAAATACTGCTTTCTGAAAGAGTCCTCAAACAAGTAAAGGACCTTCTCAATCTTCTTGCAGTAAAGAAAGGGAGACAATTATGTTGAACAACACTTTCACACCTGTGAACTTGTATATAGTGTCAAATCCCCAACTGAAAAGGTTTCAAAATTCCAGCATTCTATGCTTAGTAGACCAGAAGCATATGATCCTGAAACGGGGATATGGTGGCTTGTTTTTCAAGCAAATGAGGGTATGTTTTGCCTTCTTTGTAAAAAACATGACACTCACAATGCCAAAAACAAAACGAAATACTTTAACGAAATCCCAGCAATAAGATTCAAGCCTGAGACAATCAGAGTACATGCTGATTCTCCTCAACACAAACCAACCATACAATTAGAGATGCTGCAGCGAGGATCAGAGTTTCAGAAGCAATTAGATGACCAGGAAAAGAACAAGGGAAAAGAGTGCAAGAAAATTTTCGAAGTTGTTTATTGGCTAGCTAAAGAAGAGTTGCCAAACAGAAAGTTGTCCTCGTTTCTTGAGATGATAAAGAAGATTGCTGGAGTTGATCTGAAACGTCAGTTCCCCTACTCGTCAAAGGGAATTGAAAGAGAGCTGTTTTTAACTCTTACACAGGTTTTCAAAGAAAAGATTAAAGAAAAGATTGGTAATGGTGTTTATGGCATCCTCACTGATGAGGTCACCGACATCTCTTTGATGCAGCAGCTTGTAACTTTTATCCAGTATTATGACAGTCAAAGCTGTACCACCACCACCAGTTTCCTTGCAATATCAAACACACTGAAAGGCAACAACTCGGCAGATACGCCACAGATCAAAAAAGTACTCCTTGAACAGTTGCAATCCGTTGGGTTAGAGGTACAAACCATGCGCAGCTTTTTCTCTGACGGTGCGTCTGTTATGACTGGGGCCAGAAACAGGGTGGCAAAGCTTCTAAAAGATGAGAACCCATTGATCCTGTCTTTCCACTGCTTAGCACACACACTTGCTCTTGCTTGTGCTAGCTCTGCAGATACCCTTGACTACATTGCCCACTGTGAACTACAGTTACACCAGTTGTGGAAGCTATTCGAGAATTCTGCAAAGCGCACTGCAACGTATCTTAAAGTGCAAGAGAGCACAAAGAATCTTACACTTAATTCGGCGGGGAGGAAGCAGGTAGCAAAAAAGCTGAAGAAGGCTTGTTGTACACCCTGGTTGTCGTTAGATAAATCGGTAGAGGCGGTATTTACGGATTTCTGCGCAATAATCGAAACACTGGAGCAGCTTAAAACTGAACCAACGGGAAGAGCAGCGGATGGTCTCCTGAAAAGAATGAAAAAGGTGAAATTCATCGGCACCATTTACATCCTCCATGATGTCTTGCCAGTATTATCACAATTAAGCAAGCGTTTTCAACGAGGAAACGTAAACTTCTCACACTTGCTTCCTGCAATCAAGGCCACACCTGCAAAACTAAACAGGCTTAAAGAGGACAAGGAATGTTTGAAAAAGCTGCAGAACGACCTCGCTCAGAATGGAAGGCTTCACCGTTGTGGTTTAACGCTTTCAGACAACAAGATGCAAGAGCTGTGTTCTCTCATGAACCACTACATTGTGACCCTGCAAGACAATATCAACAATCGCTTTGAACCCACTTTACCCCAAGTTAGCGCCTTTTCCATCTTCGATATCGCTGATCTTCCAAATGAAAGTGACCCGGGATTTGAAGACTATGGCCAGGCAGAGATAAAAATCATCAGTAACCACTTCTATGGAACAAAAGAAGAAGTGGAAAAGAAAATGAAGTCTGCAAAATTACTTGCACAATGGGAGAATTTCAAGTTTGAAATGGTTGCTTGGAAGAAACAAGTGCCGCAAACTCTGTTGCAGCCCTGAGTCGAATGACAGAAGCCCTGAAGATACCAACATTCTCACCACAACAGACTGGACCTTACAAAGGTTGCTTGCGCGGCGCAAGACCTACCAGGATACCTATTCAGAACTTCTTATGGTGGCGGAAGCTGCATGGACGATGCCCCTTAGCAATTGTTGGCCTGAAAGAGGTGGAAGTGCCATTAAACGCATCAAAACAAGAATGAGAAGTCGACTCACTGATGACATGCTAAATGCACTTATGCATGTGAGCATCAATGGCCCATCGTTTGGGACAGAGGAGTGTACTGACATAGTCCAAAGGGCGGCAGAAATCTGGTTGTCCGCAAAGAACAGGCGTAAGCCTCGTTCACCAAAGGAAAGCAAGGTACTCATTATTTTGACACAACCTTGTAACATAACGGTACATTTTTTCCTGAATAGTGATGCAGCGTATTGTATGGTCATATGCTGACAACAATACGGTTTAAATTTTGCAGGTGCCTGAAGTTGAGTCGGTCAGTGAAACACGTGCTTCAGAAGGAGAGAGGCTGAGTGGCAATGAAAGTCAAGAGGCTGTAGATGAAATTGAAGACCACGAGGTTGATGCTGATGCTCGCACTGAAGAGGTCAGTTACACGACTAAAGCTATTCACGTTAAGAGTCATTACCTAATCGCTTTTTTGCGAGCTTCAAAAGTGTTTTAACTGAACCAAGCTGCTGCTAAAACTCAAAAGATCTGAGTGCTTACTCAGTTGCTATTCATTTCCTTCTCTCACAGGAGGTAGAAATAGCCACAGCTGCTCTTGGGCTTTGCGAGGTGGACTGTGACACAGACAGTGATGATTCAGCTTTTGGCTCGGATCTTGATGAAAAGCCTACACTCTTGATGAATGGACTACAACCCAGGTTACCAAACATCTTTTTTGAAAATCAAATAAATTCGCAATGATAAGCCACTGAAAATTCTGTTGTTGCCATTCTCCCTCCCCCTCCCCTTACCAACTGACCATTTTCATTCAGTAATTTACTTTTTAAAGAGAATTTTAGTGAGCGCCAGCATTGCCTAGGAAACTGTTTCCTTGGTTCCAGAAACGCTGGAAATGGCGTTTCTGAGTATTCTATTTTAAAAATTTCCTAGGGGAGCATGCCCCCAGACCCCCCCTAGGTGCTTGCACCTTCGGCGCTCGCGAGGCGCCTTACGGTGCCAAGAAAACATTCACGTCC
>OZ037775.1:26855493-26870493 GCA_964035525.1 Porites cylindrica
CGGACTCCGCCAGACTGTACACAAGAAAACAAGATGTTTTGATCGAGGATCTCAAGTTGCAACTCCTACTGAATTGAAAATATTTTTTCTGCACGTACCACAGTGCCGCGGAGTCTGCCAGCCAAGTTCCGTTTCTTTCATGCAAAAATAGGTTTACATTCTTATCTGTCTCGGAAATAAACTTTTGTTATTTAAAAACGTGAACAATTTTTGTATCTTGTAAATGTGACAAGCTGACATTATAAAGCTGTTCATTCATACTTACAAAACAACTGAGCAGTCCGCATAGTCTTTGATGCCTAGCGTCTTGTGTTAATTTTCACTGATCGAACAATGATAAAGCTAATCAGAATCTTTGTCTGAAGCCTGGGAAGCAGAAGTATATCCTTTAAAAGTTTTTTTTTTTTTCTTTAAAAGTTTAAAAGTTTTTTTCTCTTTTTACTTTCGAGTCGTTCATCTATCTTGACAGCGTCTTCGGCAAAAAAACCTTCCTTCCTTAAAAAAAGGAGGGAGTTATAATGCGAACGTGGTTGTAACGTCCTCAAAACAGAGAAATTTATTTCTTGCAATTCCAATGCCCTCTTTAACTTCAACTCACCGCCACCATCAATGTCAGCCACCACAGTAAAGACTTCTTCGTCTTGACACAACAGCTTAAGGAGATCTCTTGTTCTTGTTTGCTGGACGTCGATTTTGCGTTGCTTGGCCTTACTCGCATTGTCGTGTTTTCGTTTCCGAAAATAGGCGAACTGCTCCTTTGCCCATGACTTTAATGTGACACTTGACGGTTGAAACAATCCTTCCTTTTGGTGCATGCAAGTTGATTTAATTTGGAGTCAATCTCTTTAATCGCAGAGATACATGTTGTGGCATCTTGAGGCCTTGATGGATTTGGCAAAGTTCTCACACGAGCCATGTAGTTCTTGTCTGACATGTCCATCATTCTCGTCACCGAAACACTCAAATTGTCCAAAACCTCTTTTCTTTCCCACCTTTCTTTGATCCAATAGGCTTCAAAGCGAGTCAGCAAATGAGGATAGGCGGACTCATAGGTTTGTGGGAGAAAGCTGTTAAAAAACTTCTGCTGTGGAAATCTCGGATGGGGGATAGGAAACTGTTTCCACGGTACGTCTGGATCTGCAGGTTCTGGTGGCAAAACCACGGATAAACTACCACTCTGAAATGTTAGTTTGGTCTGCAGTGTTCGCCTGGAGTTCTCTTTCTGAGGTTGTGTACTAGTGGAGGCCGCTTTAGCTGGCTGACGGAGCTTCTCAAAGTTTAAAACAGGTTTAGGCTTGTGGCCTGGTAGCACAATTCCCACATGTTTCTCTATTTCTTCCTCGGACAGAGTAACTACTGTCTCCAGATCATCAAATCCTGCTTCTCGAAAATTATCGAGGTACTGAGACAAATTTAAACGGCTCAAAAACGTTTCATGGCTTTCATCCATTGCAGTTTGCTAACCAAAGACTTTCTGAATTCTGCGTTTGACTTTACATACACACAGCCATCTATCAACAGCATGAACACATGGTGCGGAAAAACATGGTTTAGGTTGTCAAACTTCAGTCTTTTGAAAGAATGCAGGTAACGGTTCGTGTGAGTGGGCGTTTGGTACCAAAATGACTAGTTACAATCCACCAAACACTTGCATATCAGCTACAAACTAATAAAACCATAAATATTTTTTTAAATATCATAGGAATATTCATTGTGTTATGCTCTCCTGGGGAGAGTAGGTTAAAAAAAAGAATACCTATTTAAAAATAAATGGTAACAATGTTCAAGAACCACCAGGGTCTGAAGAATCGGATAAATTTGTGGCTGCTTTTCTCTAACAAGGTGTTTGATGGTAATTGTGTTTGCTGGCCCTTGGTGCAACAACATGATGCATCATAATTTTGTTTTCATATAAAAATATATATATATAATTTTATCATTTCAGTTTGTTGCCACAAATGCAGAGGATACGGCCACATTCGGGCTGAGTGTCCGGCAAAAAGCGACCCAGTCAATATCATGCAGCCAACACAAAGTGCTACGAAAGCCCCAACAATAAATAATTCTCATTTCCATGCTGCCCCAGATAATGTTAATTTTCATTAGGTGGAAATGAGGCTGGAGTTGAGAAGACATTGATTTGATTCAACCACTTCAAATTATTTTGCTCTTATGCAATTAGATATTTATAAAGTATAATTTCCTTTCACAAAGAAAAGAGGTTTGTATCAAAACAAGGTCCACCTCAGCCTCACATTCTTAAGTACCGCATACTGATACTATGTAATAGACCTATTAGATATCTTTCACATAACTCCAACACCATATGCTAATGAGTCACAATAGTAGAAAAATCCACAAAGTATGTAAATGATCATTTCGACGCATGGCTAAGCTTTTTGTTTTCTTTATCTGGTAATCTCTATGCAGCCTCATGGCATTTATGGGGCGGTGAAGCGCGATTTTTTTTGTTTTACCAGCGAGTCAAAGATCGTAGAAGTAGTTAAAATAGAACCTGGGCGGGGCTTCAAAAGATACTTACAGCAGATGGAAAATGCACTTCTTTTTTGCAAACGCTTTAAGATGCCGACATTTTCCCAATTTTCCCCCTGACATTTTTTTGAAAACTCAACGGCATCATGCGTAGACTCTATTTTAAGACTGAAGGATAGAAAGAATTCAATGTTTCGAAATGTTTTTATTTTGCTTTATCTGCATAATACTTGTTACAGAGACATGGAACACACTTGTGCTTCCATATATCAATATCGGTCATCATACATCACCAAACACTGACCGGCTGGAAATTTTATGAAGAACGAAAGCATCACGGCATACTATTGTTCTACCCCAAAAGAACCATCGATAAAAAGGATTACAAGAATTGTTTCCAAAACCTCCAAAAAGCTAAGCAGCTGACTGCCACGACAAGTACAAGCAAGACTGCGATGTCACAGACAATTGTGGATGAAAGGATGTGATACACAAATAAGTCACCAGAGGAGCAAAGATCCGCGTAATTTAGCCAAGCAGCATGTCTAGACGAAGATAGTTCAGGCACCGATGCTGAGGCTGATCTCCCAGGGGAAGCCAACCCTGCACCGCCTGAGCCAAAACAGGACAAACCTAAGAAAAAGTGCTCCATGAAGTGACAACGGACACCAGAGGAGGTCCACATTGCACACATAGAGATGTGTGGCAAGGCTGTGAAAATGATGAGCAAAATAGAACGCGTCCTAGATAGATTCGATAGCGACAGTAGCAACGAGGACTAAACATGTGAAATATTGAACTGCCAATTTCCTTTTGTCCATTTTTTTCAGTTGATAGTATTTGTAAGCGAAAACAGAAAATATAATGTTTTTTGTCACACAATTCGTCTTTTACTTGAGGGTTCTATTCATGCGAGCCGCATAAGAATTAGTTTTAATTGTCAAACTGTACTATTATTAACTTATAGTTACTTAGTTTCTTATTATTTATTTTGAACTTTTTTACTAGTCTTAATTTAGGGCCCCTATTGATAACAGATATACTTTTAAGTATTCTGAAGGGACTACCCTAGTTAAATGAGTTTATTTGGAACCAAATAAAAATTTTTATGTCTCCCCTTCCAATTTCTTCAATGCATGGATTTTGGGGGGGGTGGGGTCGATTGCGGCTTCAAAGGCTTAGAGGCTCTCGAATGTGAACTTTGAATTATCTTACAATGGTTTACGATCGCATGAGAATCACAAGACGAAAAGTAAAATTACTTTTGGGTAATAATCACGAGCTCCTGTCGTAAGGCCACTCAAAGTAAATCTACTTAGCCTCGATCTCATTATCTCGCGGAGACCCTTTATAAGAGGGTGTAACCTTTTGTTAATCCTCTCGGTCTGAAAGCTGACATCAAGCCGAATCTTCGATAGCTGACCCGCTTATCCTTTGAACAAGCAGCTCTCCTTGGGAATTCACCACAACAAACGTTAAGTATATCTCATTTACTTCTTGTTTTCAACTGTTTGCTGTTATGGATAATACCGCCAACATTCTCATTCTTGGTCATTCATTTGTGAGGCGTTTACAGACATTCCTCACCGAACATCACGATAGGCGTGCCGCTCACAACATGAACTTGCCTCACGAAAATATATCTTTTCTAGGCATTGGCGGTAGAACCGTCTCTAAAATGCTGTCATTTGATTTGGACAAAATTAAGGCTTTTCAGCCAAAGGTTATCATTTTAGAACTGGGAACTAATGATTTGTGTGTAGTGGGGCAGCGCCCTGAATCTGTTGGTTCAGATATTGAACATTTAGTTCAAGTCCTCCATGATCACTGTGGAGCAGAGTTCATAATGGTATGCCTAGTAATTTACCGGTCTGCTATTCCTCCACACGTTCCCGATTTCAGCCACAAAGTAGACCTTCTCAATAAATATCTCAAAGTGGTCCTCGAACCACTCCCTTATGCTGAAGCGTGGAGCCATAGAGGGCTTCAAAGTCTATCTATTGCTGTTTTATGCCGAGATGGCGTTCATTTGAACGCAGCTGGTAACTATGCTCTTTATCGTAGCTATAGGGGAGCCATACTATTCGCCTTGAAGAAGTTAGCCACTTTTTCTGAGGCTCAGTGACAGATTCCAACTTGTCTATCCAGTCATGCATTCTACTTTTGTTGTAACCGTCCTTTATGGCGGACAGGAGAGCTTTATCTTTTGTTATAAGATATTGTATTTATTTTACGGAACGGTTCCTCTTTCCAGCGCCTTAGCATGTTCAATGCGGCGTCTCCAATTTGGAAATTGCCAAACATGCTGCCGATTTTTCTTTTATTGCCGGTTCCGTTTTTTCTCTCTCCAATTTATAATTTGAGGAGAATGCTACTGGATTGGAAACCCCCCACCTCCCTCCCCACTCACTCTTTCACTATTTTATCTCCCATACCAACGCCTTAGGCTTGTTTATTCAAGTTCCTTTGCTTGCAGTCTAGATTTGCTTGAAATTAAACCATATTCCACGATGATGACTAGAGGAAAGCGAAGTTCTACTGCCACAGCCTCCATCGCACAAGTTAAACGCCCGAGGGCCATGGCCAGCAGTACATCTCGCCCCACCAAGTCCAAGAGGCCCAAGCAGACCTCTCGAGTACACTCGGTTCCTGCTCTCAACCCGCCCGAAGTGCCGCACCCAAGCGAACTTTCCCGAGAGCCGGCGATCAGTGGGCCATCCTCAGTCTCAACTCCCGCGGCCTCGAGTTCAGTTGTCTCTCAGAATATGGTTTCAAGCATCACGAGTGAAAATAAAGGTTTACTACTAGTTACTACTACTTGCGTACTGTATTTGCATTATACTGTGGCATTCACATTGAAATATGAAATTCCTGAAACAAAACGTTTTATTCCCAAAGAGTTTGAATTGGGTACAACATTGAGTTAGCTGAACAGGTCTAGGGGCTATTATTTCCATAAATAATGTAGCTAGTAATTCTATACAATCATATGTTAAGTTAATTAAGAAGATGAAATTTATTTCCATGTTCATGTTCACCATCATTATTCTTTATTAATTTGGTAGTTTTTCTAGTATATCGTGACAAATTCGTGTGTCCTGGGTTCTTAAGGTTCCATCTTGTTTATTGTTTTAGAGTTTTTTCACTGGCGTAATGGGTAGAGATAAGTCAAAAGAATGCATTTTTTTATTTGCAAAAGCAGTTGTATCTTTAGATAAGTTAATTTTCAGACATAACTTCTCCGTTTTGCTTTTCCTGATGAAATTTCTTCAAGACAAAAGGGTTTAGTGAAAAGACAAAGACAAAGACATACGAGAGACCTTAAGATACCTAGCCCAAACTGTAAATACTGGTAGAAGGAAAAAAGCGGTGTCCAGATAGAACAGGAACAGTTGCTATTGTCACATTTGGGGCCATTCAATTTAATATCCACCCCCCGTCCTATTGATGATGGTTTTTGGGCCTGACCCTTCAGAAAATGGAGTTCTAATGAAGATGAAAGTTTCCCTATTGATATCAAGGAGAACTGTCCCCTGCCTAATAAACTGGGTCTGTTACAAGTGAAATCTTTAAACAAGGCACACCTTATCCAGAATTTGCACATTTTTTTCTTTTTTTTTTCAATAAACAAGGTTTAATTTGGTACTCAGTCACCACTGTCAGCCCAAATGCGGGGAATTTCACACTTGACAGGTTTGAAGCGCCCACATGTTAATTCTCAATCATGAAGCTGCAACATAAAAATTATTCATTTCAATGTATATTGGTAAAAGTCGATGATAAAATATTCACCATGTACCTGAATGTACGCTTTCAGTGTCGCTACCCTCCTTCCCATTCATGACTGGAATTCTTTGAATGAAACACGGAATAAAAGGTCCTCTACAACAGCTCGCGGTGTTTTGACCGCATACGTTTCACAAATGAATTTGGAGATGTATATTCCGTTTGCAATCCACTGTTTGGTAGACCACATTATTGTCGGAACCTATCATATTCCCGATGTTGAGTTGTCACAGCAGTTCGGACAGAAAAAAAAAAACACAGGAAAGAACACAACAAACACTTCCAGTGGTGTGCCATCTTTTTCAATTGATCAAGTTAGATTGCACATGGTTTGAAAATACAGCGTTGAGATATTTTTATAGGTATTAGTTGCCAACTTTTATTCACTCAAGTGATGTCATCTGCTGTCCTGTCCCCCAGTCTGTCCCTGCTTTTTGAACCTTTTTTGCAAGGTAAAGCACATTTCAATTCGGCTTTTGATTATTTACTAACTAAAACAGTCTAGCAGGAATCAACATTAATATAAGGTGGACGTGACCACGTGTCTAAATTTGCTACTTGGCGTACGTTTCATTCTTGTTCGATCACTGGTCAAGTGCTGTAGTGGTGTGTTGGAGTCCAAGTTTCTGTATCAGCAGTCTCCTAAAATGAGTGATTTTTTAATTTCCACCGATTTTGAGGCAAATCGACCATGAAGTCCAGTTGCATTGGGTCAGTGGCTTCTGAAGAATGGTGTTCCTGATGAAATTGTTCACGTTGTAAAAGGTAAGTTTACGTGTTTGGGGGTGCGATCAATCTGAGAACAATCACGCTCCCAAAGTAGTAGCTGTACACGTTCAGTGTCATTTTGACTGATGAGAAAGCACTTCTTACAGCTTATGTTACTGTATTCAATCACTATTTACTTTTTCTTTTTCACACGTTTTAAATTTAGCGCTCAATGTTGTGTAAAAATGCATTCGCGAGCATTTACAATAACTATGTTAATTTATGCGCTCCTTTTGGCTGGGAAAAGTTACATTTTGAAACATTGTTTCTGTATCGTTCATCGCAGTTTTCAAACAGATGTATATATTAGTTGATTGTTCATTGTAGTCATTTACTATTTAAGAGAAAATATTGATGGGCCAAACTTGCGAACATTGACTGATAGAGATTTGAAGATCTCTTACCTTCTTTCCTTGAGTTTCCTTGAGAGGAAAAAAACTTAGAGAATTGGCCCAGTTATTGGTAAGTTAGACACTTTAACCCATTCTGGGCTGAAACCTGCATGTTCCGACCCAGTAAACCCTAACATCAAAATACACTTCCTCAACACCGTCCTCTGTGATCTAACAAGTAAAATTTGTTTAACAGTCAAAATCTTTTTCACTTATTGATCATGTCCTTTTTTTCCTGGCCTTTTATGATTTGGGCTGAGCCCTGTTATGATAAGGGAGGAAAAGGAATGTCGGTAGCTTTATGACTCAAGGGCAAGCTTTATCCAGAAGGGTGTCCAGGCATCCTGTGGATGCCCACATTTGTAAGATTATATATTCATAACCATGTACGAATCCGGTAGCGTTTTATATCGTTTAAGCAATTGAGGCACATAATCTATGCAATTTCATTCAAACAGTAGAAAGTTATAGCCATTTCTGGTTCAGAGCCTCTTTGTTATGTTGGTGAATTACGTCATATTATTAAATACCTAATAACCAGGTTGATGCAAGGTTCGAGGGTGCTACCAAAATTGTTTACGTTTTTTGGGGTGCCCTTAATGTATTTAGATGGGCGACTTGCTTGCAGACTGATATTCCCAGCCAATACCAGAATGTGTGAATGTCTGTGCTGCTCACTCAGAACCATTAGATGGAGCAATTGGATGCTGCTGGAATAAGGTTCTTGATGATGAAGATTCAAGAATAACAGATGGGTGTGATTTGCCTAACATGGATGACAATGGCTATGACATATTGGAAGTCTCATCCCAAACAGAGAATCTGGTCAAATCCTACTTTGAGAGAGGGGAGCCTGATGAGTTAGTCATAGATCTACAAACTGTCTTTATGGTCCTAAGTAATGAAGCCTCTAATGACTTTTGCAGGTGTCCTCCCCAATCATTCAGTCTAAGCTCTCTCCTTGAGAAAATGAAAAAAGCAGATCCTTTAAGTGATTTTGCCACAGAGAAGAACAGACTAATTGAGGAAATTATCAGTGAGAATCCACATACGGAGACTTTTCGAAACATTCTTTGGAGCTGGGCATGTCAGATCATCCTGGAAGACTCATTAGAGAATCTAGAGGAAGTTAACATATCCACTGCCCTGTGAAGCAGTAACACTAGGGAGTTGTACATGATGATAACACGTTCCCCAGATTATTTACGGGATCTGGAAATGTTCTTTTGTACTAAACCTTTAAACAGGTTACAATCAACTGTTGGGGCTTGTATGATCACGGAGACGTACAAGGAAGTAGTAAAGTGTGTTGCAGACAAGGTCCATAGAGTATCTATTAGTGACCCTGCTGCTTTTGACGTAAAGAGTATGTGTTCTGAAGGGCTAGCAAAGGTGTGTCATGTAGGTGCTTGGGCAATTCGAAGGGTTGTGAGGGATCACCAAAAGTATGTTCAATCAAACCTAGTGACCAAAAATAGATCAACTCATGATTCTGTTTTCAGGCGCATGCAGGTTGCTTCTCTATTAGTAGAACACTTGGTTGGAAATTATGAATCCCTAAAAGATAGGACAAAGTATCCAGAGACATTGTGTGTGACAGAGGACCGGCAATTTCGCAGTCGTGGTCTGACACATATTGAAGATTGGGCATATGAATTTTTTTTAGAAGCAGAGGTGGCACGTGTTGGTCTCATGAATGATTATAGGCTATCGCAGCTTCGTGAAAATTTGATTAGTGAATCTGAAACACATATGAAGAATGATATTCACCTTCAACAGAAATGGTTGGAGTGTTTTCCAGAAGAGGAGAAAGAGGAAAAGTTGGTAAGCTACAATTTTCATTGTATATGTTTTACAGATCAAAATTGAATTCAGGTTATTGTTTTTAAATTATTCATGATGCAAGACTGGAAGACAAATAAAATAGAGAATCATCCTTGGGTTAACCTTGAATTTAATTTTGATCTGTAACATACATGTGTGCTCTTGTTTTGAAATATTTGAAATGAAGTGTAATATTGAAACACAGTCTGCCAATCAAATGACAGCTGAGCACCCACTTCTTTCCCTTTTCCACACCTTAATTTAATTTTTACCTTGCCACAATTATACTGGCAAGACTTACATGTACAAATCAAATAAATGTAATTGTGTGAAAATGGTTTTTACCCATTTTTTATATTAAATATATTTTTCCCTTTTCTCCTGGGTATTACAGTAACTGTTGTCAGTTCAGGGTCATTTTAGCAAAATGAAGGAAAACATATTATAAGATAAATCTGCATCTTTGCTAATGATAATTACTACATATGGTCATTGCTACACAATATGATTGTGATGTCTTGCATTTTGTTAGGAGCTTATCAAGGAGGCTTATAAAGATGTCACTGGCAAATATGTGATGGTTGGTGCTGGACAATACATGAGAGATTACCGAAGAGCACACAAGTAAGCTGTTTTTTATAACTTTTTTTCATTATTTGGACAAACATGCACAAAGTGTGAAGGAAACTTGATATTTATATTTTTGATAGATAGTCATTGACTTCAAACATAGATAATTATTCTAAATTAATATTAACGTGTCCAGTATAATGGAATAAAATACATGTATGCACAATTTTCCAGTTGTGTTGCAGAATTTTACTCAGTGACCCATTCTCCATTGCTCATATGAACATGAATCAGTGGTATCTGTAAATCAGTTCATTGGTACCAGGAGTAAATATAGTATAAAGTAGCTTAGATCGTGGATGTATTTACAATAATTGCTGCAGCTGTTGTTTCTACGCAGCCAATATGCAGATTGAAGAGCTTAAGTATACATGTATTATTAATATTTTTGTTCTGTTCATTAACCCATCTAGGTTAAAGAAGACTGCTGAGCACCGGAAAACTGTTCTTCAGTGAAAGAAACCTTTAGTTGAGAAAAAAGCAGCTGTACCCTTCTCTGAGATAGAGGGGGACAAGTCAGATGGGAAACTTACTAGCCACATACGACTGCAGCAGTTCCTGGAAAAGTTTGGCGAGGCTGCTTTTGAAAAAGCACACACTAAAAAGCAAATCCAGTTGCTTTGCATGGGATATGGCCTTCGACCTAATAATCGAGAAACAAAGAAAAAGATGGTTCAGGATCTTCTCCCAGTTATTAAAGCCATTGATAAAATGCCACAAGCATACTTCACCAATGTGTTGCAGTCTGAAGTCAACCTCGATGAGGGTACTCAAAGAATCACTTTAAGGATCAGCAGAGCTGACTGAAGTAATGAAAGGTAACCTTAATTTAACAATTAAAAATCTGATTTACCAATATTATTTTGGTCATTCAGTGTAAAACATAGACTGCAAAATACTGTCAGTTTTCACCGTGCAAATGATTACGTGACAACAATAGTCCCCTTGTTTTCTAACAAAACAATAGTCCGCCGTCAGTCAGCAGTCTGTATTTTACACTTCCCCAAGTTATTTCCCAGTCTGGTCTCTCTGCAAACCATAATAATGATAGAGTTTTTCAGTCATTTTTGTTCACAGAGGTATGTCCACTGAGCTGCCATTAAGAGCTGGGGGCCAGAGATTTCCATTAGCTACTTTGAATGTGGCCTGTGGGCTATTTTCATGGGAAAATTTAAGAAGAAAAAAAGAACGAAAAGAAATCCCTAGCTGTTTGATTCCCAACCGATCATGTACTTGTTGTATTTACCTGCCAATTTTAAGTCTTAGTGACAACCCTGTGTTCATGTACATAAGGTGAAATGTAAGTAAGCAAACAGAACTAAATGTACCATTTTGTTGTCCAAATGTTTTTCTGTTTGAGGAGGCCCAAATAAATTGATGTTAATTCCAGTCAGTTTGAAATCTGAAGGAAGTACAATAATATTGTGTAAAGGGAATGGCATTTTGTACTCTCTAGCCTACTTATAATAAAATGGTAATTATTTACACTCAGGTACATGTATGCATATTCACCCATTTTTTTATATTTTAAAGAATCAGTACAATTTAAGAACCTCCATTTAGTGGCCTGACCATTCACAATGTGACTATGGTGATCAAAGTTCAAAAAATAGTTCCAGGAAATGTAAATACATACAGCTACAATCACAGTTATCTTCTGGCCATCCCAACAATAATCAATTATTTTCAAATCTATTTAGACTGGTCACCAAGCACATAATTTACTAATTGATAGGATATATTTTATGCATTATGATAAAGGAGAATACCGTAAAATTCCAAAAATAAGCCCCGGGGATTACATTCTTCAAAGGCCCTTTTTGAGGGGCTTATTTTTGGAGGTGCTTATGTATGGAAGGAAATTTGCATTTCAAAATCGATTGGGCTAGCTTGTAGTGGGAAGAAAATTTACCATTTTTGCTTTGTTTTACTTTGTATTCGAGGGCAAATTTCAAGTACAAGCCCCCCGGGGGGCTTATATTTGGAGGGGCGATTTAACAGGGGGTTTCTTGCGTTACGAATTTGGGGGGCTTGTATTTGGAGGGGCGTATACATGGAGGGGCTTATTTTTGGAATTTTACAGTAACTGATTCTGAACAACTGGCCCCTTGCATGTCAGGCTGGCCACTTAATGGAGGTTCAACCATACACTGTAACAGAGAAAGTCAGTTCTTTCTTTTCCTAACTCCAGCAGCCCCTGCATTGCTTTTCCTGCTTATGGTTGTCTGTCCATATCTTATTGAATTCTGAGCAGATTCTGGCAAGTGAAATGTTGGATTATTGTTCTGTCCATTACATGCTCTGACTTGGCAGAAATGATTTTCAACGCAGTCTTGATTGATGATGGCTGGTTTAATCACAGATTGGGGAAATTTCTTTAATTTGATAGCAACAATTGACTCAAAACCAAGTATCATCGATTGAAGATCGAACCATAATTTGCTTGTAAAAAATGTCTTTGAAGATTCATTGCCAGCCTCGGCTTTCCACTGCTTTACCAAACGATGGTCAGAGAGGCTTTTGATGTTTTGGCGGTCATTAAACAGCTGAATCGCACAAGAGGTGTGGGGCCAGTAGCTCTACTGTTGAATCAAGGCTGCTGCCATCCTGCCCTTTATAATAATAACAATCTTTTAATAGGATGCTCCATCACAAGAGTGGTTTACATAGAGGTCCTAATTACGAGATGTATATTATATAATACAATTAAAATATAAAAAGGTTAAGCTAAAATCGATATATATGATACAAAAAAAAAAAAAAAAAAAATATAATTCAAGCTAAAATCGAGTTACAGAAATAATTAAAACATACACACTACAAGTACTCAATTATAAAAAGCAGAAAAAAGACACTTCTTAAAAATTGGAAAACTTGCTGAGTTTCTTACAGTTCTCTCTAATTCATTAAAGTCTTTGAAACAGTGGTACCGCGAACGTTGTTTTCCCCAATTATATTTAATTTTGGGGAGCTTGATAGTATCGTTATTGCGCGTATTGTAGGAATGTATATCACTCTTTCTTACAATGTCCAAAGAATGATTAAGTTGGCCATTAATACACTTGTATGCATATATACATCGATGACATTTCCTACGTTCTTCAAGATTCAGCCATCTCAAGACAATCAATGCATCGGTGGATGAGGAGTGAGGTGATCTATCTAATATCAACTTAGCTGCTTTGTTTTGGAGAATTTGCAATTCCTTCATAAGTGAGACATTGTCCTTGTCACCCCAGACTAAATCAGCATAATCAAAAATAGGTAGCACTAAGCTATTATAAAAAAGTAACCGGGCATCATAAGGTAAATAATACTTAATCCTACGTAGAAGACCAAGGTTTTTATTAACCTTACATGAAATATACTCAATATGGTCGGACCATGTGAAAGTTGAAGACAACATAACTCCCAAATATTTAAAACTACTTACAGAATTTATATCAGTGTCAAAAATAGATAACGTGAAAGAGGAAATACCAACAAGTTTCCTATTACTGCCTATAATCATGGATTTCGTCTTAGTAAGATTTAAAGTTAACTTATTTCCATGTAACCACTGGGCAACTTTCAAGAGATCATCATTCAGTGTCTCTTCTAACAGGTGTGGCTCTTTAGCAAAGTAGTACAGGACCGTGTCATCAGCATACAAAGTCACTTCGCAATTCTTTATAACCAGCGGAAGGTCATTAATATAAACCAAGAAGAGAAGCGGTCCTAGAATGCTCCCCTGTGGCACCCCAAAGGTCATCGGGAGAGGGTCAGACACAGCATCGCTACAGGCAGTCCGCTGTTTACGATGATTCAGGTAAGACTTGAACCACTGTAGAGTGCTGGGCGAGACATCGATAGCCGACAATTTAGATAGCAAGATCGTATGGTCAACGGTATCGAATGCCTTGGTCAGATCTAGGAACACTGCACCGCACAGTTCTCCACTCTCCATATGCAATAGGACCTCATCTGCAAAACTGGTGAGAGCCGATGTTGTAGACAGTTTGGGACGGAAGCCAAATTGTTTGCTTGAAAGGAGATTATTTGAATTCAGAAAGTCATAGAATTGGGAATGGACGACTTTTTCCAGAATTTTACTCATTGTTGGCAGAATAGAAATTGGGCGATAATTTGACGCATCTCTCCTATCTCCAGTTTTGAAAAGTGCAGCCACTTTCGAGCATTTCCATATTTCAGGAAAATTGCCAGTGCGAATAGAGAGATTCAGTAACTTGGTGATCGAGGGACAAATAGCACGCGCGCCACACTTTAAAAGTCTCGCACTGATGTTGTCCAAGCCAATAGCTTTATTTGTCTTTAGAGAAAGCAGATGCTTGAGTACTGTTTTCTCATCAACTTCGTCAAGCGAGAAAGACTGTAGCATTGTGGCCGATCTGACTGGGAACAAGGTCACTCTAATAAGCCTAAATTTTCAATAAAAAAATTGAACCATTAGTACATTTAAATATTAATAATTTAACAAATTATTACAATCATATACTATTGTAACTTTGAAAGACAATTGTAGAGATCAATCAGACATGTAAATTGAGTTAAAAAAAGCTTAGTACCAACTACAAGTATACAATTAGATGTATTGCTAGTTAATCTTTTAAGGAAATTATGAACAAATCTTTCTTTTTTTTTATTACTTTAGACTGGCAGAATACAGAATGCATGCCTTTGGAACTGAAAAATACCTTCATGAGGGCCAAAATGTTCCTATCGAGCACGTCTTCTGCCAGATGGTTACGCATTTTGGATGCAGGGTCTAACTGAAAATGATCCACTGTAAGCTTGTGGTGGAGGGACATGGAAAATTCGCCTTGATCATAACTGAATGCCTTCCAGAACTGGTCCCATGTTATCGTCTTTCCTCTTTAAGTCAGGCAACGGGTTCCGGATTCATCTGTTGAACTCTTCAAAATGTTGTTACGTATCTTCTCAAAGTTGTGCTGAAGGAGAAAAAAAGAACAGTTAGTCCCAGACAGTAAGGTTGGGCACCATACTACCACTTTTCCTTCTTTTGTGCTCAATTACCTGTTATCTTTTAATTTGTGAAAACAATTATGAACATGTAAGCAAGTTGTAAAAGGGCCGGTGTACTCAGGGC
>OZ037775.1:26877993-26897993 GCA_964035525.1 Porites cylindrica
CTTTTATCCTCCTTCTCTCTCTCTTTTATTTTTTATACTATGTTTCAAAGCTATTTGTTTTGGGTTTTTTGTTTCACTAAACCGACTAACTGGGAGTCTGTTGCTTGCAGTTCATCTGTTACCACATCAGATACAAGTTACTGGAAATTTAAAACAATTGCGTCAGAAAAAGAGACTATTTGTATTATTTGTAATTGTTTTAAAATTTTCATAACAATAAAAATGGACGTGCAAACAACGACTTCCTATCTGTGTAATAATATAGAAACTAACAACCCTCTACAGGCCTGATGCCTGATGAGTGGGCCCAAGGAGTGCTAGCCAGCACCGGTTATATGTTATTTCATATTCATATAATACCTACCTTGGATGCCAACGGTACCCCCGACCAGACGCAGTTGATGCAATTTTCTGTTGTTGCTCCCAGAGTATCTTCAGATCATCTGGGACTTCTTTTGCGGGGATGTTGGACATCATCTACACGAGATCTGCATGATCTTCAGACGCCATTTCCACCATTTCTGAATTAAGTCTTGCTATGACCTTTTCACGGTTAATTCTCTTTCTTTTCTCCTTGGTTAGCTTGCCTAGAATTTGTTCTGGATAGATACCGATTATTGCATCTTGGATTTAGTGCACCAGACGACTCACGCCTACTTTTAATTCTCCCTAGCTGATGTTTCGCTTGAACGCAATTCACACAACTCTCTCCCTGTGTGTTATTTGTCAGGACAAGGCAATTGGATGAGAACACCCTCGCCTCAGATGCCTCAAGTTCCTCTCGAAGATCGCGCACTTCATGCTTGATATATAAATCTGGTGAGATCGGGGTGTCAGCAGGTAAATCAAACTTGAAACCTCGGCAAAAGCTAGACTTTTCAACAAAATTTAAAACAAATTTAACTTTCTCTATCAGCCTTCCTTTTTTCAACGCAGACTCGAAGCCTGGGAAATCGCATAGATTTATTGTACGTTCGTGGGATGTAACTACCGACCGTCGTCAGTTTATTTTATTCTATTTGTTTTATTTTTTACCTTTTTTTTTTTTGTTTTGTTTTTATTTGCATATCTGCGTTTTGGTTCGCACCTCCGGTCACATGATAGTCATGTGACCGGAGAACACATGGTAGAGCTAGGCACCATTTTTTGTTGTTGTTTTCTGTAAGAGCAAACAGTTCTTCAACGTACAAGTACAAGTATAAGGACACATACACTGTATATTTAAAGTGACATTTTTGGAGCAAGTACAGGAAGCAGTATTCAGGGAATAAATGCTTTAATCAGGGTTCAATTTGTGGTACTCACAGTTGAAGAACTGTTCGCTGAATCGATTGATGTTTTGGTTCTCAGGGAGAACACAGCTTCACAAGTTTGAGTTTCATTGATCGGATTTGGAACTTGCTTTCAAGGAAAGCACGACATCAAGTAAGGATTTGTCTGTTATTTGTCGCATTTGCATTTGGAATTTGTTCTCAGGGAGAACATTTATTTGACAAGAATTTCTTGTGATTTGTCGCATTTGGAACTTTGTCGCATTCATTGGAATTGTGTCACATCTACAGATTATTCAACCTTGCGTCTAGTTCAATTCTTCGCGGAGAACGATATTCTAACAGGGATTGGTTCTTATTTACGTCTGGATTTGTTGCTCATTCAAGTGTGTGGGAACGCTTGGATCGTTTTGTTCTCAGGGAGAACATTTATTTGACAAGGATTTGTTGTGATTTGTCGCATTTGGAACTTTGTCGCGTTCATTGGAATTGTGTCCTCGTCGAAGGATGATTTAAGCTTACGTCTAGTTCAATACTTCGCGGAGAGCGATATTCTAACAGAGATTGGTCTTATTCACGTGTGGATTTGTTGCTCCTTCAGTTGTTTGGAAACGTTTTGGATCGTTTGTTCTCGGGGAGAACATTGGTTTATGCGTACGATCTTCGTGTTATTTGACATTGCATCACGCTCGTTGCTTTGCGAGAATTGTTTTACATGTACAACCTTTGAGACTTGTGTGGGACGTTTATATTATTTATTTGCTATCAGAGAAAATAGTGGATGTCTAAGGTATGTGACAATAGCCACCTTGTTTGTGTTTGGAGTTTATTTGTTTTGTGGCCAATAGTACAGTGGAGCAAAATGTCTGTTCGATCAGTGCCTGTTGCTGACAAACTGGAACAACAAAATGTCCAGGAAACTCTGTCAGAGGGCAGACTTGGAACCCAATTAAGAAGAAGTTCCCGAGTTAAAGTACCATCTAATATAGATTTTGAAAGTAGAACAGCTGAGAGGGCAAACACATTGAAACATTCCTGTGCAGGTTATGTTGCAACCCTCACGAGACTGCGAGGGAACATTCAAGGCATAATTGAGAACTGTGGAACTTTGGAGGACTTACAATTAAAGCGAGATTCGTATGAAGAAGCTTGGAGGAGATTGGTGAACACCCATGAAGAGTACATTGAATGTCTTGATGTTCTTGGTCGTTGTGAAGACGTTGAAAGGGCTGACACTAACTACAAGGAGCAGATGTTAAAGAAAGCAACATTTGACAATGAAATTGAAACATGGAAATTCCAAGTCACATCTAGTATTAAGAAACGAGAGAATGACTTAATCCTATCCAAGAAAGTCAAGGAAGAGTACGAAAAGCGGGTCAACTGGCTCAAGTTCAGCTTCATTAGCAGTGGCGAAGAAAAAGGAAAAACTTGCCCTAGCCCAACTGAAGACCAAGCAAGTGCTGCAGGAACAACAGTTACAACGCAAATTAAGTGAGCTTCAATTTGAGAAGGACATGTTGCAGGCTAAGATGGAGGAAGAGCGGGCTAAAGCGAGTCTTAATGTGTATGAAGAGTTTGAGAATCAATGCAGGAAGAGTCAGTATAGGGAGCGTTTAGCAGAGTTTATACCTGAGGAAACCTTACATCCACATGGGAATCAGGCACAGAATGTGGGTCAGTCGCAGCTAATCGAGCCACACGAACAACTAGTACAAGAGCTTGCACCTCTGGAGCAGGTGCCTGCATTGAGAGACAATGAGAGAATCATGAATTCACCTGCTAAGACATTTCAATCAGCAAGCGTTACAGTGCCCAACCCAGTGTTCTCAGGAACCGAGCATACAGTTTATGTTGATGAAGCTGGAACAGGTAAACATACAGAGCAACTGAATAATGCAAAGGACACTGAAGCATTGAGAAATCCGCCTGTAAATCCGTCAGTACTAAATTTATCACAACAAGTACAGACACCATTAACAACCCACTTTAACACCAAAGAGCACTCACAATGGCCAACTCAGGTACCCTGGTCCCAGACCCCTGGTGCAGTCCCAGCAGAATGTTATATGCGAGAACCAGTATCGGTGACACCAGATAGCAGAGCAGAGATAGTACAAGCACTGCGTCAAGTTGTTTCTGCCCCAAGGATTGAGTACATGAGATTCGATGGAGACCCCATAAAGTATGTCTCGTTCATGCACAATTTTGAAACCTGCTGAGAGAAAGATAACCCCGACAACTCCAGGAGATTACAGCTATTAATCCAACACTGTTATGGCAAGGCAAGGGATGCCATTGAAAGTTGTGTGAATCTACCAGTAGACGAGGGATATTATGTAGCTAAGAATACCTTACGCGAAAACTTTGGACTGCCTCACATCATAGCCAAAGCACATATCAAGAAGTTGGAAGACCTACCTCCCTTGAAACAGGTTAATGGAGCAAGTTTACTTGAATTTGCCCGCCATTTAGATGTTGCCAATAGAACACTGTCAGGCATGGGGCCTGAATACGTCAGTGATTTGAATCACACGAATACGTTAAGGGAACTGAACAAGAAGCTGCCACTGTTTATGAGGGTCAAGTGGACAGAATGTGCAGGAAGGATTATTTCATTTGGAGCGAAACTTAAGTTTGCAGACTTCCTTAAACACTTAAAGGACAGAGCTGCGCTTGTTAATAATGAGTTTGGAGAGGATCTTAACGCTGCTCCTTCGAAGGAAAGGGAGAATGTGAATCGGAGAGACCAACGAGGTCGAAATCCTCGAAGACTCATGTCACTATTTGGAGGTGTCCGAGGTCGACAGGGAAATGGGGGTCAGAACCAAACAATGCCTGCTTGTACCGTTTGTTGTGGTCAGCATGGATTGTGGAAGTGTGATAAGTTTAAGAAGCAATCTCATCAAGACAGATGGAAAGTAGTGCATGAACAAAGCCTTTGTATCAAGTGTCTCCAGAGCGGTCATTTTGCAAGAAACTGCCCCAAAACTCAGTTCAAATGTCAAGTGAATGGATGTAAGAAGGAACACAACACACTGCTACACCCTCCTCCAGCAGATTCAACCCCACCAAGTGTTAATCCACGCCAGCTTAATCAGGAAGAAACAAGGGCGAACACCAACAGTGAAACCAGTGGAGTAACTAGTGAAGGTGCTGCCGTAATTGCTGCAACTGGGGCCGGCGAGCGAGTCTGTCTTAGTGTTGTTCCAGTCAAGGTCCTAGCCAAAGGTAGCAATTTGATACCTGTTGAAACATATGCGTTGTTGGACAGTGGCTCAGAAGTGACTCTTTGCCATGAAAAGTTGAAGGAGACATTGGGTGCAAGCGGCACGAGACTGGACTTCACTTTAGCAGGGATGACGGGCTCAGCCAGAGTGGAAAGTCAACAAGTAGATCTTGTGGTGATGTCAATGGATGAATCAGTGACAGTGGAACTTTCAAGCGTCAGGACAGTCAACCATATGCCTATAACTGAGAGCTGTATAGCCAAGAAGGAGGACCTTGAAAATTGGCCTCATTTGCGTGATATTGAGTTACGACAGTTGGACATCACAAGTGTCATGTTAATTGTTGGTCTTAAAGACAACCCAAGCTTGTTCTTGCCGTTAGAATGCCGAGCTGGTGGCAAAGGAGAACCAGTAGCAATTAGGTACAGCCTGGGATGGACGGTGATAGGTCCTGTTGGTGGAGAAAGCTGTACTGCCGAACGCTCAGTCAACTACCTACGTATGGAAGATAGCTCTGTTGTGTGCGCAGGTGGTTTAGATTTTGAAGATTATGTTCTTTGCAAAGACCACAAGAAGAGTGTTGTGTTGTCTACAGGGCTAAACAGTGAAGATGCCTATGAAGAGAATGTTGCAGACATGAACTGTGTCCTTGAACTAGAATGTAATGCCAATGAACCCAAGCATCGTTTACAGATAGATGAAATTGATCGTCAAGCTTGGGACGATGAGCTTAGTCAACAGTTGGAGCGACTGTGGAGAACAGATTTTGAAAACTGTGAAGTCGAGACGCGAGTTTGTGCATCATTGGAAGACAAAAGGGCCCTAGAAATAATGGAGAGAACTCTTAAGATGGTAGATGGACACTTTCAGGTTGCCCTGCCTTGGCGACATGAGCCACCATTTTTACCTAACAACAGGGTAGTTGCAGAGCGAAGAGGTTTGGTTCTAAAGAAACGACTCCTGAAAGACGAAGCCTTGTTGGAGAAATACAAGACAACAATGGCTGATTACATTGAAAGTGGCCACGCTGAAAAGGTCCCCGATGAAGAGTTAGAGATAAAGGACAGACCGGTGTGGTACCTACCTCATCATCCCGTTACTCACCCCTTAAAACCCGGCAAAGTGAGAGTAGTTTATGATTGTGTTGCCAAGTACGGAGGGACATCATTGAATCAACAACTTTTACAAGAACCTGATCAAACAAATCAATTAGTGGGTGTCCTTAGTCGGTTTAGACAAGAGCCCATTGGAGTGGTAGCTGACATTGAAGCGATGTTCCATCAGGTGTTGGTGGAACCTTAGGACTGTGATGCACTTAGATTTTTGTGGTGGCCCAATGGAGACTTGTCTCGAGAATTGGAAGAATATAGAATGGTGAAGCACCTATTTGGAGCCACATCTTCCCCGAGTACTGCTAATTTCTGTTTGAAAAAAACCTCCGAGTTACATGGAGAAGGGTTCGAGGAACAGACAGTGGAAACGGTGAAGCGTAACATGTATGTGGACGACATGATGAAGTCAACAAACACTACCGAGAAGGCAGTTGTGCTGGTGAGTCAACTCCAGGAGCTACTAAGAAGAGGTGGTTTCCATTTGACAAAGTGGTATAGCAATGACAGAGATGTGCTAGCAGCGATTCCCAAATCTGAAAGGGCTAAGTCATTTGCAAACTTGGACTTAGAGAAATTACCGACCGAATCTGCTCTAGGTCTCAAATGGAACACAGAGGAAGACAAATTTGTGTGGGAGGTCTTGGAGAAGATCCTTCAAGTTGCTAACCAGCGGCCAATGACACGCAGAGGAATAGTGTCAGCTGTTTATTGTCTATTTGATCCCCTGGGTTTTATTGCACCATACATCATGAAAGCCAAACTGTTGTTGCAAGCCCTTAGTAGAAAGAACGTTGGTTGGGATGATCTCATTGGGGAGGCTGAAAAAATCCAGTGGAGGCGATGGCTGGATGATCTTCCCAAGTTACATGAAGTGCAAGTAGATCGTTGTTTCAGACCCAGAGAGTTTGGCGAAGTAAGAGAAGTACAGTTACATCTTTTCTCAGACGCATCTCGTCAAGGATACGCATCGGTTGCATACCTCCGTGTGAAGGACGAGAACAGTCCAATTCATTGTGCATTCGAAATGGGAAAGGCCAGGTTAGCCCCAGTGCGCGAGATTTCAATTCCAAGGTTGGAATTGACAGCTGCAGTCATCTCCGTGAAACTCTCTAAGATTATCCGTGAAGAATTGGATGTGAAGTTCCAGAAAGTGTTCTACTGGACCGATTCAATGTCAGTGTTGAAGTGTATCAACAACGAATCAAAAAGATTCCACACGTTCGAATCCAATCGTTTGACGGTGATACATAATGGATCTTCCCACTCCGAGTGGCATTATGTAAACAGAGATAATAATCCTGCAGATGATGGCTCAAAGGGACTTAAATTGGATGACATGTTAAAAAATGATCGTTGGTTGAGAGGTCCGGAGTTTCTTTGGGGAAATGAGAGCCTTTGGCCAAGGATGGTTGAAATTCCAGCATTGAAAGATGACGACCCTGAAGTCAGGAAGGAGGCTCAGATTTACACCGTTGCTGTTCAA
This sequence comes from Porites cylindrica, assembly GCA_964035525.1. Classification (NCBI taxonomy): domain Eukaryota; kingdom Metazoa; phylum Cnidaria; class Anthozoa; order Scleractinia; family Poritidae; genus Porites; species Porites cylindrica. The sequence continues at coordinate 26,885,090 of OZ037775.1, forward strand.
AGTAAATACCTGGAGCCCTTAATAGCACGCTACTCGTCTTGGTGGAAGTTGAAAAGGGCTGTAGCCTGGTTGTTGCGGTACAAGGCGTACCTTTTACGGAAAGTTCAGCTGAGTAAGAGGAGCGCTTTAGTTTCGAGTGAATCCCAAGTCCAGAGCGGCGAAGTGCCATTCGTGAAATATGGCTACTTGAAGGTGGCAGAGCTTCAGGAGGCTGAGAAGGAAATCCTCACGGAAGTACAGCAAGTGTCTTTCCCTCAAGTCATCGAGGTTATCTCATCAGCAGGAAGTTGCGATGCAGATGGTTGTGTTAAAAGGGTCCTTCGAAAGGCAGGAACGACGTTGCATCAGCTCAACCCACGCTTAGAGGATGGTTTGCTGAGGGTTCGTGGCCGCCTTGCACATGCCCCGGTTCCGTATGAGAAGAAACACCCCATTATCCTTCCCTACAAGCATCATGTGACGGATGGGATTATCAAGCAGTATCATGAGAGTCTGGGTCACATGGGTCAAGAATGTGTTTTGTCTTCTTTAAGAGAAACATTCTGGGTGGTCAAAGGAAGGTCAGCAGTGCGAGGAGTGTTAAGGAGATGTATAGACTGTCAGCGAAGAAACACATGCCCGGGAGAGCAGTCTATGGCAAATTTACCTGAAGAGAGGCTAACCCCTGACAAGCCACCATTCACATTTGTTGGTGTCGATTATTTCGGGCCGATTGAAGTAACGCAGGGCAGATCCCATGTGAAAAGGTATGGATGCCTATTTACGTGTTTGACAATGCGAGCGGTCCATATAGAAGTGGCCCATTCTTTGGACACTGACTCAATGATAAATGCACTCAGACGATTCATCAGTATTCGTGGTTGTCCTGAGCAGATAAGAAGTGATCGAGGTACAAACTTTACTAGCGCAGAAAGGGAGTTAAAGGAAGCCATAGAGGGATGGAATCAGCAGAAGATCAACAGTTTTTGTGGACAGAAGATGATAGAATGGATTTTCAATCCACCAGCGGCGAGCCACATGGGCGGCATCTGGGAGCGGATGATACGTTCTGTGCGCCAGGTCTTGCGAGCGATGTTGAAGGAGCAGGTAGTCTCCGATGAGGTCCCCTCAACCGTTTTGGCAGAGGTGACGAATATTCTCAATTCCAGACCCCTCTCAAGAAGTAGCGACAGTCCTTTAGACGAACAACCATTAACCCCTAATCATTTGTTGCATCTGCGCCCGTGCCCAAGTGTACCTCCAGGGGTCTTCGACAAGGACGACCTCACCTGCAGACGTGCTTGGAGGCAAGCACAGTATCTTGCCAATTTGTTCTGGCGTAGGTGGACGAGGGAGTACCTGCCCACTCTGTTAGACAGGAAGAAGTGGACTGAGCCAAAAAGGAATTTACAAGTTGGTGACTTGGTGCTTGTAGCAGACGAAACCTTTTCCAGAGGGAAGTGGCCGCTTGGAAGAGTTGTGGAAGTTATTGCGAGCCGCGATGGGTGGGTGCACGCAGCGAAGGTGAAGACAAGTGCAACAGTAGCAACATGTGCCAAACGACGGTACAGAAGAGAACCTGTGACCACAGCCAGTACCACCATACTTACACGCCCAGTTACAAAGTTATGTTTTCTGGAGATGGATGGAGTGACCGATAGAGTAGGACCAGTTTAAGTGACTTTGCAGCAGTGCAAGGAGATGATTTAATGAACGTTGATATGAACATTGGCTTTGATAGTCATGAACAGTGATTCTAATCATTCCTTTATAACGTTGTGTTTAGTTGTAGTCGGTAGCTTATGTTTGTAAATGAGATTGCTGTCGGTGCATTCTCATTTAGGGGCCGCTGTAACTACCGACCGTCGTCAGTTTATTTTATTCTATTTGTTTTATTTTTTCCCTTTTTTTTTTTGTTTTGTTTTGTTTTTATTTGCATATCTGCGTTTTGGTTCGCACTTCCGGTCACATGATAGTCATGTGACCGGAGAGCACATGGTAGAGCTAGGCGCCATTTTTTGTTGTTGTTTTTCTGTAAGAGCAAACAGTTCTTCAACGTACAAGTACAAGTATAAGGACACGTATACTGTATATTTAAAGTGACATTTTTGGAGCAAGTACAGGAAGCAGTATTCAGGGAATAAATGCTTTAATGAGGGTTCAATTTGTGGAACTCACATGGGACTTCAACCACACTTTAAGCTACCTTTCCTCGGTATATTGCAGGATCACTTCTGTTACCACCCTGTGGTCGTCGTAGAGTACGTGTTCTACACGCAAGAAGCTTAGCGAGCGATCGCTGTTTGCAGCTGACTGCCAGCCCGCAAATGTGATTTTTGGCAATTCGTTCCATTCACATTGGTTTGATGTTGTTGCAGAACATTCCAACTTCCTCTTTAAATTTAGATATCCACGCTCTCGTACCCCTCCTTTGGATCTTCTACCTTGAGATATTACAACCTCTCCGCTGTTCACCCAAAGTTCTTTTATGGCCTTAGTAATAAGGCGTACCGGGACATCATCAGCTGAAACATTCTCCTTTTCCATTTCAATAAAGTCGTAGATATCCTGACTATACGAGAAGGCTTCAATTTCTACCTTGTAGTTTTGTATTAGCCTAGAATGAACTGATAGCGATAAATCAATTTCAATCACCAATACAATTCTGACTTTGGGATAAAGTGTAACTTACCAGACTTTAAGAGACACCAATATCTGGTCAAAATTCGTTCCAATTTTCCTCTTTTTGATAATGTTTCCCTCGTCGTTCGCTTTCAGCGTGGACAACATTTTCTTCGCATTCAAAGTCTATAAACCGATCAGCCGGGAATGGAATATTTGAATATAAAACAATCTGTTCCCCTGTTTATTCATTGGCGGATGCGAACAATGAGCGGAAATGTAAGTGGCTTCCGATGAGCATCAAGACACACGACCCGAGTCTGGTGGGTAAACAGTTGAAGGGTCACTAAAATGCCTGTGGTTCCCAACCCTGAATAGGTCATTGTCTAACATCATCCAATCAGAAAGGGGCAATCAGCGGGACGGTTTGTGGCTGGCACGCATGGATCTTGCTACGCATTCCAGTCGCTCGAATACTGTGGGATTTTGATTTTCTTCGAGGGCTTGCTCGGGCCGTTTGGATTGATTTTCGATTGGAAGGTACGAGAAGAATCGTGAATCTTTTGACCTTTATGCTGCGAAGTTTGAAAGCGGAGCGATGCGATGGGGGGAAAAATCACTCCGGCGCTGGAACCCTTTCAAAACAAGGATTCCTCCCTTGTCCTTCTTATATATGAACAGTCAACGGCGAACTTGAACTCCTTCAAAATCGCTCAAAAAACCGCTTTTGAGGTAAAAGGACGACTATGTACCACAGGTAAGGTAATTCAACGTTTATTTATCATTGATTTATATACATAATTAGCGATATATCGCTATAGGTGAAGCAAACGGTAAATCCAGTACATTTACTATAAAATAACAATCACAAACACAAACAGATTGTGTGGGCGCCCTGTGCTAAAACTCAGGGAATCCACATACAATATGTGGATTGAACGGAACGAGGCCCTTGGGCTACACGGAATCACGAATAATGATTTTGCAGAGATACTTCTTCACCAGCAACTTACACGAGAGCGTGATCGATCTCCTCACGCTCATTGAGATGACCTCAAGTGCATCAAGGTAAAATATTGAATAATTTTTTAAAAAACTCTCTTTTTAGTATGCCATTATGGCAGTTTTATTATTTCGCAATTTTTTTCTATACATTGCGTGGCCTTTCGTGTTTTTTGGTACTAAGAAGGCAGCTATTTCTCCAGTCCACCCCCATGGGTAAAGAAATCAGGACTGAGAATATCACAGTTTCCCCTTTATCCTTTGCTGGTGCTGCAGAAAACTCAAGTTTGAGCAAGTGAGTACTTTTAATTTAGCCTAGAGTCTACAATCGGTATGTTGTGTAAAAAGGATAGGCTTGGAAACCTTGTACTAATATCATACAGCAATGATGAGTTTCTTCATGGCTTCGTTCATGTTTTCTTGTATTTAGGATTGAAGTTGATGAGCTGGAGAAAGACCAACTGAGTGGGCACAGGACTCTTTTGGATGACTTTCTAATTGGAATCCCCTGTTTTCCTCTCTAGAGGGAAATCCTCACTCAGAGGCAGAGACTATGAGTGAAGTGGAGTAAGTGTCTCTATTTCTCTTTGCATTTCTTGAGACAATTTTTTTTTGATGAGATAAAAACTCCCACTCTTACATCAGTTCATAGCATCTGCTTTCGCCCTTGCTACCACCATAGATTTTTAAGATTGACCATACCAATGTCTATATCCTGAAAGGGGGCGCGCAATCAGATATTATAATAATGTCAGGGATGGGCAAAACTATTTTCTGCATATATTTGTGATCCTAAGACCCTCTTTGGGTTTTGGAATTTTGCAGTGTAGTGGCCTAATTTTACCGCACAGAATGGAATTTTATGCCGACAAAACAACGTTACTTGGATCTGAATTTTTACATCCTGTTACTATTAATTTTTTTTATCCCAGAAAGTTCTGTTGCACTGTTCAGTGCATTAGCAATATTCTATTTTATCAGCTTCACCTATTACATGACACACAGCGAAAAAAACAAAGCTTAATAAGTAAGCATTCATTATTAGGCAAAGATTCCACAACACCAACAAGCCAATTACAGTGGTCCCAGAGTTTAAGAACAACAAAGAAGCTACATTCGACATTACATGATGGATAGATGGTAATAATGGTAAAGTTGTCATTTCAGATCTGGTGATCGTGCTTCTGATGCTAGTGACTCCGAGACTGCAAATAGCTGGGACAACAGCAATCAGTTCAGTGAGTCTGATGATGGCAATAGGAGTGAAGAAGAAATAACTTTTGAAAATATTGAAGTCGATCAAACAAGGTAAAGAATGATATGTACTTGTTTATATTGCCATGGCAATTTGGAAAAGAGTACTTATAAACACCGAAACTAAATTTTAGTATTTTAAAAAGATTTTTTAAATGTTTATTAGGCTGGAATGTTGAATTTATGATGATATGTTTATGCTATGTTACTGTTATTTTTACAGTTTTTTGTCCAAACTTGACAGCGCCACATTGACAGCCACGGACATTGTCCATTGGACGTTAAGAAGGTTGCTCTGCTAGCAAAGAGCATGAATTTGAATTTTGTTTCCTCTTCCACATTCTCAAGGGTTCAGAGTCTATATGCTGTACCCACCATCAGGGACATGTGGGATAAAATGAAGGAAGTAGTTTGGAAGGTTTTTGAGAATGATGTTCTTGTGGTTTGTGGTGATGGAAGGATGGATTCCCCTGGGTTCAGTGCTAAGTACTGTGTGTATACAATGATGGAGCACTACCTTAATGCCACTGTGGATCTTGAGGTGGTTGACAAACGGGAAGCAGGTGGTACGTCCTCTTTAATGGCTTTCACGTCAAGCATTTGACTGGCAATCGGAAAGTAATTTATCTGGATTTATCGTGTAATTTACAGCACAGTGTAGCTCACAAGACACTTCTAATGCTTTAAAATGTAAATGGCAGAGAATCGAAAGCGAAAAGCTGCACCGAGTTCACAGATAACTTCCTACTTTTCTAAGGAGCAACAGAAGGATGGTAAGTGTTTTTCCGTTGAATAATAAAGCAGTCTTTCACATTGTTTTTTGTCGCGTAGTGCACGTGCATGTGCTTGTGTCAATAGAATGAATAAATTAGTTTTGAAGTGGAAATGGTGAGTATTTAAATATTACAAAACTAATTCGAGTTATCTTTTACGAAAATTAGGAATGATGTTTAGAGTTGAATGAAAAAAGACCAAGCGAAGGGTTTCTATGTTTTTTTACTTTCTCTTTGCTGTGTAATTCTTCACTGAATATTCCGCTTGATTAACTCATGGGAATTGCGGTGCGACATGTCTCGTGACTGCATATGTCACATTTATCTGTTGATTTGTGAATTAAACTCCGCTTTTAAACCATTCTATCATCCTTAAAAACAGATTCAGGTCACACATAACAAGTTTGGAAAATCTTTTCGAGAAATTCGTGAGAAATAAAAATATTGCAAAGCAAACAGCGCTGATAATTTAATTAGAACATCGGCAACTTAAACGATCCAGATGTAACATGTTTTTCTGATGACGGGTGAAGAATCACTAAAAAATACCTTAGTTCAAAAAAGAAAAAAAAAATTTCATAATGCACGTCAATCTGGTCTAAGGTGCTTTGACCACCCAGCTGGAAGAAAGCAGAACAGGTGTGGCTGATGATTTACCAGTTTCCACCCCTTGTCATATGCCCTGTAGTTCTACAGCAAGCTCCTCCACTCAAGCTACAGCAATGGCCTCACAACCATCTAGTTCATGTGAAGTTCTGTTGAGTGCTAAAGAATGAGAAGACCTAATGGCTCAGTTCTTTGGTACAAACAAAGTAGTACACAGCTATTACACATGTCCTTCCAAACTGTGCAACAGCTCACTAAGGCAAGAAGAGATAGCAAGACTGAAGCAACAGAAGAAGAAGTACATTCATACTTGGTGCCAAGAGAGGGAACATTGGTGCCTTTGTTTTTCAGGGGGTGAAGGTATGTTCTGTCTGTTGCGCAATAAGCACGCCATAAAAACAGTGCAAAGTAAAGAAGAATCAGCCTTCACTCAAACAGCAAGCATGTGATTTAAGTACGATGCCCTTAAGGTACATCATGATTCTGACCGACATCATAAAGCAGTCACTCAAGAGCTTTTACAGCGCATGTCTGTATTCCATAAAGAAGTTGTCGAATGAAAAGAAACTGCCAAGGACGTATTGGAGAAGGCTTTTTCGGTTGCTTACTTTCTGGCAAAGGAGCACATTGCAAACAGAAAGTTTCTTAACTTGATTAAGTTTGCCGAGGATTCCCTTGCTGTGAACCAACTCAAATACTTCAATCACAGGTCTGAATCATCTATCCGAGAAATCTTCCTTGTCTTGGGAGAAACCATCAAGGAAGAAATAGTGCGCAGTGCACAAAAGGTCCAAAGTTATGGGCTCATGGTGGATGAAGTCACTGACATCTCTGTGCAAGGATCGAAACCGCGGTCTTGCCTGACCATCTTGATAGAACGGCAACGAAAATGTCAGGAAAAGTGCTAACCGAGGAAGGCCTCCTTGCCCCAGCAACAACCTCCAACGATGACCTTCTAGACACCGACGAAATGGAGGTCAATGCTGAAGAAACAATTAAACAACGAAGAGGGAAACAACCTTTCTGAACCTGACCCTGAACTAGGCCAAAGATCTCCAAGAGAAGATGCTCAAAAGAAGGAAGAAAACAAGGAGAACAGATGCGGAACCACCTCCTATAACCAAAATAAGAACCACAGGACCACAAAAGAAATCAGAACCGAAAACGTCGCTACAGTGAAACACTGTTGGAAGAAAAAAAATAATAGAACATTCAGAGGAGGTTTTAAAAAAGCCCTGAATAGGCATTCCCAAAGAGGAACATGCCCAGAGACATTATTGCCACAACACTATTCAACTCACTTCAGATTGTTTAATTAAAAATCACAGTAAAAAAAGTCACACGTCCCATAACCGTCCCGAAAGCTGCTCTAGTCTCAAGTGAAGCGAAGAATCTATATTGAATATTACATATACTGTTCAAAAATCTTAAGTTACAAATCACTGTTTTGATTCACGTCTTTGTTACTTGATTATCTCCAAATAGCTAAATGATCACTATGATAGAATTGTCACGCACTTAATATTTCTAACATTACCATACAAAGCACGAGCACCCATAAATAAAAGGGCAGACAAAGCCTGTAAAACAGACAGTAGCACCTAGGATATCTACAAATTTAATAGCTCTAACTCTCTCTGAAATACACTTTGAAAACAGGAATGACGTACTCCAACAAAAACCTTCAAGAGGAAAAACCATTTTGCCCTTTGTTGCGGAATATCAACCATCGGTTCCTAGCCTCAAAAACACTGATATGAAACACTGGCAACTGATAGAGAACCAACCTCTTCTTAGACAGATCTACAAAGAACCTCCAATTATATCGTATAAACGAGGAAGGTCTCTGAAAGATATACTTGTAAAGGCTAAACAATGAGAATTAAAGGCTACAAACACGTGGGAGGAAAGCGTGTGTCAGGCTTCTCTTTATCATGTGATACGTTGCAATTTATCGCGCGATAACTGTTCATTTTATTGCGTGATAACTAAAGCAAAAAAAAATTGTAATGCCCCTTACGGGCCACTGTAAAATGGCCCCAATAGCTGAAATAAATTTCAAATATGTTGTAAAGACATATCCTGTGGAACAAATTAATTGTCAATTTATAGTTATCTTACCATTTTCATGTTTGACTACAACCCCTACCGCCGAGGGTATGGCCTTTATATGTTATTTTCACAAGACCTCTGCAAAATGAATACAAATTAAGTGTTGAGTACAATTCAATCATTTGAACAGGCAAATACCATATTAATAAAAATGAAACTTACAGTGAATGTTCATAACCATTCAGCTTGACTGCTTTAAAAATAACTTGATGAAACACCCATAATCATTTAACTCATTTAATTTATTTATTCAGAGTTCTGCCAGCAGAAGGTAAATGGTCCCCTTTTTCCTAAACCAGACCCCAGTATAATAGCAACCTTAATATACCCAACCTACAAGTTAGTTAAGAATAACAACTTACATAAACTATAATGATCATTACTTAATGATGTCGTAATCTAGTATATGTTGTAGTTAACGTTTTATTTTCCTTTGTTTTTGGGTATGCAGCTAGTAATGCCTAATTTAAAAAGTTGAGACAAAAGAAAAATAAAATTACCTGGCCTGAAAACAATCATAAGCGCAGCATAATTATTATAAATTAAGGGCAAAAAATTTGTATTTTATCTTTCTCAAAAATTAAAGGTTATTTTTGAAATGAATGGTTTGTGGATATTGTTTCCCTGTGTATACTAAAAGACTTTATAGAAGGGCCATGCTTGTGTTTATCAAGCACAATCCTTGCAGCAAGTTATATACCTGATTGAACAAACGTTGTGGCTAAAAAGTATAAACCATGAACGATGAGGTTTCAAGGAGTTATGGGTATATACGTTCGTTAGCGAAGCAAATTCAAAGTTACTTCGACAACAGTTTACATTGTCACGACCCGCTCGTGAGGATGCAAATCCTTGGAGTACTCTGTTTAAGGCACGCCATTGAGTCTTTAATTGTAATTGTTGTCTTCTAGCCTCGAGAAAACAGACGCAACTTTGTTGGCCAACAACACCCAACATAGTTGGATGTTAATGTTACGTCCGTTTGCACACCCTGTTGGTGGATGTTGTCACGCAAAGTTTAAAACTGGTCAAACATTTAGCCTGGAGGCAACATTTTTGGCTAACCACTCGCAACATTGTTGAGGGTTAATACATTGTTGCGTCCATTTGTACTACGCTTAAAGTGTGCTTAAAGTGGCTTCTCTCTTTAACCGTAGACGCGCGCTGATTTGTCCAGCACAGGTGAAATTTTGAGCATAAATATGATGAAAACCGGAAACTGTTTGACGGTTTTTGGAATGCACCATTGCTTCAATAATGTAAACTTTTCTAAAAAGAGCGTTAAATTTGCAATGTTATAAAATTTCTACCCATGAATCCATTAGGTTCCATCAATTATGGTTTATATTTTTCAAGTGACAACATTTTTTCAATCAGTCTGTATATAAAATTATACTGTATACATACCTTAATTTTGCAACTGGTATTTCTTACCTTCCACCCAGCCCAATAGTCAGGGACAATTTATTTTATTTATATGTTGAGGTTATTTTAAACACAACAAGTTTTCAAGCATGTGAAAAACATTTACTACTATTATATTGTTAAATTGCTGTTTAGTTAACCCAACATGTTCATTAAAGCCAAACGCGTGTAAGGGTTAATATAACAGTTGCACAGTCCAGTTCTTCTTGTCTGGAGCTTGGCAGACTCCAACTGCCTTACATCTGCTACATGTAGGTGTCAGCTGGTGTAACCCGCATGGAACCCCTTTTCTTAATACCCAGGTGTGCAAAGAGTTCTGAGATGCATTATAGCAGGATTGTAGGTTTTGTCTGCATTATATCAGTAAAATATGGTTATTATTAAGGTGGCATGAGCAGCAAAATTAGTTCAAAAGTTAGTTGTCAGCAAAATCAAGCGTTAGATAACGTAACGGTGGTTTGTACCGCCACCGAAATGATCCCCACCATCGAAATGATCCCCGCCACCGAAATGATCCCCAATCACCACCGAAATGATCCCCACCACCGAAATGATACCGGCGGTCACCACCGAAATGATCCCCGGAATATCGGGAGTGGAATTAAGAGGACTACAAAAACTGGACAACAATTTAGTGCGTGCTTTTTATTTATTTATATTGCATCTTTTTTACGGTATGTAATTTACCTTTTACCGCAATTTATTTTGCAGTAAATTGTTTTTTTGTTTTGTTTTTTTTTTGGTTTAACACTAGACAATAATTGTTCAAAAGATGCAATTCACTTATGTCTTCTATGTCTTCGAGTTTTTTTTTAAATTTTTGCAAGAAAATCTTCTTAATAAAATTGTATTAAAGCAAAATAAGTCAAATCTTGCAATCAGGTTATGTCTTTTTGATGATGTCATGACGACAGTGATGACGTCAGTTACAGGCTCACATTACAACACGTGCTTTCCAATTAGTTTCGGTACTTCCACTAGCTGCTGTAGCTGTCATCTCAAATCATTAACATCATGAAAATTATTCTGTTATTGACAATTATTTTTCTGCTCCTGGCTGACTTTGCTATCATAACAAGTGGATCAGGAGAAGAAGAGCAAAAAGAGGTATGTTTTTTTACGCTTTTCATTGACACATTGTTCGGCATGACTTTGCACGTGTTATCATCTTATGTGTGCAAAGATCGTCTTTGGCGTACGAAATGATCTTACGCAGTCTAGATTTATTACTTAGAAAAAATTGTGAATGGAAAAACTTCTCTGACATTATCCTGCATAAATATTATAAGCGAATCAGACGTGTTTGTTAAGCAAACTCAAATTGCCGAATGTTGTGCAAAGTGCCAGGTTTGATCGATCTGTCACATTGGTTTTCGATATGAAAAGCAAATTGGCGTCCAATCAAGAGAAGTAGTTTAGCGATAGAATTAAGAGAGCAAACTAACATAACAAATTCATAGGTGTGTGGTGTGATTATCCTAACGGTTTTGACATCAATGAGATTTATAGAGAACTGTGCGATTATTTTTGCTATATTTTCCTCGCAAAAAGTTTATTGTTGATAAGTAGACTGTATTGTTATAATTTAACTGTAATCCTTTACAGAAGAAAAACATCGCTAAGAAGAAACCTCCCCCGTTGGTGACTAAGGGTCCGTTGTCCGATGATGTATACGACAAGCTATTAGACGTTCTACGAAAGCCCGATTTGTTATCTGACTGACCCAAAAGTAAAGACTCGAAATTACGCCAAAAAGTGTACAAAAGGTTTAGAAGTGGGAGGTACGAAATAAAGCAGGTTCAAGATCCTGCAGATGGAAAGAGGAAGGAAAAAATTGTTGAAAGTTTAACAGGAAAAGTCATTCTCAAGAAATCAGAGGTTGAGAGCTTGGTGAAGAGTTACTACAAATCAACAAAAGGAGAAGACGCACGAAAGCTTAAAAAGAACATGGAAAACATTTATTCAGGAACAGGAGAAAAACCCATTCATAACGTCTTAAATAGAATGAAGGAACAGCAGCAATTAAGACCCACGTTCAGAAACAAGGCTCCACTGAAACCAATCACTGCTAAAACTGTGCAAGAACGAAATCAAATTGATTTGGTAAACATGAGTAGCATAGCCATCACAATAGAAGATAAAACCTATAAATACATTCTGTCTGTGATTGACATATTCAGTAGATACTTGCATCTTCGCCCACTCGAATCCAAAGACTCTTATGGAATAGCTCAAGCACTTGTTGAAATTTACAATGACCACGGAACACCAGAAATCATTCAGAGTGACCAAGGAAGTGAGTTTAAAGGCACTGTGACTGCCGTCTGCAAAGAAATGAACGTTAAAATTATCCGCAGTTCCGCCTACACCCCGACTACTCAAGGGAAAGATGAGAGGTCACATAGGACATGGAAAGAAAAACTTCGCTATGACATGATGGAAAGGATTACGCCAGAGGTATGAACTGGGTTGAAAATCTTCCCCTTTATCAGAAGATTTATAACGAATCACCCCATCGATCACTTGGACTTCTCTGTCCGTTTGAAGTATATTATGGACGAAAACCTAACTCACTGAAAAATCGACTTTGTCTAGATAGTGACTCCGAGTATGACGCGGAGGAAGAGGTACTCCATGAGTCTCAGGCTGATGGTGAGTGTAGCTTTCCTACAGCTGATGACCTACAAACGTGGGCGTCTTTACAAAGCAAATGTAGAGAAAAGGCATTAAAGGCGTCAAATAAAGCAGTGCAAAATATGATACGGAGAAACTTAAAAAAAGATCCTCCTTCAAAGTACCACATTGGGGAAACAGTTCGCGTAAGAGTTATAAAGCAGACAGCAGCTAAAAAGGCAGGTAAAAAATTGACCCTAAAAACACATACAGAGGGTGAGATTATTAAAACTGACCACGATAAACACCGTTATAATATTAAATACATTGACCCAAAATCGGGAACTATGGTAAAGAAGTGGTTCTCAGTTAATGACGTCACATCGTTAACTCTGGATGAGGAAGCAAATCGACAGAAGAAGGCAGTGAAGGAAACTTCAGAAAAGAGGACAAAACATAACAAAAACAAGAGCAAAGACACCTCAACAAATACTGATGCTAGTAAAACAACCTCAAAA
>OZ037775.1:26900493-26935493 GCA_964035525.1 Porites cylindrica
ATTGCATGAAGCTTGATACACAGTTGTAAGAAGTCAAGAAGATGATATGAACATGCGTGACTGTAATAAATTTGTGTTTTAATTGTGCTAAAAGGTCAAGCAGAAATTCGATGTGTATAATACAAAAGTAGCTGCTAATAAGGAACTTTATAATGATGCATGCGCACCTTTCATTTAGGTGCACAGACCCACTAGACAGTAACAGTTTATGTAATAGATACTTTATTTATCATCTATTTACAGGGTTCGTACAGATTTTTGGATCCAAATTCAAGACTTTTTCTAGACTTCTGCCAAAACAGTACTATCATTCTTTTTTCCAGACTCAATGTTATCAAATGTGTGATCAATAGATCTACATTGAAAAATGCGGGAACAAATTAAATTAACAATGGGCGAGATTAAATAAGATCTGACCAAAACGAAAAATATCACTTCTAAACCACTGAAGTACCTTTGAAAAAAAAATTGAGAATGTTTACAGACTTTACCTCCATTTCCAAGACTTTATCGAGGTGTGGAAAACTGCTGGGCAAATTTCAAGAATTTTCAAGAAGCCAAGACTTTGTAAGAACCCTAGCCTGTATTTATAAAAACTGGAATAAAGAATATCACACCTGCAACTTTCCCAGTCTCCTTAAATAATTTCTTCTGTTTATCAGAGAAGTGCTTAAGCACTTTTTCACATCATGCAACCGACTTTTTAACTGTGGGCAAAAGTCAACGACCTGTACAAAAAAAAGAAGCTAATGACTCATACCAAGGGAATTAACATTAAATGCCTAGCTGATTTCATTTAAAGAAAGCTGTGAAAATGAAACACATTCTGAAGGAATAATAACTTCATTTGTACTCTTTCGGCACCAAATGCTATCACTCACTTATTATATGATTTATTGTTTCACCCTTTTGGCCACACAACCTATGAAGACGGGAGTCCACGAACTTGTCTCTGAACTTAACATAGTTTGTTCTCAGTACCTCTCAGGGCTGCAAAATTCAGCGCTTCAGTTTTAACAGTCACCTTTCCTATTCCACTCCCAGGTCTTCTCTTTGTCAACTGTCTCAGACATTAGTATTGTTATTATTATTATTAGTAGTAGTAGTAGTAGAGAGTGGTCTTAAAACATAAATTGCTCTGACTTAAACCCAACGCATTTCAGCTTCTGCCTTCATCAGTGGTTTCTGTGGGCTACAGCAGATACGCCCTTCATAACTTATGTTTTGAAACATTATTAATGTACGCACTACTTGATAAAGGTCTTTTGCGCTTCGAAACTCTAGCCTATACATTTATTCAGTCCAGTAGGCTGTAGAGTTTTCAGCCTACTTTGCCAAAACATTTCCCTTTTGCGGAGTGCCTAATTCTTTTTTTCGTTCAACAGTCAGATCTATACGTTTTTCCTTGATATATATACATATATCTCGTATAAATATAAATACTTGTATTCTGGGTAGAATGTATTTCGTCGAGCGCTCAATTCATTTAATTGAAGAGCATTGGCTATATTAATAAGTTCACAGGAGCTCAGGCTTCAGGAGTAATCATCGATCATTTATTGCGACAGTGCTGTTTCGTATGGTCCGGAATTATAGGACCACACTCATCCAGCAAATTCAACTTCATATGTATATATACTATATATAGATGACTTAAGATGACTTACCAATTGATTAAAAGAGTTCCACTTCTCCGGTGAAATCTGGGAAAACTGGAGGGCTTGGTCCCACATTCCAGCTCGTTTGGCAGCCTCCTTCAGCAGAAACTATAACAATAAGGTATATATATCTATATATGACTAGCAGCAGAGTTGGCATAAAAACTGCTATATAAAATAAAGATCGGCAATGTGCAAAATTTTAAGCACAAGGGAATGTCAAACTAGCTGGGTGCTACATAACACAATTTTAGAAATAGAAGACCTCTGAATTCAAAACGAACTTACCCAAATATGTCTCTGTGAAGGTATTTACGCTCCCTGGGCATGCATTACTCTCAATTCCTCTGTCGTCCGAGCAATCATTTCCAGTGACGAACTGTTACAGTACGCATACCGATCATAAAATACGAGATTTACCTTGGCGATGTATAAAACAAGATTCATCGACAGCATTTCATTTTTCCTTCACTTTGCCGAGCAAAATGAAAGAAGGGGGAACTAATTATTACATCTCCTCCCTGATGGTCTTCTTGTTAGCGGGAAAAATCTCTTGGGTTAATTTTGCTGGACAACCAAATTTAAATAGTGCTTTTCTGAGGGACAAGTGGATAAGAAAATTTTTCTCTTACTCTGGTACCTTTATATTATTTTTCAAAGAAAAACTTGGACGGTAAAGTCATGTGGAACTCCCACCTTAAAATACTTTTGTGCCGGCGTTTCCTTGCCGCCCCTAATGTCTGGTTTGAGCAGCTGGTCTGCTGAAAACTTGTTGTTTTCTTGTTAGTCTTCTCCTGGGGATGGTGACTCGTTGACTACTGCTGGACCAACAGAACTCGGCTTTGAAGCTACGGTTGGAACAGGAGACCGCTCCGTTGGTCCAAGCAAAAGGAGGGCTTGGGAAAACAGTTCTTTTCTCTTTTCATTGTCTAGCAGCTCTACAATTTTCGTAAAATCCATATTGAAACTTAAAATAATGCCGAGGTGAAGAACTGAAGATGAAGCAAATCAACAGAGACAAATGTACAGGTCACTTTTGGCGCTTGGTTTTTCGCGCCTAAAAGTGATTGCGCTCTAGCCAATGAAAAAGCACGGGTGATGAAAGCATTCCGCTGACCACACGCTACAAATGTGATCGACAAAATGGTGTCGGCTGCCGGTGTTTTGTGTCCTTGTCCTATGTGTAAGGGTAAACCGGTCACGAGTGTTAAAGTCAGAGGTAATCATCTGAAAATATGCTATAGTGCGAAGGATGAAGTTGCTACGGTTTCGAATGTACCCGAAGAGAGTGAGAAGAGTCAAACAGAGGAGGAAGAAATTGAAGTCGAATTCCTTTCGGAATTAGAACTAGACGACGTAAGTAAATTCAACTCTTTTTTCATCCCTTAATTTCTCTTTTATTGTAAAGTTAAAGATGTTTTACCTAATAATATGCCTGGTAACGTGGCTATGAACCTAAGTTACATTATATAAGAAGCCCTCTCATGATCAAGCGCAAAGCCAAAGGACATTGGAAAACCCTTTCAAGGTTTTCCCGCCAAATTCACTTTGCATTGTGTTAATTGCTAAATATAATAGACGACACTCGACGGAGGATGATTTTCAGACCCCTTCAAGGTTGTGAGGGCATGTCAAAAGTCCTGCATATAAGCTTAAATATTTTATTTTCTTTAAAAAGAGTCAGGAAAAAGGCACTATTGAACACGCCTTGCTATGTGAAAGAGACAAAAATTTACCACTGTCATTATTATTGAATGTAGTCAGAAACTCATAAACCCCTTATGAGTTTCTGGTGTAGTTTTCCTTTTTTCACAAAATGTACCATGAAACTTGCAAATCAAAATATTAAACTACAGTTTAGTTGTACAGAAGTATGTATCAGCCATCTTGCATTAATGGGGTACACAATACATCTTTAATTTCCCAATAACGATCTTGAAAGGGCAGCAGATTCATGATTTTAGGGAATCACGAACATCAACTGCTGCCCATATGTTTTATCCATGGTGCACTATGTTTTTATGATGTGATGAAGCTCGGATTCTCACTTCGTGTTACATTAATCTCCTCAACAGGCCAATTATGCCGGATATGTTTGTGTAACCACTGTTACGTTATCTAACGCTTAATTTTGCTGACAACTAACTTTTCAACTAATTTTGCTGCTCATGCCTCCTTAATAATAACCATATTTTACTGATATAATGCAGATGAAACCTATAATCGTGCTATAATGCATCTCATAACTCTTTGCACACCTGGGTATTAAGAAAAGGGGTTCCATGCGAGGTTACACCAGCTGACACCTACATGTAGCTGATGTAAGGCAGTTCGAGCCTGCCAAGCTCCAGACAAGAAGAACTGGACTGTGCAAGCGTGATATTAACCCTTACACACGTTTGGCTTTAATGAACATGTTGGGTTAACTAAACAGCAATTTAACAATAATTATAATAGTGCTGTTAGTAAATGTTTTCTCATGTTGAAAATAACCTCAACATATAAATATGATTTATTGTTCCTGACTATTGGGCTGGGTGGAAGGTAAGACATACCAGCTGCAAAATTAAGGTATGTATACATTATGATTTTGTGTATAGAGGATATTACATGCCCGCATGTGGATACAAATTTTGTCTTTGAGTGTTGAACTCGATATCTCATGAGTGAGTGCAGCGAACGAGTGAGATATCGAGTTGAACACGAGAAGATAAAATTCGTATCCACGTGTAGGCATGTAATATTCTGTTTATTATATAGACACTGAGGGTGAGATGTTGTGATGTACTTTTCCTACTGGCTGAGACTGACAACCGTGATATCTTCACAAGTGAAGGATAAAATAAATTGTATGTTCACTGGATACCAAATTTTTGTCACTGGAAAAATCCTGTTATTTCATCAGTGTCTATATAATAAATATCTTTCTGCAATGATTGTGCTTGATTAACATGTGCACGTCTGTAAAATCTTTTAGCATACACAGATAAACAATACCCACAAACCATTCATTTCAGAAATAGCCTGTAATTATTGAGAAAGATGAAATACAAATTTTTTTGCCCTTAATATATAATAATAATAATATATAATATGCTGCACTTAATTGTTTTCAGGCCAGGTAATTTTTCTTTTTTTCTTTTGTTTCAACGTTTTCAATTTGGTATTACCTCATACCCAAAAACAAAGAAAAACCCAGAAATTACCTGATACATGTAGACTTATTTCCCAAGTAGACTGGAGCCATAAAATAAAATATTTGGCTTGAGGTCCATGCGCCATGACTGAGACCTCAATAAATTTTTTACTGGCCAAGGGTAACACGTTTCAATAGGTCAGCAAATCCCTAAGGTATGCTTATAATCACAGGCTTACATTTTAAGGAGGATGCCTGTGTCAGTGATGATGACATGTTGGATGATTGCCACTACGAGTCCAGCTTCGAGGAGGAACCTAGTAAAGCAGCGGTTAATTTGAATACAAATGTCTCGTTTGATGCATCTCTGTATAGCTCCAGTGAATGTGCGCAAGCTCCGTTATATCCTGGGAGTTCAGTGACTCTGTTGCAGGCTGTGGCGTCCCAGTTTCTGTGGTTCTCCAGTAATCCTGGTATTAGTAAAGAAAGCCTTTCCCACCCTGTCACTGTGCAGAAGTATTTCCTGCCAGTAAACAATATTCTGCCCAACAACTATGAGGAAGCATATGCCATTATCAAACCTTTTCTTGTTGACACTATTTCTTTTCATGCTTGTCCTCATGACTGTGTTTTATTTAGAGATACAGACAGCTACCAGTATAGCTGCCTCGATAAATGCCCTAAGTGCGGGTCCAAGCAGTATTCGAGTAAGAACATTCCAAGTAAGCACTTTTTGTATTTACCACTGGGGATTTGGATATAAAATGGAATGGCCCTGAGTTAAGTGAGATGTGTTTTCTTATCTGCATAAAGTGGCATTTTAAGTACACAGTTGAAGTTGATTGACTTGCAGTCTTATTTTGTCTTTTCAGTTCCTTAAGTCCAACATATTCAAACTTTCTGTTATGGGTCTACTTCCACGACTTCAAGAAACCACGTTATTTCAATTCTTGGATGCCATCTCTAAGCTTCTAAATGAAGAGCAGTCCACCAGTGACCTGGATAAACTTGAGCAAGAACGGGTACGAATTAAATGAATATAATAAATTGTTTCTGACTATGGGCTGGGTAAAAGGTGAGACATACCACCTGGAAAGGTATGTATACAGTAGGAAATATATATAATATTATACTATCTAAAGGTTGTGCAAAGAAAATGCTCGCTTAAAATTTAAACCTGTCTTAAGTCCCACTCTAGCACATAAGACTGCTGGGGTGAAATGGCTGTGTGTTTGCTTGGAGCCATACTGCAGGCTGGTCTGTAATCAAATACTTTCCCACCTGGCTCTCAGGAAATAAATATAAAACTTTTGAAGGATGCATAAAAAACACCAAATCATAGTACGAAAATAGCTTATTATAGTAACCTCTTCATCTTGGTCTCATGCATGCATTGTTAATTTAATGGTTCTCGCTCTGGGCAATAACTGTGTTAATTGTCACTTTCACTAGTTTTATTAATGTAATGTATTAGACATTGTTGATCAACAGCCTGTGCATTCCTCACTTTTAGTGTACCTTCAGACCTATTCTCTTATCTGTGTAACTGAGGGCTTGGCAATTCATTAGACCCCAAGAATGAATGCATAACTCTAACCAGTAATCTTTTTATGTTTATTTTGATACCGGCATGTATTCCCAGTCATAGCTCTTCCCAGAGGGAACCCATGTATTTGGTGATACAAACATCCAGAGAAACTGCTGAATACATTATTTAACAATGAAAAATTGATTTGCTTCTAACGAATATTGCATTGCTTGATTGAGGTGGTATTTGCAGAAGATAGATTGGCAATTGATAAAAAAAATCATAAGAATGTGGATTTTTTATTTGCAGAAGAAACTGATAATGAAGCCTGGCAGTTTCCTGATGAGAGGTAACCAGTTCTTGCCACTTTGTCCACTGGTTTGTCAGTTATCAAGAAAGACCAAGCATGGAACATCCTTTTAACACCATGGGAATCAGCACAACTGCGTAAAGTTTACAAGGTGGTCTGCGCAGAGTATGTCCGCTTGGAAACCTTATTTGAGGCTGAGAGGCGTCGTGCAAGGAATACAAGAAGGTTGGCCACTTTCCCTTCCATTTCATGCTGGCAGCCAGAGTCACACCATCTTTCTGCCAATGAAACCAGCCTGCTAAAAGGAGGGGATAGCTGTGCCAACAAGTTCCATTACATCCAGCAAAGTGACGCAACCAGGGGGGCCATCTGGGTACTTCGGGGTGCAGAAATGGAGGCAGAAAAAAGAGAGGAGTATGCCAAGTCATCATATATTGTCAGTCATCAAGGTGCCTCACCATCATTTGGGAGGGTGCAGTATTTTTTGCAGCATTCTTTTGGCCATAGTGAACATTTTATTGCAGTAGTTGACTGGTTTGGCAATCCTCAGCTGGATACAAACAGCAGACTCTGGTTTGTTCCATCACGCGAAGCTGCTGAGAGAAGTGTCATCCAAATTGCCAATCTTTCCCAGCCGCTTGCCACTGTGGTTGATGATGACAAACTGTGGTTTTTAAATTATTCTATGTCATAATGCTCTTGAATAACATCACAAACTCCAGCAACTGGTAGGCATCTGACAAAGAACCCTCACCCAAATTTAAATCTACCGCGGTTCTTCGTCGTTACCTACAACAGCATGGCGTACGATCTGTTTTCAAATGCGATACGACTCTAAGATCGCACGCATGTGGATCCACGAACACAAGATAGATTAGTGTATAAGATTCCTTGTCAATGCGGCAAAGTATACATTGGTGTAACAGGAAGGTGCATGCATGAACGGATTAAGAAGCACAATAGGGATATACAGCTTTCACAAACTCAAACTTTGGCCATCTCTGAACATGCCAATAAGACCGGGCATTATCCGCTCTGGGACAAAGTTAAGTTTACCTAATTGACCAATCAGATCAATAACCAGAGTATAATACCATCAACGGATGTGCTACAACTCACTTCACTCTAACAACATCAATAGGGACAGTGGAATTGAGATTCCTGAAGCGACAATATGGATTCCGACTGACAATATAGGAGGACTTCGCATACCCTCTCTTTTTTCTGCCTCCATTTACAATCACACATGACAGCCGACCTGTACCACAGCGGACCGCCGAGGGACCAGTTTTTTCCTCTCACAATGCCAACAACGCTTTGGATTATACCAACCATGAGCGAGGTTTGTGATACACCAACAACTTAACCACAGTGGTACAAATAGTTCGACCAAGTAAATCGACATTATCGACTGATGAAGACCTGCAGTGTGTGATGGAAACGTTGTGATCAATATCAGAGTGACAATCGTCAGACAAACGATTAAAATTAACCCTTTATACTTGTTGGACCTTCACTTATTGTGTACACAACCAGAGCTTATCCCGGTGTCTGTAACATGAAACACCTACGAGTATTGCTACTGCCCCATGGATGGGATGCTCGTCCATCGCAGGGTTACTCCCAACAGTACGTCACTGGTATCCATTTATACACCTGGGTGAAGAGACAAAGTGGAGCAAACTTTCTTGTCTAAGGTTAGGAGATAACATGACGCCAAGGCTTGAACCACCAACCTCCAGTGGGCAAAGTGGAGCAGAGTTTCTTGTCTTGTACCTTTTTTGTATCCAAGACATTACTAGTCTTGATCAATGACTTTGCGACGTAATTGACCAATCAGATCAATAACGAGAGTATAATACCATCAACTGACATGATACAACTCACTTTGACTCTGAAGATGACTATCGCACAGGTTGTGGAAACGTCAGTCACCGTCAACAATAACAGTCCTATTCAGGACTACGTTCACCCGGACGATCAAACTCAACCAACTTTTCAAGACATTCGTGGAAAATGCTACAAACTACTGATCTTCAGGTTTGCTGCTTGACATAATAAAACCACATCCATCACACCCATGCATAGTCGAGAAGTTGAAGCCTTAAAACTGCTTTCATTCTATTTTGCTCATAAAACGGGCCATTAAGTCAAGTTTACCTGGCAGGCTGCTTAAGAAAAGTGACCTCCCAAATTGAAGGAAACACAATTATTGTGTGAGGTAAGAAGTGAAAGCAGTCTACGAGAATAAATGGTTTAAATTTACTCCCAAAATGGATGGTATTCAGGATCTTGTGATAACAATACAATTGACAACCTCTTAATTTTACCTTTATTTATTGACAATATTTTATAATAATGACCTTATCATAAAACAATACTTATATTTCCCAAGAGTTTTTTTTTGGTTTTTGTGATTAATTATATCCTCTTTCACAAATGAATATTATTAGAACATTTGCATAACATGCTTGGATGCTTCTTTCATGTTTAGCAATCAACAAATAGCATCCACAACTTGATGCTTGCATGATGAATATTACCATTTTGTTAAATTTAGTTGTAGATTCAACATGTGATCACCTTTGAAAGGTCATGGTATTTGTTTCATTATGCTGGCCCGGGTTGTTCAAACATTGGACTGTGCTATCCACCGGATAAAAATCTTTCCAGTGGATAGCATAATAATTATTCGTTTCCTAAATACTTGTCCACTGGATGGTGATTTATCCAGGGGATATTGTCATGCAGCATTTGAACAACCAGGGCCTGTTAAATAAGAAATGAGAAGGATATAATGTGTCTTTCTTATTTAGAACAACACTTCTTAACTTGAATAGTTTTAACCAATTGGTAAGATAACTCCTCATGTTCCAATACAAACACCTTTGAGAATAACAAAGATGTTGACACAAAACAATGTCAAATGAAATCTAAACAATATCTAGATTTCTTTCAATACTTTCTCAACAAGGTTTCCACCAAAATGCTGAAACCTTAACATCACTTTGTGGAACTTGAAGATTTCACATGTCATTAAGTTGCATTATTAGTGTGCAGCAGGTGGCCAGCTTTGCCCTTTTTAAATAACAAGTAAAAGAGTTCTTATGTAAATAAAATTTTTGCGTTTAAATTATATTCATTTGATTGTTGTATCCTTGCCATATTCTAGAGTAACCAAAAGTGTAATTCTTTTCACGCGTGTGCCATATGGGCACTTGACAATCCAAGTGGAGCGTAAGAGGGTATGAAAACTGCAGAGAATGGTGGAGGGCTGTCTCAAAAAAAAAACATTTACTAATGCATGTGTTTTATTCACATGTAAAATAACACTCATTATTATTCATCCCTTCATTATTCACAGGTTTTTTCAGTGGGTCTGCAAATTTCTGTTATCGATTTCAACCATTTTTTGCTCACAGGTATTTTCACAGGGATTTTCAGATGGCACTTCTTAAGAAATTTTCTCAGACTTTGTTCATAGGTTTTTTCACAGGGTTTTTCAGAGGTGTCTGTTGAGCAATTTTCTGAAAATTTGTTCACAGGTTTTTTCACAGGGTTTTCCACAGGCTTATTTTAGTCACAGGTTTTTTCACAGGGTCCTAAATTTTGAAATTTTCTCAAAATTTAGGCTGTGCAAAATTCACAGGGTTTTTCACAGGGTGTTTTCTTGTCACAGGGTATTTCACATATTTTTCACAGCATTTTCACAGGTTTTCATCCAATAGTGTAGTGTCTGGTGCTGTCCAATGAAAGTTAAAGCAGCTGTGAAAAACTCTTCCTCGAGAACTGCACTAGCCCTAGCTGTTTGGACTCTTCTACCCCAAAGAAGAGCTTGGCGGAAGAAGACTTCATCAGCTAGACCAAGACGTCATTGAAGCAATAACAGATATGTCTACTAGAGTACTATCAATGAAATTCATTTACATTTGTGGCTCAATGTTTCCTGGGCTCCGTCTTGGGATGTCCTCAGAGGGAAATAATACTTACTTTTTCACTCCTGAACAGTCATTAAGTGTCCCAAAGTGTTCGGTATTTGTGTTCTTAATCTTGGCAAGGAATTATAATACTGTGAAACCTCTTTCAAAATATTCTACTGTGTTGAGAACGTTTGAACATTCGTGACTGTTACATGAAGTCATGTTTATCAAGCCTCGTTTTGAGTAGTAGTTTTACGGACCTCGTGGTTCGAAAAAGAAAAGACTGATCAAGTTCGCAGAAAAACTTTGTTGTTCGGTTTCGTTATTACATTGAGGACTAAGGATTGTGGACATTAAACTTAGTAAGATTTTTGGAACTATTTGGTGTGTACTCGTGTTTTCCACACCAAAAGTGGCGACCCTGCCAGGACCTGACTTGAAGACACGTGAAACTATCTTGCATTGAGGAACACTGACATTGACTGGGAGATTACTTTATTAACATGGTGGATATTGCGGAAGGAAATTACGAGAAGGCATTGAACAAGGCAACCTACTACGTCGGAGAAATTGAGGAAAAACTTAACTATGGAGCAGGGCTCGACACTAACACTTGCCCGTTCACCACTGGAAAGTAATATTTCTGAGTGGAAAGTAAAAAAAGCAAATGAACCGAAAATACTTGCCCGATCGGGCAACTACTTCTAGACAACACGGGAAAGTATTTTTTTTAAACAGCCAAATAAAAAAGAAAAGAAAACGAATGTGTTTAGTTATTACAAGTGAGCTTCCTTGCTAAATGTCTAAGTTTCGCGTTTTCTATCTCCGCCATCTTAGAATCGTCAGCGACAGATTGAGAAACGCTGGGTAAGAAATAGATGATGCAATCGACTGTGCTCGTCATTTTGCCTTTCACATGTGGACTAGTAAATAAAACATGAGTGTTTTAAGCGCGCTGGTGAGGTTAACAAAGGAAACTCCGAAAAGATTGATGAAGTTGACCAAGAAAGCAACAAAGGAGGAGAACAGACTGAAAATCAAACAGCTGGAGCATATTCGAGGCAAGCGACGCCACGATGGCTTAAGGAGTTTCCATGGCTGCAATACAAGGAAGAACAGAGTCTTAATTTTGTTATGTTTCTACTATGGATAGTGGAAAATATCATTCTTTCATTTTTGGAAAGTAAAATTTTACTATGGAAAGTAAATTTTCATATCTACTTTCCACAGTGGCAAGTTATGTCAAAAGTTAGTGTCGAGCCCTGTGGAGAGATAGAGGATTTACGCTTGGCTTACGAGAGAATATGTGACATAAACAAAGCACTCGAGGATTCTGCGAACGGTGTTAAAGACGCCATGTTGGATGCTGATACTAGTTTTGATGAGGTAAGAAAGTGGTCAGACACCCGTAAACAAGATTTTATTCCTGTGCGAAACCTACGAGATAAACTGAAGGAGGCGTTAAGCGATTTAGAGAAACAGGAATTACATAAGAAAGAGGAAGATTGGTTCAACAAAAAGTTTGAGCTAGAACTTGCCTTAGATGCAAAAAAGACAGCACAGGAAATGAGTACACCACAGGCAGTTAAATTACAGAAGTATTCCATTACACCATTTAAAGGGGATTACAAAGATTGGCTCAGATTCTGGAATCAGTTCGTGGTAGAAGTTGATAACTCCAAAATTTCTGAGATAAGCAAATTTAATTATTTGCTTGAGCTGGTGGAAGGGGAACCGAAGAGTCACATTCTTGGCTTACCGCACACTGTTGAAGGCTACGAAGAACCAAAAAAGATCCTAGAACTTACTTATGGTAAAAACGTTAAGGTTCTCAAGGCATTGATCAAGGATTTGGAAATGCTTCCAAACATTACAAGCCTCACTAAAGTAAAAGAGATCCATGAGTTTTACAAACAGCTGTCTAGAACTGTGACAGCCTTAAACACAATGAAGAAATTGCAAAGTGCACAAAGCTATGTTTACAGCATTATGGACAAGCTCGGACCAGTGAGGGAAGCTTTAGTTCAAAAGGATGATGAATGGGAAGAGTGGGGATTGGAGGAGCTTGTAGAAAGCCTACGCAAGTACACTGACAGAAATCCTTTACCTGAAACGTCATCACAGAACCAGGATGTCAAGAAACCTGTAGGATCGAACCAGGGAAATTAGTGGAGAAGAGGTGAAAAAATGTTTATGTCCGGGCCAAATCAAGGACTGCCTAGGCTCCCTCCACCTTGCGCACCCTGTGCATACTGTAACTCTCACCAACACAGAAGTTCAGAATGTACCAAGATACTGGATGTTGCCAGCAGAAGGGAGTTTCTAAAGAAGAACAGACTTTGCTTTAATTGTGCAAAATCTGGACATGCTGTTTCCCAGTGCAAATTATTATTAGTTATTCAGCAGTCCCGTGTTAGAAAAAGGTTACTATGAATTGACCCTGAGGGTACTGTGCTTAGATGGCTTCACATCACAGACAGAAAAAAATACAAAGTAGCCAGTTCAATCACTCTTTAGCATATTGAAGGACATCACAAACTCATAAGGTTTGTTTCCCAAAACTATAAAGTAGCCATGTTTATAGCCATTTGTGTTTATTTTCCGATCCTTATCTGATTGTTGTTGTTGTTGTCACCTGTTTGTGTATCAAGGGTTTATGAACTGGATGGGGATGCTCCATATCTCCCTTAGGGGTGTGAATGGAAGATTGTGGTGTTCACACTCAGTGTTCACAGGACACTCAGGGTGTTCTGGATTAAGCACATTATTCTTGCACGTGAAATTAGTCTTGGAGGTGGACGTTTACAAGTCAAAGAACAGGGATCCCTTCCCAGAAAGTTTCAAACACACATGTATTTTGGACGAAAGTTCATTGCATGCAATTTTTGGTTTACCATGCCTGTTTTCGTGATGTCATGCAGTAAGAGTTTTTTGTATACTCTTAGCAGTGTATAGTGTACAAACAGCGAACATAGAGATTAAACCATGCCTCAAATGATCATCTACAGGAGGGTAAGAACAATCAAAAACTGAATTTTCAAAATGTCTTCCAAAAATGCGGTCGTGGTAGCTTAGGAGACGTGGTCATTTATGAGAAGTTCTAACTACAAGACTTAGAAATTAACATTTTCCTCAAATTGCACTAGCAAGAACATTTTCGAATGTGCTGACTATGCTGATGGAGCATTTCTATTAGTGTGCTGCGTTAAACACAGTCATGAGCTTTGTCAATGCTGCAAATGCTTTAGTTGTCTAATTTTGTGTCTTCCATGAACGTATTGAGCCTTTTTTAATTGGTGTTTCCATTATAGTGTAAACTTGTGATTATAAGTGTATAACACTGGCTTTTGAAGATGAAATTATAACCAACGGATTTGTTTTCTTATAATAGCACAACAGCAAGAAGAGTGGCTTTTTCAAAGACAAAACTCTTTTCCTTTTATCATTTTTGAAGGCAACCTTGATTCACACGAAAAAATATGTTTAGCAGCTGACAAGCAGTTTTTATGCTCGTTTACTGGCAGGCTTGTGGAGGCAGCATGTAGATTGCTCGCCAGTTATGTGTTTATGTTCAATTATCCTGTCGGCTGGAAAAATTTATTTTCATATTTACAAAAGTGCATTCTGCACATTAATGATGCACAGATGCTTTCAGGCTCCGTCATCAGTTTAGTGAACGAACTTGATAGCCTATCAAAGTGTAATTAACCATGACATCATACAGTGAAAGCATTACAATACCTTGGCTAGGGTGGAACTAATTTCAAGTCGACCGAGAAAATGAATAACTTGATTTTTCTACATTGTAATACAGCAGACAGGCCAGTAGATTCAAAACTGCATCTACTGCCATGGAGATTAAAACGAAACTTTTTGCTGACATTGTTTTGCTAGATTCTTGAGAGGAACATTGTGTTGGATACAAACTCAACTTGTGAATTTGCTTGAAATAAGAACTGCAGCAGATTCCGAGGCAGGATAGAAGAAAAAATATCATTCGTTGGTTAATTTTTATTATTGCACTTTCCTTGGTCATGAGGGTGTTCCCTGAATAGAGGTTCCGCTGTATAATATGACATCTTTGGATATTTCCTTTTTTAGTTTTGTGTCTATAACAATAGACAAAACTTTGCTTATAGTTACCTCTTCACCAATGACCCCTTTTTCTAATTCCAGGGGATTTTCCATACATTCACTAAAGGCCAGCTCTCCATGATGACCACAGCCACTGATTTAAAGTGCTTTACAAAAAATATACTTGTTATATATACTAAATCACTTTGGGCATCGAGTAAGAGAGAGCTGACTGTCATGATTTTATGATTATGAAACAAATCAGCTTCGACATTGCCTGTAATCACAGTATTACAGTGCACAGGGCCTTATCTGGCTGGCCGCAGTTGTTCAAGAAGTGGATAACACCATCCACTGCCAGATTTTGCTGCAATTGATTTCCCTAACATTATCCTGTGGATAGCACAATCCAGCGTTTGAACAACTGGGGCCTGGTGGATAGAGCGTGCTTATCCAACATTGAATAACCAGGACCTGGTGGTAATTATGTGTCTGATTAAGGAATTTACAACTTTGATTGACGGGAAATTTCCTCGGTTCTATGGAGTATTCCTTTAATTGCAATGTGGCCAGTAACAGCCAGTTACACCTTTGCTGTAGTGAAAAACAGCTTCAAATAAAATCATGTGTATATCTTACAGATCGAAATTAAATTCAGGTTAATTTTGATGTAACTTACTTAAGAATGATTCTCTTCAATTTCCTGTCCCCTAACCCTAATAAATTATTATGGCTAAGAGAAAAAGGACATTGAAAATTAACTTAAGACAAATCAAAAATTTCCTGTATTTATACATATACAAGTAATGTCTACCTTTCAACTTATTTATTGATCTGCCTTCTTTTGTTTATAGGGAGAAACAAACACCTACACCAAAGCATAGCAGAAGAAGAAAGATGGCCCTTCCTGTCCTGATTCAAAGGAGGTGCATCAGGACTCTGCTGAAGAACCCCATTTTGTACTTCAACTTGCAAATTTGAGGGAAACATATCATCCAAGTTGAAAACAGCTGCACTAATTGAATAGACTGTTAATGTAACCGGGAACTGACTAGGTTTAATTTCTATCTCTCCCAGAGGGTACATTCAATGCAACAATTTCTAGAATATAAGTGGAAATGTTCATTCCATACAGACATTTTACGAAAAAGCTTTCCATCCGCCAGGGATATTGGTCATGACACTTGGATGGACCTCTTTTTCAACCAAGATTTAGGATCACATTCTTAGACATTGTTGTGTCATATGTCACACCTCTGAGATGGCATCATTAATGAAATGTGCATATATGGCGTGTTTTTACGGACAAAATATTGAAAGATCATTAAATCAAAGTCATGTGTACATACATCCCTTTTATACTGAATACATCCCTGTTATGTACAATAAAAGATGTTTGATTCAAGATCATGCAAGCAAAAGATGTTCGATCAAACTAAAAGAAGTGCGGTAAAACTAAAAGACAAGGAAGCCAACGTGATACAAGTAGATGTTCGCTAACACAAATAGATATTCGTTAAAACTAAAACAAGTGTGATGAAACTAAAAGATGAGGAAGCCAACGCGATACAAGCATAAAAAGATGTTTGATAACACAAAAAACGATATTAGTTAAAACTAAAAGATGCGCGATGAAACGAACTGAGATGAGGAAACAGAAATGATTACAACTAAAAGATGAGGAAGCAGAAATGATTTAGCTCTTAACCGGAAATGATATGTCTTCACATGTAGCAGTTTTCCCACACTGTGCACCATCTCTTAACATGGCAGATCGCAGATCTGTCCAAGAATTTGTGCAGAATGTTATAAATCTTCAGACCAGCTCAAATCAACGAGGAAACAATGAAGAAAGCAGCAGAGCTGAATTTGAGTCAATCACTGATAAAGTGAATGCACAATTTCAGATCCCAAGACAAGGTAGTCAAGGCTGAAGGACCGCTACACCAACTACTTCTACATTGTGCCAGCTACTTCTTTCAATCCCCAGCAGAACTATACTTTTCAACAGACCAGAAGGTGTCCTAGAGGGGGAGCAAGAAACTCTGCATCAACTTCAAGAGTCGGACAACCAGACTTCATGTATAAAGATATTTGCCTGCTTCCCGATTCCGAATACGATCAGGTGCCACAAGGAGCTGCGAAGGCAAATCTGGTCCAGTCTGGTCTCTACGTGGACGCATTTAAGTTGAACAAGACCTTGAGTGAGGCTTGCCTTTATGTGGAATTGGCGTCCTTGTTCAAAGAAGCCCTGAGACGCCCTGGTCTTGATGACACTGGGTAAGCAGTTGACTTTTTATTCTGTTGTGTGCTCTCTACCCAGCAGGAGGGTCTTCTCAGAAGGCATTGACATTCACTGTACTGTTTTCTCGTATGGATGCACAAGCCCCTGTGCCTCAACCCACCTTCGCCCAGGCCTTGACAGGTGTTTGGTGTCGCTTGAAGAATTTCACTCAAGTTTACGTCACGTTCATCATCAGTGATGTCACTAAAATGTTCTCACATCCCAACTTGCAATCCAAATTCACGCCTCCGACGGTGTAGAGCTTGATCTGAGATTCCATGAATTCTCCCAATGTTTGCCCAACGAAAACCAGCGTCATTATGCAAAGTTTGAAGGTGTTCCTGTAAGACCTGTGGTCTTGGCCTGCCAACTAACACACTCCTTGTTACACCAACATGTACAAGACGTTTGCTCCATGGAGGCGATGGTGGAGTATCACGCTCACATTCCTCCACGGTTCATACAAAGTCACTTGTAAGCTCGTTTACAATAGAATAAAGTTCGTTTAGGTCATTGATCAATTCAACTTCATTAGGGAAGGATTCCTCTATCCTAAGAGCTAAAATAGCGAGGGTTCTTTCATTTTCCTGAAGGTGGCAAACAACAAACTCCGCAGAGTCATACGATGCGGTTTGCCTTTGTCTTTGTGCACTTATGATTAAGTTACCCAGAGAAACAAAAACTTCTTTGACAATAGGAGGGTAATAATTACGGGCTTTTAATGAAAACGATAAAAAAAATTCCCCAAATCACTTTTCGGCCAGCCGGATGGGTTCTCACTTTTGATAGGCACCAAATTTGCAGTGCCACTAATAGAGTTACTATTTACGCTTCAACTTGATAGAGAAATTGTTATGTTTAGGTTTTATTTCCCTTTATTTATTAAACTGTGTATGGCTTTGTTATGTGTAATCTTTAAAAGCGAGCGATATTTACGCGCGGAATTTACGCACGGCGTTTTGAGTATTTCTGCATGCGATGTTTATGTTCGACTGGAAACAACCAGTGCAGCGATAAAAATTGCGAGAGGGACTACTAACAATCAATAAAATAATATAATTCGGTGAAACATGTACAGAGACTATAATTTTCATTCACGAAGAGAAGTATTGAGAGTAAAGTGTCCCTGAAAATCATGAGTTAGGTCAGCATAAGCTTATTTATGTTTTAAGCCAGCTCCTGGTGTTTGCTCTTTTTCAAGATGAACTCGAGGCAAGAAAATCAATCAGAGCTTTCTGTTTACAGCCAAAATCATAACTAAATAATCTTCGAATCTTTTCTTTGAATTTGCGGCTCTTTAGAAGACCACTTTTTAGTGATAAGGATTCCGTGGTTAAATAAAGTTATTACTTACATACTTAGATCATTGCTCATGTATAAACTTACGCCACATGAACCATACGCTCGACTTCAGGAAACCGAAAAAAAAAACACATCAAAGTCAATAATTGCTCAGGCTTACCAGTCGAGATGCTGCTTCTGAAGGTCATCAACTGTTCCAGAATCGCTTGACACTTTTCAACCCTCTTATGCCTCAAGCAAGGGCAAGTGAGTAAGCTCTTTTTTGAAAATGATGCCATCCAAAATAGGATTTCCAATGACTTTGACAAGCGGTGCATTTGTCAACAAAAATTAAAGCGCAATAAACAAACCAGCCATGAATTACAGAACAATCTTGATAGCAGCTGTATTTCATTTTGTACACGAAGTAAAAAAAGACAAGATGACAGAAAACTCTGTCAGCTCCAGCTATCACTAACCAAGTTTCCAGATGCTGCAGAGATTTTCCCCATGAACTCACCTGTTAAATTTTGACCAATCAGAACATAAGAATTGAACGTAGAGCGTGATCAATGTGTGAAAGTGAGAAAAGTCAAAAGCGATTGCCTTCCCTGCATGTAAATGTAATAGCCGGTTGAATTTTCGCGACCGAGGTCAGTTCGAAATCAACAATTTAAAAGTGCTGCTCATGAACACGACTTCTTTCATACGCATTTTAATACAATTGAACTTGAGCCTGCGATCATTTGAAAAGTATCAACTTGTCAGCGGATACCTTCAAAAAAACACTGGAACTTGGTGGGTCGATACCTGACCCCGCTATACGGTCAGGCGATACTGGTTAGCAGAAACACTATTTTGACAGCTGTCAATTAATCAAAACATGGATGTACAATATCAGGTTGCAGGATGGACGGAAGGTCGGGTAGTTGGTGTACGGTCATGTGATTGCCGAATTTTCTAGGATGGATAGATTTTCTAAGCTATGGGGCTTCGAATTGAGCCCGTGATCAAATAAAATATCAGCCAAAAACTTTAAACACTACATGACCTCAATGGATAAAAAAATGAGCCCGCGATACACTCAGGTGATGATAGTCAGCGTATACTCTAGTTTGACAGCTGTCAATCAAGCTTCATTAGAATGGCGAATATTCGAACTAACAGACTACGAGTGTGATAAGACATATCCATCCATTATCCGTCCGGCATGTGGTGGAAAATGGCAGATCATGCACCTGAGCCCTAGTTATTAGTTTTCTGATAGTGATCTGCACATGTCCCATTTTGACAGCTGTCGATTGACCTTAATTTGGCTTGCCAATATAACTTTCAGCCAAATGACAGCCTTGCCCGCCGTAGTTTCGTTTTTATGTTTAATTGGTAAGTGTAACATATTATATCAGCTTATATGCAGGGGCAAAACGACTGGTCTTTCACCTGAGCCCGCGAGATGGTCATGTGATAATTGTCAGCGGATGTCTGATTTTGACAGCTGTCAATCTAAACGTACTCATACGGATGGCTTACATATCTAAGAGGCTAGTCAAGTTGTGCAAGATCTATTGTGACATTTGACATCAGCTTACATGAAGTGTGTGTACGGGCGGGCGGGCGTACGCTACATCATAACCAAATTTTCTCGGTTGGATAGTTTACCAAATTTTCTTACCCATGGTGCTTCGCTGCGCGCGCGAGAGCTCCGCTAAAAGTTGTACGAAAACAATGAAACAATTTGCATTATTGTTTGGCATTAACTGCTAACTATGGTTGTTGTTCTCCAAACAGTAAGTACCTACAGTGTGGACTAAGCTGAAACCACGGGTCTTTGTCAGTCTGAGTATAACAAAAAATGTTTGAAACTTTTCCAGGCACGCAAAAGGATCCGCCATTGCCGACAGGGTCTTCTTTACACTCACTTTAAGTAAAGTTCAGTTTTACTCAAAATATTGTGTAAATAAAATCATTGTCTTTACTCGATTGTTTAGGTATTGTTTTTACTCATTGACAGCGTAAAATTTAATTTCACTCAAAATTCAGAGTAGCCTTTACCCAAATTATGAGTAATTGGCTGTTTCACTCAAAATAAACAGTCACTATGGATGCATTTCTCTTGAGTAATTTTACCTCTACTTTTGATTTATTTTTACTCAATAACTGAGTATTTTCAACTCAAACTTTTGGGTAGATTTACTCATTCTGAGAAAACTTACTCATGCCAGTGAGTAATCTTTACTCAGTATTTCTGCTTAAGTTTCCTCATTATAATGTGTCACTATGGATGCAATGATTTACTCAGTATTTTGAGTTCAGTTTACTCGGCTTTTTTACTGTGCTGGACTTGTCGGAGTTTTCTTTGCCTGCTTTGTTCAAAAAGGCAATAATTAACTGGTCAAAATCACATTGATTTTGTATTTGCTTCTTTCCTCCCCTTCTTTAACAATAAAACAAGGTTATGAGGACCTCTAAAGTTATAATTTGCTACTTTACTAGAAAAAAAAACACCAAGAAAATGTAAAAAAGATGGCCACGTAATACATTTCTACCAAATTATAGAAATAAAGCAGAAGCACTGGCAGTTAAAAAGTTCGTGGAATAGTGAAAAAAAATAGAAGATGAGACTATGCTCTATCCAGAGTGTGGATTACAGAAAGCAGCAGTCCTTGAAATTTTGCTTAATTAGAGAGCGACGAAGGCTGCAAAAAGACATATCCGTTCCCAAGATGACGTCGTCACGGCTACTGACAGTGTACCTGAATCATCGTCCAGTGGAACTCCTCCCCCCCATTATCAAAGTTAGCCACAGTGCATTTCAAGCCCGAAGTCTTTACAAGACCTTTTCACTCTAATCTAAAACGAGCCCTTAGGGAAGATGAATTTGGAGTTTGCATTTGGCCAACTGTCCATGCTGGAAAAAGAGCCGGTGAAAATGAACATCAAGGTTCCCCAACAAAACGACAAAAGAGAATGGCAAGTAATCTTCTATTAGACCTGCTATTGTCACCTTGGTTTAGACTAGTGTTATATCAAATTATCAGCAACATATTCTTCCTTTATAGAATGTCAGATCAGCCAAAGAAAGGATTACCAATTTGGATTCGTCATGCGCAGCCATTGAGGGAGAGCCATCGCCTCATCAGGACACCACTTTTGATGTGAGCGTAAGCTGTTCGTTACTGTTTCTGCCAATAAGCTGGTGATACATATTTTGCCCAGATAAATTATTAAGATCAGATATTTTTTAATAGGTGAGTTGCACAGAACCAGAGACCATTACAAGTCAGGACACCACTCTTGATCTGAATGTCAGTTTTTCTTTACCGTTGTTGATGTATATGTATCCCTTTTTTCTGCCAATGACTCTGTGAAATACACTCTGTGATACATATCTTGCCCAGATAATTCAACAGGCATCACCAATCGACCAAACAGATTGCTTGGAAGGGTTCCATTCTGTACTAAATCTCTTTGCTCCAAAGATGATTGCACATTCTTATGTTGGGAGGTTTTGCAGGTAGTTATAAATAATACAGGCATATCAGAAACAGCTTTATCTCCTTTTCTTCGCAATATTTAAGTATACTCTGGACAGTTGCCAATAAAAATTAATGTTGTTATCACGGTGCATTCCACTATGCAGATAATGGTACCCTACTAGCTGCTAACTTTTCAAGTACAAACATTGTGTAATTTTTTAAAATATTTTCCAGGCACATTCTAGCTGCACTTCACTTCAATTACAATTTACGCAGAAAAGCAAAGATGAATCCAGATGGAACAGAGAAAGTCAAAGTTAGCTACCCAAAATACAAGAATGGGAAAGCAACTGTCAGGAGTGTCAAGATGGAACAGAATTCTTTTGCTGTGTAAACATGATTCATCAAAACTTTAAACCTTTCTAACTTGGAGCAACAGTAGCAACAACACCTACATTCCACCAGAAAAATTAAGGTTGGCGAATAATAACCTGTTGACAGTCGATAGAATTTAAAACTTTCCAAAATAG
The DNA here is from genome assembly GCA_964035525.1 of Porites cylindrica. Classification (NCBI taxonomy): domain Eukaryota; kingdom Metazoa; phylum Cnidaria; class Anthozoa; order Scleractinia; family Poritidae; genus Porites; species Porites cylindrica. The sequence goes on from OZ037775.1 coordinate 26,922,691, forward strand.
CCGAGATAATTTTAGAAACATGTTTTGGTGCTAGTGTGAACACAGCTTTAGTCGAAAAAAGATTGCTTTGCCTATTTCTATTCATTGCTACACTTTTTAAATAAAGAAGTTTAATAAACTACAGCAGGCAGAAATATTTGGCATATTTCGTTTTTTTTAGACTATGTTGAGGAGCTCTACCAGTTTTATTTAAAATCCAGCAAGGTGGACCTGGCTAGTGCTGTGGATGAGCTCAAGGAGATGACCACACAGTCAATGGTGCCAATGTTTGACAAACAACCTAAGGAAGCTGCTGTACAAAAGCGAAGTGAAAGAAAGAGAATGGTCACAAAGCAGGTCCCTCCTACAGTAGAAGGTAACTAAATACATTTTATTAAAAATTCACTTTTTTAGTTTTAGTGTTCTTGGTTATACAAAGGAGTGAATCGAACGAAAGAGAATACTATTCACTGTAGTGCTTTCTATTTCTAGGACCAATATGGCTACCATTATATTTGTTCCTGGTTTGCAAACCAGGAATATTACAATATTATTCTTATTCATTCTGTTGGCTAATATGATTTGATTTTTCTGCCCTCAGCTCATGTAGAACAGGCCAGGGAAGAACAGGGGCCCAGACAACAGCAAGAAAGGAAATACGATGCAGAACATGCCAAGAACCACTCAAAGGTCACAAGAATGTGACCCATTGTCCTAAAAACCAAAAGTAAAGAAGTAAAGGAAGAAACCAAACCATTGCCATGGGAATAGTGTTTTACTAGAAACATTTCATTAAAAATTGATCTTTTTAGCGGAGCACCATGGGTAAATAAATCTACCCATCCCAGAAAATTTGGTATTCACGTGACCGACCGACCGAGCGACCGAGGGGTGACAATTTTCCACAGGCGTAGAGGGAGGATGAGTTTTCGTTACTCAATTAATTAGTCAGCAGTAGTTTGGCAAAATGAAGAGGGACGTCCAGTTAAATGATCAAGCTTTCTCTCGCCACACGTCGGGTCGACTTTTTGACCTTATTTATGGCCCTTTTTCGCAATCTGGCGGAAAACCAGACGGGCGAGATCAAGGTTTTCAAGCGACGACTATGAAGTCTTCCGTGGACGAAGTAAGGGAAAAAGGGATTGCATTTCTTCAAGGAAATTTTGACAATGTTCACTTTTCGGAGAATTACTGGTTTCCAGTCCATAAAGGAGATGCAGAAAGTCTAACTGATTTGATCAACAGATATCTTTCTTTGAATTCGACGTCAAGATAATTGTCTTCACGTTTTCATATCCTTCGTAAACTGTCTCCATACCAAATTATTGTGGTTATTTGCTTGAAGTGGCTACTTGATTGTCTCAGCTCAGCCCATTTTTGAACACAACAGAGGAAATATCCCCATTACTTTCTTTGGAGTCCCCTTTACAGTAGAAAGCTCTGAATCCAGACATTGCACGCATGGCCCAGAGGTTAGAGGCCGCGCTTTTTTCGCTGCAGGAAGTTGGGATGCGTGTTCAAATCCCTGCGTGGCAACCTCCGTTTTTTTTCTTTCATCGTTTTTTTACCCTTTGGCTTTTTACGTTTTATTCTTACTGCTGACGGCTTTTAGCTTCGCAAGATTTTTGCGAAAACGTATTTCTAGTAGTAAATTAAACCCGTCACTTTCTATTATATTTTGTTTATGAGCATTTTTGGAAGTTAGTCAGGGTTATTTATTTTTTCTCATTTTTATGTTAGGGGTCAACCATTTAACTCTTCAGGGGGGGGGGGGGTGGGTGATTTTGAAAAAAAATTTCCTGCAAGCGCTTGTCAGAAGAAAAAAATTGCATGCAGCACAAATGTAATAGAAAGCTTATGGGAAAAAAAGGGGAACAAATATCCTGCTCACCAGATTGCTAGAAAAAAATATTCTTGATGACCAGAAATCACTGCCCCCCTCCCCCTCAAGAGTTAAATGGTCGGCCCCTAAGTGAAGAGCATAAATCGCACACAAAGTTAAGTTCGCTCGTATTGCTCATGATTGACAGTTAAACATGAAAGTCTCCAGATCTTTAGAGTGGCCGGGGGTGTTGGAAAAACAAAGTTTGTGGTGTTTTGTTTAGCAATTTGTTGAATTGATTGTTACTGATTTTAAAGTAGAAAGCTAAGGTAAAACAGACATGATTTTCCATTGATTCAAATTATTATCTATATCATCTACATCTACCTATATTAAGTCCGTAAAAATCGCTAAGACATCACACCAACCAATATGTGGTGCTCCAAAATTTGCCTTATTTCCCAGTCTCATCAAAGCACAACAACAAAACTAACAACACTTGACATCAGCCACAACTAAAACACTGATAGGATTTCGTCTTTGATGTTCTTTGATATGATTTCTTATTGCAAGCACTCTCTAGCAGAAGCAAGCCCTTCCAAGAACTAAAACATTTAAAAGTGCTCCTAATTTTGAATTAGCCCCGCCTCCCTTCCCCCTGATTCGACAATGTCGAAACTAAAGTGCCGATTGGCTGACCTGGTTTGTACTATGTTTCAACTGCAGGACTCGAGGGGTGGGTCTGAAAAAATGATGCTCTGTCGTATCGGATATTTTTTATTACAAGAGAATGCGTGACAAATACAATAATCCTAATAACTTCAATATCAAAATAGAATCTACAAACCACTGTTATTACTGTTATTTTTTTCGGGTTATAGCATAGATTCACGATTCGGAATTCGCGGTTGCGTTAAAATAGAACAAAGAAAAATACTTTTTAGTTTTTAGGGACATCGTGATTGCGGTGAAACTAAGTGAGAGTGAATGGTGAATAAAATTAGTTACATCCAACTACTGTACTTGTAACTTGTGGACAACACTGTTAATGGGAGACAAAATGTTATTGGGAGATTACTGCACAAAATGAAAAAACGTCGGCAGTGACAAGAATGAAAGGAAAGAAAAGCTTAAAAAACTGCGAGCACTTATTGGAGGTAGCTCACGGTTGAAGTCAAAGCGTCAAACAGTCAAAGATATGGTTACGACAAAAAGGCAACAGCTGCGCTTCGAGTTCAGGTGGAAACATTGGTCTGATAGAAGATTTCAACAAAAGAAAGTGAACCATGGAGGCCAGAGCAGGGTATTGGATGTCCCAAGATTTGCGACCTTGGAAGACTGCTTAGAGATCGTCAACAGCCTATTTTTCCCAAGTGGTGAAAGCCCAGCAGGTAGTGCCAAGGATATGTCCTCTGCATTAGGCAATTATACCGGCGACGTCATCGGTGACCTTAAAGAAAATGGTGAACTCTGCAGTCTTACCGCAGAGAGATACAAAAGGGTCACTGGATTAAATCACCTTAGACTATACTTGTTATCAAAATGTCTCCACGACTCTGACGATGCAATATCAGAATACCTACAGTCTAAATGCGCATCATGCAATGAATATACAGATCGGCTATTGTTAAAAACCGTTCCATTTCCTGATTTAGTTGTAATTGAGGAAGAAAGTTCAGAGCTGGTCCAGTCAAACGACTTGTGCGTTATTTGCATGGAGTCAGAATCTACACGCCAAAAACTTTTAGTTACGAGATGTTGTCACCAATTTGCTCACATTTTCTGTCTCAGAAGATATTATTGTATTGCCGATGTATCCTCGACCCAAGACTATGCTGACGAGGTAACGGCCAAGCTTTATAGCGAAAACTGTTTTCTATGCTGTAGTTGCCCTGACAAAGAAGCACCCTTAGACCATTTTATTGTCCAACATTTAATCCCCGAAATTAATCCAGACGCTACTGACAGAAGAATTCAGGACGCACATGCGACCCTGAGTAGTCTCTGTGCTGGTCTTACGTCCAGAATTTCGCCTCTTTTGTCCAGCTGTAAAGCAGGGTATCTACGCTGTACATATGCTCTGGGTCAATATAGCTCAGTAAACGGATATGTCAAGGAAATCACGCCCGATTTGACAACAGTTCCCATATTTCAACCTCGTGAATTTCAGGAGGAGGTTTTACAGTGCATCAAGCAAATATTGAAGGACTTCTCTGGACTGCAACGCTAGATCAGCGTAAATTTGGGCAAAATACTATAACGTATTTTTCCCTTAATAAAATAACTGAAATTCGGTCAAGTCGTTTTTAGTTTCTCCAAATATTTTATTAACATTTTCTTTTGCGTTTTGTGATTGACAGGACATTATGTTACAAAAGCTCACATACTTTCTTCATGGCGTTATGTTGACGGATACTCAATTCAAAGAACTGGGGCTTACTGCTTTGGGGGATCATATGAAACTGAGAGATTACTGCGCAAAACGGAAAAACGCCGGTGGTAACGAGAATGAAAGGAGAGAAAAGCTTAAAACACTGCGAGCACTTAATGGAGGTAGCTCACGGTTGAAGTCAAAACGTCAAACAGTCAAAGATATGGTTACGACAAAAAGGCAACAGCTGCGCTTCAAGTTCGGGTGAAAACATTGGTCTGATAGAAGATTTCAACAAAACAAAGTGAACCATGGAGGCCAGAGCAGGGTATTGGATGTCCCAAGATTTGCAACCTTGGAAGACTGCTTACATATCGTTAAGAGCCTATTTCTCCCAAGTGGTGAAAGCCCAGCAGGTAATGCCAAGGATATGTCCTCTGCATTAGGCAATTATGCCGGCGACGTCATCGGTGAACTTTAAGAAAGTGGCGAACTCTGCAGTCTTACCGTGGAGAGATACAAAAGGGTCACTGGATTTAATCACCTTAGACTATACTTATTATCAAAATGTCTCCACGACTCTGATGATGCAATATCAGAATACCTACAGTCTAAATGCGCATCATGCAATTAAGATACAGATCGGCTATTGTTAAAAACCGTTCCATTTCCTGATTTAGTTGTAATTGAGGAAGAAAGTTCAGAGCTGGTCCAGTCAAAAGACTTGTGCGTTATTTGCATGGAGTCAGAATCTACGCGCCACAAACTTTTAGTTACGAGATGTTGTCACCAATTTGCTCACATTTTCTGTCTCAGAAGATCTTATTGTATTGCCGATGTATGCTCAACCCAAGACTATGCTGACGAGGTAAGGGCCAAGCCTTATAGCGAAAACTGTTTCGTGTGCTGTAGTTGCCCTGAGAAAGAAGCACCCTTAGACCATTTTAGTGTCCAACATTTAATCCCCGAAATTAATCCAGACGCTAATGACAGAAAAATTCAGGACGCACATGCGACCCTGAGTAGTCTCTGTGCTGGTCTTACGTCCAGAATTTCGCCTCTTTTGTCCAGCAGTAAAGCAGAGTATCTACGCTGTACATATGCTGTGGGTCAATATAGCTCAGTACATTGATATGTCAAGGAAATCAGGCCCGATTTGCCAACAGTTCGCAAATTTCAACCTTGTAAATTTCAGGGGGAGGTTTTCCAATGCATCAAGCAAATACTGAAGGACTTCTCTGGACTGCCGCTAGATCAGCGTGAATTTGGGGAAAATACTATAACGTATTTTTCCCTTAATAAAATAACTGAAATTCGGGCAAGTCGTTTTTAGTTTCTCTGAATATTTTATTAACAATTTCTTTTGCGTTTTGTGATTGACATGACATTATGTTACAAAAGCTCACATACTCTCTTCATGGCGTTATGTTGACGAATACTCAATTCAAAGAACTGGGGCTTACTGCTTTGGGGCATCGTATGAAACTGAGAGATTACTGCACAAAATGGAAAAAAGTCGGTACTAACAAGAATGAAAGGAAAGAAAAGCTTAAAAAACTGCGACCACTTATTGGAGGTAGCTCACGGTTAAAGTCAAAGCATCAAACAGTCAAAGATATGGTTACGACAAAAAGCCAGCAGCTGCGCTTCGAGTTCGGGTGGAAACATTGGTCTGATAGAAGATTTCAACGAAAAAAAAGTGAACCATGGAGGCCAGAGCAGGGTATTGGATGTCCCAAGATTTGCGACCTTGGAAGACTGCTTAGAGATCGTTAAGAGCCTATTTTCCCCAAGTGGTGAAAGCCCAGCAGGTAATGCCAAGGATATGTCCTCTGCATTAGGCAATTATGCCGGCGACGTCACGGTGACCTTAAAGAAAGTAGCGAAGTCTGCAGTCTTATCGCGGAAAGATACAAAAGGGTCACTGGATTTAATCACCTTAGACTATACTTATCAAAATGTCTCCACGACTCTGACCATGCAATATCAGAATACCTACAGTCTAAATGCGCATCAGGCAATGAAGATACAGATCCGCTATTGTTAAAAACCGTTCCATTTCCTGATTTAGTTGTAATTGAGGAACAAAGTTCAGAGCTGGTCCAGTTAAACGACTTGTCCGTTATTTGCATGGAATCAGAATCTACGCGCCACAAACTTTTAGTTACGAGATGTTGTCACCAATTTGCTCACATTTTCTGTCTCAGAAGATATTAATGTATTGCCGATGTATGCTCGACCCAAGACTATGCTGACGAGGTAACGGCCAAGCTTTATAGCGAAAACTGTTTTGTATGCTGTAGTTGCCCTGAGAAAAAAGCACCCTCGGACCATTTTATTGTCCAACATTTAATCCCAGAAATTAATCCAGACGCTAATGACAGAAGAATTCAGGATGCACATGCGACCCTGATTAGTCTCTGTGCTGGTCTTACGTCCACAATTTCGCCTCTTTTGTCCAGCTGTAAAGCAGGGTATCTACGCTGTACATATGCTGTGGGTCAATAGAGCTCAGAACACGGATATGTTAAGCAAATCACGCCCGATTTGCCATCAGTTCGCATATTTCAACCTCGTGAATTTCAGGAGGAGGTTTTACAGTGCATCAAGCAAATACTGAAGGACTTCTCTGGACTGCCGCTAGATCAGCGTGAATTTGGGGAAAATACCATAACGTATTTTTCCCTTAATAAAATAACTGAAATTCGGTCAAGTCGTTTTTAGTTTCTCTGAATATTTTATTAACATTTTCTTTTGCGTTTTGTGATTGACAGGACATTATGTTACAAAAGCTCACATACTCTCTTCATGGCGTTATGTTGACGAATACTCAATTCAAAGAACTGGGGCTTACTGCTTTGGGGGATCATATGAAACTGAGAGATTAGCGCGGAAAACGGAAAAACGCCCGTAGTGACAAGAATGAAAGGAAAGAGAAGCTTAAAACACTGCGAGCACTTAATGGAGTTAGCTCAAGGTTGAAGTCGAAGCGTCAATCAGTCAAAGATATGGTTACGACAGAAAGGCAACAGCTGCGCTTCGAGTTCGGGTGGAAACATTGGTCTGATAGAAGATTTAAACAAAAGAAAGTGAACCATGGAGGCCAGAGCAGGGTATTGGATGTCCCAAGATTTGCGACCTTGGAAGACTGCTTAGAGATCGTTAAGAGCCTATTTTTCCCAAGTGGTGAAAGCCCAGCAGGTAATGCCAAGGATATGTCCTCTGCATTAGGCAATTATGCTGGCAACGTCATCGGTGACCTTAAAGAGAATGGCGAACTCTGCAGTCTTACCGTGGAGAGATACAAAAGGGTCACTGGATTAAATCACCTTAGACTATACTTGTTATCAAAATGTCTCCACGACTCTGACTATGCAATATCAGAATACCTACAGTCTAAATGTGCATCATGCAATGAATATACAGATCGGCTATTGTTAAAAACCGTTCCATTTCCTGATTTAGTTGTAATTGAGGAAGAAAGTTCAGAGCTGGTCCAGTCAAACGACTTGTGCGTTATTTGCATGGAGTCAGAATCTACGCGCCACAAACTTTTAGTTACGAGATGTTGTCACCAATTTGCTCACATTTTCTTTGTCAGAAGATATTATTGTATTGCCGATGTATGCTCGACCCAAGACTATGCTGACGAGGTAACGGCCAAGCTTTATAGCGAAAACTGTTTTGTAGGCTGTAGTTGCCCTGAGAAAGAAGCACCCTTAGACCATTTTATTGTCCAACATTTAATCCCCGAAATTAATCCAGACGCTAATGACAGAAGAATTCAGGAGGTACATGCGACCCTGAGTAGTCTCTGTGCTGGTCTTACGTCCAGAATTTCGCCTCTTTTGTCCAGCTGTAAAGCAGGGTATCTACGCTGTACATATGCTGTGCGTCAATATAGCTCAGAACACGGATATGTCAAGCAAATTACGCCCGATTTGCCAACAGTTCGCATACTTCAACCTCGTGAATTTCAGGAGGAGGCTTTACAATGCATCAAGTATATACTGAAGGACTTCTCTGGACTGCCGCTAGATCAGCGTGAATTTGGGGAAAATACTATAACGTATTTTTCCCTTAATAAAATAACTGAAATTCGGTCAAGTCGTTTTTAGTTTCTCTGAATATTTTATTAACATTTTCTTTTGCGTTTTGTGATTGACAGGACATTATGTTACAAAAGCTCACATACTCTCTTCATGGCGTTATGTTGACGGATACTCAATTCAAAGAACTGAGGCTTACTGCTCTGGGGGATCATATGAAACTGAGAGATTAGCGCGTAAAACGGAAAAACGCCCGTAGTGACGAGAATGAAAGGAAAGAAAAGCTTAAAACACTGCGAGCACTTAATGCATGTAGCTCACGGTTGAGGTCAAAACGTCAATCAGTCAAAGATATGGTTACGACAAAAAGGCAACAGCTGCGCTTCGAGTTCAGGTGAGAACATTGGCCTGATAAAAGATTTCAAAAAAAGAAAGTGAACCGTGGAGGCCAGAGCAGGGTATTGGATGTCCCAAGATTTGCGACCTCTGAAGACTGCTCAGAGATCGTTAAGAGCCTATTTTTCCCAAGTGGTGAAAGTCCAGCTGGTAATGCCAAGGATATGTCCTCTGCATTAGGCAATTATGCCGGCGACGTCATCCGTGACCTTAAAGAAAATGGCGAACTCTGCAGTCTTAGCACGGAGAGATACAAAAGGGTCACTGGATTAAATCACCTTAGACTATACTTGTTATCAAAATGTCTCCACGACTCTGACGATGCAATATCAGAATACCTACAGTCTAAATGCGCATCATGCAATGAATATACAGATCGGCTATTGTTAAAAACCGTTCCATTTCCTGATGTAGTTGTAATTGAGGAAGAAAGTTCAGAGCTGGTCTGGTCAAAAGACTTGTGCGTTATTTGCATGAAGTCAGAATCTACACGCCACAAACTTTTAGTTACGAGATGTTGTCACCAATTAGCTCACATTTTCTGTCATAGAAGATATTATTGTATTGCCGATGTATGCTTGACCCAAGACTATGCTGACGAGGTAACGGCCAAGCTTTATAGCGAAAACTGTTTTGTATGCTGTAGTTGCCCTGAGAAAGAAGCACCCTTAAACCATTGTATTGTCCAACATTTAATTCCCGAAATTAATCCAGACGCTAATGACAGAAGAATTCAGGACGCACATGCCACCCTGAGTAGTCTCTGTGCTGGTCTTACCTCCAAAATTTCGCCTCTTTTGTCCAGCTGTAAAGCAGGGTATCTACGCGGCACACATGCTGTGGGTCAATATAGCTCAGAACACGGATATGTCGCGCAAATCATGCCCGATTTGCCAACAGTTCGCATATTTTAACCTCATGAATTTCAGGAGGAGGTTTTACAGTGCATCAAGCAAATACTGAAGGACTTGTCTGGACTGCCACTAATTTAGCGTGAATTTGGGAAAAATACCATAACATATTTTTCCCTTAATAACATAACTGAAATTGTTCTGAGTTTCCATGTTACACATTCGTACATGCAGTTCCGTCCCTCGAGAGATGAAAATGCTGGTCCTTTTGACCTGAAGTGGATTCTGAAAAGTAAAACTAAATGGAAATTTACCTTAAGATGCTTCAATGTAAACACATTTAAAGTGAAACTCTGCGAAGAAGAACAATTGGGGTAAATAATATTGACTTTAACTTTAACTTTTGTAGTTGTTATTATTTGCGCGAAAGTTGAATTTTATTTTGTAAATAAATGCACTCTAATGATGATTCACCAGTTTCCTTTTTGAATTTTTTCACGTTTCACTTGATTTTTCTTTTAGAAAATCACGATTTGCCTTAGTTTTTTAGAAAAACGTTTTGAGTGGATTGCCTACGAAGGCGCCGTCTTGCAAAGATACTGCAAGCTCGTGCTGAAACTTGCAATGGCAATGACATTTCGTTGGCATAGTTCGGATGCGCAAGAAAGCGGAGTGGCGGCGCGTCATTCATGAGCACGATTTCAAACAGCCTAACTATCCAGCAGTCTACTTTTTTATCATTAAAAGTTTACTTAACCCGCATGGTGAAATATTTTCAATGCGGCTTGGGGAAAAATCAAATAATGAAATTCCCTGGCAGACAGCCCGGTAAGCTTTTTTTTTTTCTGTACTTGGTCCCAGGTTACGCTCGGTGAAGTCATTTTTAGTTTTTCTGAATATTTTATTAACATTTTCTTTTGCGTTTTTTGATTGACAGGACATTATGTTACAAAAACTCACATACTCTCTTCATGGCATTATGTTGAAACTATTCATGCACTTTTAGTTTCCCAGGTTATTATAATAATTGACATTTTATTTTGTTTTGATTGACAGGACCTTACGTCACACAAAGTGTTAAATGTGTCACATGCTCTCTTTTTAAAAAATATCCCTTGGGGGTGGTAAAGGAGAGACGTGTGACGTGAAACAGTTTTTATGATTTTTTTTTGTCGGGGAGAGGGTAAGTTTCGTGTCCCTTTGCACGTTTAGCGGGGACTTGAGAGCGTTATGCAGGGATCTGACTTACATTTCTGCGGGCAGATTAAAGACCGGGTCTGGATTGCGGGTGCCTCAAAGATAGATTTGCAGGTGGATGTGGACATTAAACTCCCTTTATGATTTGCTCCGGTACTGAACGGAAATGTTTGCTACACAGGCTAGTTTGTCCCTGTCTGCCTGTCTCAGCTAAACGTCCCGAGCAAAAGGGAAATGGGCCAAGCGCCGATCGAGGAGCTAGGAGAGACGGCTGTCATCACAGGCTTTCCCCACACTGCACGCTTCATTGATTCCACAAAAAACACACTTTGAATCACCTTTGGAGCATATGGTTGAACGGTGGGAACTCCACCTTTCACTTTTACTACAAGACTCAGTGTGGGAATGCGAAAACGACAGTAAAAAAGTAGAAAATGTTTTCAAAACTCAAGTTCTCGATCTCAAAAATTCTTTGGCGGTCAACCTCTTAAACACGGCACTTTCAAATGGCTGAGATCAGAAATTTGCTTTGCGACTGCGCAATATTAACCAAGATGGGATTGACCATATTAACTTCCAGTTAATAACTATTCACTTTCAGTTAATAACTACCCGGTCCTTTAAGAATGACAGTGTTTTTTGTTCCCAAGCCAGAAAAAACACAATGCATCGCAGACAGCTATGAAAGATTTGTATGCCCAATAACTGTATTTAGAATCTTTAGGTCACGAAGCCATAAGAGACGTGACACAGGAGTGTCGAGTCATTATTTTGCGAGTTGTAAAGTGAGACCTTGTTGAACCACGCAATGTTATGGCGCGGCTTCCGTATTACGCAAATGTCGAAAATTAAAAGCGCCCTTCCTCTTCTTCTCAAGTTTTTGTCGCTGTTTCATTGCTTTTTTTAGAATCATTAAACTATATGTTATAGCCCCCTGCAAGTAAAATTTTAGTCTTATTTCTCTAAATCCGATTTAAGACCACTTAATATCACAACATTTTTTGTTCTGCTGCGACAATGGCGTCAATTCCCATGAAGAATCTAGCTGACCTTTGCCGTGTATGTGGAAAAAGGCTTCAAAAATCCAAGAAAGTGGTTACTTCAAAGTTTCTCTGTATGAAATGGAATGATTTCTTGGCCAAAAAAATTTGAATTTTTGTAGAAAAGGATCTTGAAGAAACACACCTGCAATATTTTTGTCACTCATGTTACGTGCATCATGACCCAAGAACACTCATTAAAGCTACACGGCTTACTCATTATGATGATAACTGTAGAGTATGTTCCCGTGTAAAAGAGATAAAAAAGGAGGACAGCCCAAGAAGCCAAAAAGGGGAAGGAAGGCCAATTCAAGACCTTCTTCCAGTACGTAGGAGACAAAGGATGCCAAAGAAACCTTTTTACAAGATAATGAAGAGCTTATTAAAGACTTAGCTTCTCTTCGCTTCAAGGAGTTCCAATAAATTTTCCTTTTACCAAAAATATGAAACTAGATTTAGTTTGCCCGGTTTGCCTTCAAGTCTTGGATAAGCCAATGGAAACCACTTGTCAGCACTACTTCTGTGTTGAATGCCTAAAGGGCTTAAATTAACAGTGGTCAAAGGGGTACAAGTGCTGTCTGAAAGGAGAAAGTTGGCCCTGTAAAAATCCTAAAAAGCAATGGTTCTAAAATTAATAGCTGAGCAGGAGGTAATATGTAAGAAATGTGGCAGACTGCACTATGAGCACAGTTCATCTCATGTTTGTTCCAATAACACTGCACCTGTTCCTGAACAGCCTCCAGAAATGCAGCTCCCCTTGATCCCACCCAAACTTTGCACCAAGTTCTAAAAGACGCTCAAGCAGGTAATTTCTCACCAGAAGTGGAAAAAATTTGCACGGCATATGTCAGGAGTAGAATTAAAAACGCCCAGATGGAAAAACTGTACTCTTCAAGACTGGTGGAAAGGAAACTTTCTGTTTTGATTTGTCCTGTTATTCATCATTCTTCCCTCCCCTTATGGCATGTGCTCAACGTACTTATTAAATGTTGTCTTAGCCTCTAGGCGAAGTACATGTTCCTGTTGCCCAAAAACCCTCTGATCAAGTGACAAAAGGACAAAAGGACAAAAGTAATTGAGACAGTGGGTAAAACCATA
>OZ037775.1:26942993-27020493 GCA_964035525.1 Porites cylindrica
CGCAAATATGGAACACACAGCAGACATGGAACTGAAAGTGAACTCAAAGCAATATTACGCTTAGGTAGTGTATTTCTTAGTATGGCAGTAGCACAAAGAAGAACCTCGCTGAAGGCTGAATAAAAGTCCAGAATGGCAAGAAAAAATGGTAATTAACCAGCAAATGAGGAGATAGAATAAAAAAAAGACAGGAGAAGCTGGTTTGTTCTCAACGTCAACCACAGGGGAAACAATAATGGCTCTCTCTGAAAACGAATTGATAGACGAAACACAAAAGCTCGTCCTTAAAAAAGTAGTATCCTAAAAGCAGATACTGGATTGGTATACAGCTATTTCGAGAAAGGTTGTCGGAAAAAAAAATGTGCACGCGGCAATCCCCAAAAGGTTAAATGGGATATGATCAATACACTGTTCCTGACACTGTAGCTGTCCAACCTGCTTTTGTTTGCTTAACTTTAGCAGTTGCAAACATACGTCCATCACAACTCGTGCCAATCTTTTTAATATCCTTTTAAAAAACAGTGAGCTAAAAACCACCCACGATACCTTTCAGGATTGCCACGTGCCCTTTTGCCAACGACCTTTCACGAAATAGCGGTACATACCTTTAACGAAGGACAAGTGGGTACAAGGCAAACTCCATTCTACACTGCAGACTAGACTATAAACAGGTTGCCAAAACATTGACCTTTTTGTACCTAGCAATGTTTCTCCTCTTTCCAAACAGCAGCTGAAGAGACTCGTAAACAGTTGAAATCCCCAGTCCTGCTGTAGCCTTTATACAACTGCTGCAGTCATGTGCAATGATGCAATGGCACTATTACTTCATCCCAGTCCACATGATAAAGCAAGGCATGATTTGGTTAGTAACATCACCCCAAGTAAAACGCCAGACTACCGTCCAAATGTGGACAAAGACGACCAACCAAGAGACATTCAACTCTCTTCTTAGTAAGGAAAATTATATGGAGAACAGCCCTCCCCTAGATGAATCCTGAATTCAAAAAACCCAACAGAGGGGCACAGGGAAGACAGCTGCCGAAGGGGACAAATGGTCAACAGCCCACCAAAACCTAACAAGCACAAGACAGTGGAAGACAATAGAAAAGACTGTGCACTGTATACGACTATCAGAGGAACACTAAGAGAATAAGACTTGTCTGAGAGGTTTACACTACACAGAGAAATCAACTGTATCACCAGATAGTGTTTCCAAAAATAAAATCAAGGAGGTCAAACTAGAGGCTGAACCATGCCCAGTTGATGCCTTAACTTGCTATCAAAAATACAGGCTAAAGGTCCAATTCGCAGAAACAAGCATGTAAATAGGCAAACTCTACACAAAGCAAACTTGGCGAACCCCATTGCAAACCATCAAAATGTAGACTTAGCCGACTTGCAAAAACAGATTCAGATGTCTCGTTAATAGAGTTTAAAAAAAACAATTGTTGACACAAATGTTAAGGCACTTCTTGATACCTTTGTAGAGAGCATTTGGTACAAAGGTGACAATGAAAGATGTCCAAGTGTGGTTATGGGTCTGTTCAACAGCATCTGGTACCACCACATCCTGGGTCTAAAGTCAACGCCCCCATTCAGCTCAGCCCTTCACTGTTAAAACTGCCACTGCAGAACAGGAGAAATGCATGTGTAATACAGCCACGTTCATGACATTTTCAACTTCTAACTGCTGGCCTTACCACATCACTGGAGATTTGTTTGTAAGCCTTTCAGCAAAACACCTTGGCAAGTCCCATAGCCAAATCAATTAATGCAAAGCAACAGTTGCAAAATCCCTACATCAACACAGGAATACTGCCATCACAATATCAGTGGTTATGAAGAAACGTGCGAGATCTTGGCAAGCCTACCTTGACAGAAAACCTGACTCCCTGTAAATTGGGGAAACACCTGATGGCCCGGCCCTTCACTATTATCAGTCAAGCAACCACAAAATGAAAGAAAATTAGTTCAAATAATGCTGGGATGCATATCTAGGAATCAAGGTGACGATTTCTACACATGCTATTTTGTTTGAGGATGAGCATGGTAGCCACATTTTTTTGGATGGTAGCAGAAATCAATTGGTTGAAGTCGTACCTCAGCCCCTGCATACAATATTGTATTCAATAAATCAAGAGAGACTAAAAAATGGTGAAATTGAACAACGTTTTTAACCCTTTCCCGTCCGACCATGCCATATGGCACTTGCGTGTACCACCCCTCAAATTCCCAAGCGTGCCATATGGCACTCCATGCAAGGGTCAATTCTAACCAATAAAAAATGCTTATTTTTATTGTTTCTGATGGTCTATTGTGTTTAAGCCAATAGGGTTAGAGTAAAAGCCCAGTTCAAGCAAACTTTTTTGGGGTGGTGTTCATACGAATTTATTGAGAAATTGCGAGTTGAAAATTTGTCTGCGTTGTTCTAAAATGGCGGCGCTTTTCGATTCGGATAGCGAGGAAGAAGAGTTCATTGGCTTCACTGTCGAACCGGGATTTGAGCGAAATAATCCTGAGTCAGAATCTGACATTTCTGTTTCGTCAGTTAACACAGAGGATTTGTCAGATCTCAATCTTACCGATCAGGAAAGTGGCGAAGAAGACGAACAAGAGTGGAACGAGGATCCTGGTCCAGTTGTTGTGAATCTGTTCGTTGCAAATACCGGCCCGGTTAGGGACATTCAAGGTTATTCAACACTTACCTTTTTCAACCTAATGTTAAAGGACAGCAATTTTGATAGAATTGCAGAGGAAACAAATCGCTATGCGCGCCAAGCAATGGAAACAAAACCGGACCCTGTTTGGCGTGAAACCGATGCCGAAGAAGTAAAGGCATTCTTCGCATTAAATATCCTGTTTGGGATCAAACAACTGCCCGAAGTGTATTCCTACTGGTCGAAAAATCAGCTTCTCGGAGTCCCAGAAGTGCAAAAGATTTTGCCGAGGAATCGTTTTGCGAAAATATCCCAATATCTTCACCTAAACGATAAGAGAAGAGAACTGCCACGTGGGCACGCAAACCACGACAAATTATTCAAAGTGCGACCTATTCTTGATTCTATTGTAGAGGCCATGAAAAGTGAGTACAGGCCGTCGAAAAATGTTTCGATCGACGAGGCAATGATTCCTTTTAAAGGAAGACTGTCCCTAAAACAATATATGCCATTAAAACCAGTGAAGAGGGGAATTAAAGTGTGGGAATGCGCAGATTCGTCGAACGGCTTTGTTTGCGATTTGGAGGTCTACACGGGAAAACAACACGATGGTAATCCCGGACAAGGACTCGGACACCGCGTTGTCCGCAATCTTACTCGACCCTTGGTCGGCAAAAATCACCATGTTTTTGTTGATAATTTTTTCAATTCCCTCACTCTGGCAGAAGATTTGCTTTGAGATCGAATTTATATCTGCGGAACCGTTCGTGGAAATCGACAAGGCATACTGCAGCAAATTGCCCCTTCAACTCAAAGAGTCAAGCGACTTTGCCAAGGAGAGTCGCTGTTCCTTCGCAAAGGAACATTGTCGTCACTGTATGGAAGGACAAGAAGCCAGTTTATTTTTTGAGCTCCCAATCTGATCTTGTGGGGAACGACACTGTCGGTAGACGGCAACGCAATGGAACGGTGATTCAAGTTCCCAGAGCCCCAGTCGTGAAAACATACAACAACAACATGGGCGGTGTTGACTTAAACGATCAAATGCGGGGCTATTACATGGCTGGAAGGAAATCGAAAAAGTGGCGGCGTTGTCTCATGTGGTTCCTTGTGGACGTTGCGATAGTAAATGCATATATTTTGGAGAAACTGTCCCCGCATCACCGATCAACTGGCTTTTCGTTTAGATCTAGTGCAGTTACTGATCGGAAATTTTTCGGCACGGCAATTGTCCGCAAGTTCTGGGTGCCTAGAAGGAGGGCATTGGCCCATAAAGTTCTCCAAAGGTCGCTGTAAGCGCTGTCTAAAGCGAAACAAGGAGACGTGGTGCAGAATGCCTGTGAACTTTGCAGTAAACGCATCTGTTTAGACTGTTTTAAGAACCATACCGCAGAGGATCTTGCTTGAACATTGGCGCGAAATTTGAAAACTCAAGCTTGTAAAACTTTTGATTTTTTGTAATAATTTTCTAAAAAATTGACCACCGAATCGGTACAAAATAGCACTTATAATTCTTTCACTTGATTTATAGGCTAGTTAGATGTACTTTGTCCTGAAATGTAACAATTTTCTGTGAGACATCAATGAGTTTATGAACAACATGCACAGGAAACTTTTTTAGATTCCCATTTGGGAATTTTATGGGACTTTTTCCCACTACTGTGAAAAACCTGGGACAGGAAATTCCTTGTATGGGAAAATATTGGGAGGTTGATGCCTCGCATGATTACACAAATGGGTTTTTTCTGGGAAAAAGGTTCCACTTTACTATGTATCCCAGGACTGGGAAATCTTGTGAATGCTTGCCCATGTTATTCCCAATCTTGGAAATATCTTGGGGATTATATTCTCATGTTGTTCCCAATATTGTGAATAATATGGGAATACTCCCCCTTGTTGTCTCCATATTCGGAGTAAGATAGGGATACATTACCATATAATTCTCAAAATTGGGAATAAAATGGGGATATATTACCACGCTTTTGTAATAATTGGGAATTAACTGGTGTTATAGTACCATGTTGTTCACATAGTTGGGAATGAAATGAGGATATTTTACCATGCTTTTGTCATAATTGGGAATTAACTGGTGTTATAGTGCCATGCTCTTCACATGGTTGGGAATTAATTGGGGATATATTACCATGCTTTTGTCATAACTGGGAATTACCTGGTGTTATAGCGCCATGCTCTGCACATAGAACTTTGGGAAGAAAATGGGGATATATTACCTGCTTGTTTTTCTCAAAGTTGGGGATAAATATTGGATATATATTATCATGCCTTTCTCATACTTGAGAATAAAATGGGATATACTATCATGTTATTCTCATAGTTGGGAATAAAAGGGGGATACTTTACACTGTAATTCTCAAAGCTGGGAATGAATAATTATTGGGATATGTATTGCCATGGTATTCTCAAAGTTGGGAATGAAATAGAGATAACACTCCCATATCACTCTGGAGTTGAAATCTTTTTCATGGGAATACTTCCCCAAGTTGGTGATATATTTCCTAGATGTCTTAAACTTGTGAATACTATGGAAATACTCCCTCAAGAGAATATCAACATCAATGTCACTTGAAATTGATTCCAAAAGCATTGCTTTCCCATATGCAAGGATATCTTCAAATGTCTTTATCGACGCTCCGGAATTGTCCATAATACTCAGTGCCTCAAGTACAGCCTTGACAACAAGTTTCTTCAAAGGGTTTACATTCTCAGTATTGCAGTTGTTCGACGCGTCTTTTTCAACTAAATCACTCTCAACATCAGGATTTTCATCCATTTCTAGTACCTCCAGCAAGTCAGTCCTTTCTTCGTCGATGTCCATTTCTTCTTCAGGACCATTTGTGTCCGATCCTTCACCTGAGTGGAAATTAAACTCAACAGTGCCCGTAGCACCTGCATCTAATAATCGAGCCTCTGACCAATGCCGCAATTCTATGCTTCTTGTCGTAGCCTTTCCCTTACAACGCAAGCATCTGCAGTGCACATGTCTGTACGTTTTTTCAGAACAATTGCAAGAGGAAACTTCCCCTCTAGTCCAGGTGTGAACAGCCTCAAAATCCATCTTTCTACCAACATTTTCGCTTGGCCGCCATTTTTTCAACAACCTTCTAGTTCCCAGAGCTTCGCGATTTTTCATCTCGGACCAATAAGAAAAGTTAGAATGATAGAGCGAAAAAGGCGGGAAACAGTGACCAATCAAAACACTCGACAGATGACGACAGTTCAGTATTTACGCGCGCCAACAAATAGATTGGTTCTCTTTCTCCACTCCCTTCGGGCGAATGAAATCGGTAATGGCAAGCGAGTTGGTGAGCGAGAAGGAAGATAATCTTGGAAATGACAGTCTTCAAAGTTGTTCCTCTGATGACTACGAAAAAGCTATTGCTAAAGTACGCTCCCTATTCGGAGAAGCGATTCTTGTGGCTCTAGAAAGTAAGAACCGATTCATTGGCTGTTGTCTCTGCCTTTTGCAGTGGGTTATTTGTATTACATGATTTTATTATGAATTGGAAGCCGAGCTTATTACAAGTTAAGTTTGATTGTGTTCTCGTTTCATTGTTACAGAAGAGGAAATCAGTGACTGGCAATTAATTACCGACTTAGCAGAAAGAGAAGCCGACGCCCCTATTTTTGCGAAATTAGGTTTTACCTACGGTAAAGCTGTGCGTTTTAAGAAAGAATTCCAAGTAACACATGGCAGACATTTCCACAAGCGGCCATCTTCCCCAGCAGTGCCTGCTTACAAGCCAACAATGGCGGACATGTCATCTATGTCGCCAGAAATGAGACAGCTTCATTTGGTCAAGTAAGTTATGCATTATCTGGGTTGTTTCTATATTATAACCTGATAATTAGCAACTAACTTACATTAAATTTCTTGAAGCAAGTTTTCCTCCTCCATTGAACTCGTAGATTTTCAAGTTTTCACCATTTTGTACGCATCCTCACAGCCTTCTAGGAAAGTTATCCAGACCATTATTTCTGGGTGCGAACCATGCGAAAACAGTGCGAAAAATGCGAACTTTTAAAGGGGTACCCAAATAACCTTTTAACATCGAAACAACACAGTTTGGTAAAAGTTCAGTGTTATTCGTGGTTCATGGAACTTCTTATCTATCTAAAAGGCACATTTATCCCATATTTTATTTACAAATTCAGGAGAAAAAGGATTGGTGTACTTGCAACACAAAGATGGGGAAAGAGTTTGCCAAAGTTCAACTCACCAGAAACAAAACAACAGTTGGCAGAATTTGCTACAGAAATCACTCCTGAATGTGGGATACCTGAAATCAATTTTGGTGAAGACGGCATCGCGAGACACATTCAGACTTTCTTCAGTGAACAACGCCGTTACCAAAAGAATAAAAAAACTCAAACACCCTGCAAGGTTTGTTACATTTATTTTTTTAGTACACAGATGCAGATAGACCAGAGTGTCAATATGTTTTCTTTTCGATAACGGTAGATAATGTGAGAACTGAACTGTTGTCAAAGCAAATTAAAGATAATAAGTTTAACTGTAAAAAAAGACTTATGTTTGAGTTTAATTTTGAGCTTGCCACGGGGGTTTTAAATTGTACTTGCTTCTCTTATTCCCTTGTGTAAGTTTACAGTTAATTTGAATTTCCTTTCATGAGTTAGATTGTTTTGTAATATTGCTTTAATGACATAACTAAAACATATCAAGTGAACCAGCATGACCAACAGACCCTGTTTTCTCTACACAATTTCAGACTGAAACTGAGTTGAAGGAGAAAAGAAAGAGGCAAAAGGTGGAAGATGTATGTATCTCTTACCAATGTTATCAGTTGTTTTTGAATAATATGTTCTATATCGTTAAGCATGTGATTATGGCCAAAAAGATAATTCAATGTCTGCTTTTCCTCTGAATGTTTTCTTAGTTTTTTCCCAGGCTTGACAAGATCTCCAGTGCCAGGGGCAAATAAAGTTCCCTTATCTAGCTTTAATGTAAAGTACCTTTTAGGTATTTTTCAAATTTGTATTTGAAATTTTTATTAATTTCAGTCTGAATTGGAGTTTGTGGTGAAGAAAATCAAGAAGCAAAAAGTGGAGCAAGTATGTATCTGATAGGCCACCCCTTAAGTTTAAAATATAGGAAAATGTTACAAGATAATCTGTGCTGGCTACGCATGCCCACTTATAAAAGCAACTGGGAACTGAAAGCTGTCCAAAGAAGTTCAACCCTCATGGCCAGATGTTTTCATGTGAACCATGAAAATTTCATGAAAACTGGGAGAACCTGTTGATATGATTTGGAAGACGGTTGCTGCAAAGAGTTCAGTTACAGGGACACTTCACTTATCATTTCTTTGTTAACTGTTTCTTTTTATAGTGTGCAAGTGGAGAAGTGACTCCAAGTAGTGCAGGCTCATCAGCAGATGATATCTCTGTTGACGGTGGTGATACTGAATCTGTCCATGAGGATGAGAACAGTGCAAGTGATCATGAATCGCCCCCGTCCACTCAAGCTAACTCAAAAGTTGCAAGTGTGGAAGAAGAGGCTTGGCAATAAAATCTGGCTATGAACCAAGCCATTGTAAAGGGTGTGTTTGGTAAACTTTTAAAGAGAGATGATATTACGCATGTCCTTAAAAAAAAGTTTGCTGTGCAGCAAAAGATGATAACTAATTTAAAGCCCACAGAGCTACTGAATGTATTAGCTAGAAAATTGGTACGCCATAATTATTGCAAATTAAAAGGAGAAGGGAAGAATAAGGAAGATATAATTGTACTCAAAGAAATTTCTTTTTTTTGAACTGCTGAGGCCTAGAAAAATACAGTGCAAGTTGTGTTGATTCTAACATTAATAATCTTGTTTCTGTTTGAACCTGTCAAATTTATAACGTTTGATGAAAGTGATTTTTAGATGATTTTGACCACTTTGTATTTGTTAAAACATATTGGGCATTAAATGAAGGCTCTGACATGTACATTTATAAGATATAAGAAGGCCAAGCTAAAATAATATTATTAGAAATTAAAAATTGATGTACTTGTTTATAAAAAATAAATGTGAATCAGTTCTTGTTACCATGCATTGTTGCAGAATGATCAACTACAGCATTATTGGGGTACAGGGCAAAGAATGCATATGGCCAGGAACGCGAGAACCCATTTACGGGGAAGTGAAAAGCCACATCGGAGAAATAACTGGGATGTTAAAACCTATGTAAGGGAAAATGCTGGGACATTAAATCCCAATGAAAGTGAAATTAAGGGGATATTGATATCCCCTAAAATACCCTTTTCAGGAAAATTGATGGAACATTAAAACCCCATGCCAGGGAAATCAAAGGGATATTAAAATCCCAAGAAAAGGAATTTATTGGGACATTGAAAACCCATGAAGGTGAAATAAGTGTGACATTTAAACCACAATTACGGGAAGTTACTGGGAAATTAAATACCCAGAACAGGGAAATTTATGGCCCCTTAATTTCCCATGTCAGGGAAAATGATGGAACATTAAAACCCCATGTCAGGGAAATCGTAGGGACATTAAAATCCCAAGACAAGGAATTTATTGGGACATTGAAAACCCATGCAAGTGAAATAAGTGGGACATTCAATACCCAAGTTACGGAAAATACTGGGACATTAAATTCCCATGTTTGGTAAAATATTGGGGCAATAAATTCCCACAACACGGAAAAACTTGGGATATTTCTGTCCCATGAATGGGTTTGGTATCATTTTCCCAAATTGGGAAATTCACAAAGAAAACACAATGAAAACCCTGTAATTACCCACTTTATTCACAAATTGGGAATTAACAAAAATTCCCTGTGATGGATGGTTTTCGTTGAGATTTCTTGTCACTTAACTTGAGCTCTTAATATTTGCTGAATGCCTGCATGAATGAAAATATTTTTGGCAGCAATGGAAAGTTTATTATCTTAGGAACAAAGTTTCTTTCTATTGTTTCTTGAATAAATGAGTAGTTTCTGAGATATTGATTAAAATTTGAAGTGGTGTTACTTTGTGTTGATTTTGGTTCTCTTGCCTTGGGCAGATGGGGTAGTTTTACACACAGTCACCCTTGGATGGGAAAGGGTTAAATGACTGTTTCAGATAAGTATGTTTCAAGATGTCAGACCATCATAACAGCTCGACCAAAGCTGATTATTTAGCTGAAGATGACAAATTAATAAAAGATGACAACAGTTCTGCGATGGATCAACAAATTTCAGCTATGATCAAATAATCCCGTCCCTTTAACAATCGCCCCCCGTTTCTCTCGCAATCTTCTCTTTCTTTTATACCTTCCCTGTCAAGTGGAAGTGGAGTTTGATTCAGCAAAACTGATCAGTGACAATTCAAGCTCTGATGCTGATGATCTTGACATTGAAAATTAACTAAGAAAAAAATTTCAAACACTTCAAAAGTCCATGTTCAGCTTATCTGACGTGATCATTTTCGGATTTAATGGAACAATACAACAAAATATTTAGGTCACAACTTCCAGTGAGCAAAAATTGAAAAAAGTCACCAGCATCATATAATTGCCTTCCCTCGAATAATCACCCACTTTTTGTGGAAAAAAAATAATGATCGCTCCCAGCTATTATTCGCTACTGCAACCACACTGTATATAAACACCATTCAATTAATAGAGTTGTCATGGTGGAACATTTTTTGGTCAGTCCAGTCAGCAGCTACATTTCACCAGCAACAGAACCTCTCACTGAAACGCCTGAAGGAGAAATTATGCACAGTTTCTACCACTGCACTGGAAGCATATGCTGCTATCAAAAAGAGGAAGGGAGGAAAGAGTTTGAAAAGTTTGCATAGATCTTTCAACGCGCTCTATCTTACTATTCAACAACAAGGCTGTGGTGGTTGCTTTTTGTACAAGAGAAAGGCATGTTCTGTTTGCTTTGCTGACTTCACCAGGCAAAGAGCAAACATGACAAGAGTGCCTCTTATGGAATGGAACCCGCTGTTTGTTTCCAAACCTCGGCTCTTAAGAAACTGCAGTGGACAGAAACACCAACACTCCATTGCCGCTAAGATGTTAAGGAGAACATCCATTTTTCAAGAAAAACTAAATGAGCGCAATCTTCACCAACAGAAAATTCTGCATAGTGCTTTCATGTCGTTGAATTGGCATAGCTTAATGCAACTTTCAATCGACGTTGAAGTGAGGCATAGGACTAGAGAAACTAGAACATTTCTGGCACAAGTCAGTTTGGTCGGTGAGAGGAATCTTCAAAACTATGGGTAGGGCTAAAAAAGGGAAAATCACCAAAGCCGCTAGTGAAGCAAGATGTTACAGCCTGATGGCACACGATGTGACTGATATCCAGGTGAAAGAACAGAACATCATATTCATCCAGTACATTCAGAATACACAAGTTCAGTTCCGATTTTGGCCATCAACAATCTCACAGAGAGAGCCAAGATGCGATGGCCAAGAAGGGCTTCTCCGTAACAAAGACCGTCAAGAACACATACGAAGGGGACCACCTGTGAAATTAAGCGCAAGAAATGGGAGGCAGTTGGTGCGAGCCATTCAAGGACTTCGAGAGAAAGAGGGCAATTTTTCGTGTCAAAGAATAATGCAAGAAGCTGGTACTTCTGTCAAAGATGTATCAGTTAGAACAGTGTCCTGCTTTCTAAATTCGCAAGGGTACTATTATCTTCAAGCGCATAAAAAGGGTGTTCTGACAGTCACAGATATGGAGAAAAGGCTAAAGTTTGCCCGACGAATGAGAAAAGACTGGAGCCGACGTCTGGACTAAACAAATCGCTTTCTATCTGGATTGTGTCTTATGTGTACAAGAGAAATCCATTGGATCAGGCTTTGGCTCCCAAGGCACGAATATGGCGAAAGCGTGGCGAAGGTCTTACAACTGGCTGCTTGGCAAAAGGCAAGAAAGAAGGAACTGGTGGAATATATGTGAGACTTATAGTAGCTGTATCCTACGATAAGGGTATAATTGCTTGTTATCCATACAAGAAAATGACTGGACGTTTATTTGCCAATTTTATCGATGAATATTTCTATCATTTGTAAACGCTCTTTAGATAATAAATTCTAAAGTAAACACAACAGACATGGTGTGCATGTACTTCAATGTGTAGTTCCAGAAAATATCCAGACCCCCACCATGGAGGGAATTTCACTTAGGACCCCCCACCCCCTCTGGATTTTCCATTTTTGCAGGGAACTGATACCGCCCCCCCCCCCCCCCCCCCACTCGTCCGGAATTTCCACAAGTATGACAAAGACCCCCCAACCCCTCTGGAAAAATTCATTTTCACGAAGAAAGACTATTAAGGTAAAAGAATGAGGCATTTTATGGTTAGTACATAACGGTTTCCATCAGAAGATTTTATGTTTCTGTTTCCATTTATTTGAGTGATCTCGCAACATTAAAACACACTACAGCACCACAAAGTAACCTAATCGGAAGTTTTTGCTCATCCCTAACTTTAAATGAAATAGATATTTAAAGTTATAAGTCGGTTGTATTTATGAATTTACCTTAATCAGGGAAAGCTTACGATTTGTTATTTGTCTTCATGGGCGTAATGTTGATAGAATTAACGTCATTTCGTGCGCGAATGCTATATGGTGAACAAATCAAACTTTACACCTCAAAATTAAGGCAAAAAAATAGAAGAATAAAAACCCTGACTTCTTAAATGATAAGAATGAATACCGCCTGCATCTTGAAGGGAAACCAAGTTTAATTTACTGTTTTCCGATCTACTGATGCGACATTATGTGCCATGGCCGTGATGTTTGGTGAAATCAACACCATTTCAGCGGGCAAGACATGCCACATCTTCGACAACAAAATTAAAGGAAAATGAAAAGGAGAATAAAAACTCTACATTCTAAAATAGTTACAATGTATAATTTGTACTTCGTGAAGTAAAATTGCCACTCTACTGTTCTTCCATCGATCGACTGACGCAACGTGATGTGATGCATGTGTTGATGTCTTATGGGAGACTGGTAACGAGTAATGGCGGTGGAATATACGAGCATAAAACAAGTTGTAGTCGGTCTATTTCCTTTGAAATTACATCCAAAACGCTTTTGGAAGAAAGGAAACCTGGTTAAGATCAAAAGAAAGAATCTTAAATGATAAGTTTCAAGTTATTTACGTCCTAAAAATGATCTACCAGTTCGGTAATGGAGCGAATATCGATCCGAACATTATCGTTACTTGCCCGCGGAAAGTGATTTTAATGTCCAACCCCTTCACTATATTTGCGGGAAGATCAGTTTTGCAAAACAATGGGAGCAGTTAAAACTAATTCGTTGCTCTTCCTCACCTAACCATGCAAATGTGGTAGTGGCGGGGTTTGTGAAAGTTTTAAACACGGTATTCAATAGGTTTAGCCGAAATGTTTTCCCACAATTAGCCGGTCATTTTAAAAATGTTTCTGTACTTGCCATGGCCCTGCTGTAAAAGATTTCTCCCTACCTCCAAAAACTCGTCTCGGCTAATGCCATTACGCTGCAATACTCATTCAGCCATCTCTAGCCACTTTCCCTGATAACTGTCTACCCATGGGCCCTCCAGCTCACGGTACACAATTTCTACCCGTGATAACTTGCTGTGTGCGAAGTCTGACTCTGCATTTTCCATCTCCCAACCTATACTAAGAGCTTCCTCAACCGCTTTGGAACCTGTGTTTGCTATAAATTGCGCCAGGTCAGTTTTCCCCTCTCTTTTTTGCTGGCTTGCTAACGCCACTAACTCCAAACGGGTTTTAATCTCCCGCTCAACTGCAATCTGCGATACATCAAATATGGACAATCACCTCTTTCGCTTGCCTTTTTTATAACTGGCATCTTCATCACCTTCTCCAAGGCGTCTTTCCCGTAACGCACAACTTGCCTTTGTCGTTATTGGTGCCCCAACATTTCGCAGATCTGGATGATTCATGGACTGTAGTGATGAACTATCTTCCTTGGTTGTATACCTCCAGGCGCTGTCACTAATGTCTGTCACTAATATAGTTCCTCAAATGCGGCCACCATCTTTGACCGCTCAGTTTCACCACCTGATAATGTAGACCCCCATCTGCATGACTTTCCTGACTACATACCCAATGGATCACTGCAGCATTCGACTCAGGAACTGCGTTATCAAATGCGTCTAATATAATAGGTGCAAAGGCGTCTCGTGTAGGGACAATCTCTAAGTTTGTCTGGCTATAGGTTATGAGGTACACTCCT
Source organism: Porites cylindrica (assembly GCA_964035525.1). Lineage (NCBI taxonomy): Eukaryota > Metazoa > Cnidaria > Anthozoa > Scleractinia > Poritidae > Porites > Porites cylindrica. The sequence continues at coordinate 26,956,884 of OZ037775.1, forward strand.
CTCACATCTCGCGAACTCAAACTCTCACTGTTTGCGATGTCCACTTCGCTCAAATCAGAAATGCATTTGGTTTCACACACGCTAGCACTAATATATAGATTTAGCCAGGGCTAAAAGCGAAGCTCCCATTAATAAATTCATAATTTAAATCAAACAATAAACTTGTAATCCACAGATCAGTGCACATTCATTTGACTTTTGAGGCAAAGGCTGAGTGATTTTAGAGAAAAATCAGAATTCGACCGTCCAAGAGTGAAACAAATTTTACATCAAGTTATTTGTACACCGAAAAAGAGCAATTATGTTCGATCACAGTAGATTAGGCCTGGAAAACAAATAGACCTATTCCTGTATTGTATTTGCATTAGCTGTATCATCATAATATGGCATTCACCAGTCTCTCCAACATTGCTCCGTTAGAGAGACTATGGATAATTGGACAACCCCGAAATATAATTTTAAGAAACACATGCGCCACGATAGTCCTTGGTGGCAGCCAATTTAAACGTTGCATTCCTCTGTCTAAAAGAATGGCCAAAATAAAAATCAGGCCGGATTTTTTGTGTTCGACAAGTTTAGTTTACTAGTAAATCTTGGCGACGAATCTGGTGGCGTGTAAACCAGTCTTTTAAACATACTTTTTCTCATCACTTCTCAGGTAAACAGTACACAGACCTCGGACAGAATTTGTTCTTTTTTGCCCTATTTAAACTTATAATTCTGCAGTTTTTCACAATTTTGCAAGAGAATTTGCACTCATTCAATATCCACGACGATCAAAGCACGCGCTTCCTTTGCACAACAAATTATAGCATTGAATTATAAAACGTTCTCTGTTAGAAAAATCTGGTCCTATGTGATATGCGGGGTAATAATTATGGGCTTTTAATGAAAACGATAAAAAAATTCCCAAAATCACTTTTCGGCCAGTCGGACGGGTTCTCACTTTTGACAGGCACCAAATTTGCAGTGCGATTAATAGAGTTACCATTTACGCTTCAACATGATAGAGAAATTGTTATGTTTAGGTTTTATTTCCCTTTAGATATTCATCAAACTGTGTATGATTTTGTTGTGTAATCTTGAAAAGCGAGTGATATTTACGCGCGGCGTTTTGAGTATTCCTACATGCGATGTTTATGTTCGACTGGAAACAACCGGTGCAGCGATGAAAATTGCGAGAGGGACTACTAACAATCAATAAAATAAGTTTAATTCGGTGAAACATGTACAGAGACAATAATTTTCATTCACGAAGAGAAGTATTGAGAGGAAAGTGTCTCAGAAAATCATGAGTCAGGCAAGCATAAGCTTATTTATGTTTTAAGCCGGCTTCCCGGTGTTCGCTCTTTTTCAAGATGAACTCGAGGCAAGAAAATCGCTCAGAGCTTTCTGTTTACAGCCAAAATCATAACTACATAATCTTCGGAACCTTTTCTTTGAATTTGCGGGTCAAAAAATGTCTAAAGGCTTTTTAAACCTGTTTCCTTTTGTAGGTTAGATCATTGCTCGTGTTTTAACTTAAGCCGCATAATATAAACCATACGCTCGACTTCAGGAAACCGGAAAAAAAAACGTCAAAAACAATAATGGCTCAAGCTTACCAGTCGAGATGCTACTTCTGAAGGTCATCAAGTGTTCCAGAATCGCTTGAGACTTTTCAACGTTCTTACGCCTCGAGCAAGGGCAAGTGAGTAAGCTCATTTTTGAAAACGATGCCATCCGAAATCGGATTTCCAATGACTTTGACAAGCGGTGCATTTGTCAACAAAAAGCGCAATAAACAAACCAGCCACGAATTACAGAACAATCTTGATAGCAGCTGTATTTCATTTTGTACACCAAGTAGAAGAAGACAGTTTAAAACATCACAAGATGACACAAAACTCTCTCAGCTCCAGCTATCAGTAAGCAAGTTTCCAGACGCTGCAAAAATTTTCCGCATAAACTCACCTGTCAAATTTTGACCAATCAGAATATAAAAATTGGACGTAGAGCGTGATCAACGCGTGACAGTGAGAAAAGTCAAAAGCGATTGCCTTACCTGCATGTAAATGTAAAAGCCGGTTGAATTTTTGTGTCCGAGATCAGTTCGAAATCAACATTTTAAAAGTGCGGCTCATGAAACACGTCTTATTTCATATGCATTTTAAAAAATTGAACTTGAGCCTGTGATCATTTGAAAAGTAGCAACTTGTCAGCGAATACCTTCAAAATATTACTCGAACTCAGAGGGTCGATACCTGAGCCCACGATACGGTCAGACGATACTGGTCAGCAGAAACACTGTTTTGACAGCTGTCAATTAATCAAAACATGGATGTACAATATCAGGTTGCAGCCTCCCAAACTAGCTAGAAAGTGTGAGATTAAACATTGGTATGCCTGTGGTGCGGACGGACGGAGTGTCGGGTGGTCGGTGTACGGTCACGTGATTGCCGAATTTTCTAGGATGGATAGATTTTCTATAAAGCTATGGGGCTTCGAATTGAGCCCGTGATCAAATAAAACATCAGCGCAAAACTTTAAACACTACGTGACCTCAATAGATAGAAAAATGAGCCCGCGATCCACTCAGGTGATGATGGTCAGCGTATACTCTAGTTTGAGAGCTGTCAATTAACCTTCATTAGAATGGCGAATATTCGAATTAACAGACTACGAGTGTGAGTAGGACATTTCCGTCCGGCATGTACTGGAAAATGCCAGATGGTGTACCTGAGCGAACCAGAGCCCTCGTTATTAGTCTTCTGATAGCGGTCTGCACATGTCCCATTTTGACAGCTGTCAATTGACTTAATTTGGCCTGCCAATGTAACTTTAAACGACTGTCAGCCAACTGACAGCCTTGCCCGGCGTAGTTTCGTTTTTATGATGAATTGGTAATTGTGACATATTATATCAGCTTATATATAGGGGCAAAACGACTGGTCTTTTATCTGAGCCCGCGAGACGGTCATGTGATAATTGTCAGCGGATGTCTGATTTTGACAGCTGTCAATCTAATCGTACTCATACAGATGGCTTACATAACTAAGAGGCTAGTCAAGTTGTGCAAGATCTATTGTGACATTTGACATCGGCTTACATGAAGTGTGTGTACGGACGGGCGTACGCTACGTCATAACCAAATTTTCTGGGATGGAAGGTTTACCAAATTTTCTTACCCATGGTGCTCCGCTTCGCGCGCGCGGGAGCTCCGCTAGAATCAGCCATGTTGACACTACATGATCACTTGAACGATATGTATATTATAATTCGATGTATTTGTTTACAATTCAGTAACTAGCGCGTATCTGCCAGCCATGAAAAAATTTCAAGACATCTGTTCGACATAACTCAAAAACATCCTACATTACAAATATTTTCCCTGAAAATCTCAATATTGCTCATAATAAAATGCTCTGATTTTGTTCTACCGTTACAAGTCTATTTTCGACTTCTCGAAACTGTGCTAGACATATGTACACATACCTCCCCATTTCCCGCCAGCAGACCCATGGGACATTTTTGTGTCTTCTCGTTCCCTCAATGTTGGTGTACACGATTTGGTGACTGAATCGCAATAAACAACTTTGGGAGGGAAACACCATTTGGCAGCCAATCATGAGCATGATCCAAATGATGCAATTTAAATCAAAGTCAGTATGGATGGTGCAAAGATGTCTAGAAGCACCAACTTCTTAATTCTGTCAATTCAGTTTTCATTGAACAAGTACCGATTTAGACCACGAGAGTAGTCCCCCATTTTTCCATAGGGAGCGAAACGTGATTTCGCGTGAAAATCACCGTAAGCTAGATCAGTAAAAGTATGTGTGATCGCACTTCGTTCACTCTATATAATCCCCGAGGAAAAATGGCGTACTTGAATACGCAAATATGTGGACTGTTTTTTGTTTTCAGCCTCGTTCCAGACCTTTTGTTTGACTGCTTGCGTGTACTTGAATACGCAGAAATACAGACTGTTTTGCAGTCTTTGGGGGACTACTCGCAGTCTAGTAGCAATTATGAATTACACTAGTTTGAATTGGACGGCAGTGTTTTGTCGAAGTGGCATCAATTTTTCACTTTGTTAAGTAGTAAAATCAACGGTGCTGAGCATTAAAAGTTTGTCCAATCTGTTATTGACACAGCTTCTCATTTCAGTTCATTGTTGCAGAACAATGTGTGTTCGAACATTCATCATCTTGATCAGGTAAGCTAAATCGAAAGCCACTTTCTTTGAATGGCTTAAGTTTTCATTAATTTCATTGGTGTACTACCCACTGACATATACTTTCTTCGTTTCTCAGGAAACAAGAGTGAATGAACAGATTTATTTAAAAGCGTTGAAAGAAAGTAACGACACAACTAACCAGTGGCGATGGTTTATTCACCTATATTCCCGCAATAGAATGAAGTTTGTTACAATAAACCGTGACCAAAGTATTAATGCAAAAGGAGTCAAAGGAGATAGATTCGGTAAAACTGATAGCTTTGAAATTTATATCGTCAACCCCACAGTTAGTGCAATACTGCGAGGCTGTCACGGACTTGCTTGGCCCTTCAGGCTGGTAAGCACTTCTCAGGTTGTCAGTTCACCCATGGGTGTTTTACGTGTGGAGCAAAACGCCACGGTAGCCAACGTTCCCTACTGTCTTCACAAGCCCGACCCAATTTCAGTTCTAAAGGCCGAAAGGAGGAACTCAAACACAGAGTCATTGAAAGCCCACAGGTAAAAACAGTAAATGTGAAAGGCCTTGAATTTTGTTACATGGGTGTAATACGGAACACATGAATTAATTAATAAGCACGTTTTACACAAAGTTTATTGATTGATTCCTGACCATATCTCAAGTAAATTGAAACCAAGCATCTGAAAATGGCCCTGAGCAAAGTTTTCTGAGAGGCACCATTAAGACTTGATGAAAGGAAGTGAAGGAAAAAGTCTCACGATTGGCAAAGTCTGTGGTGTCCAATATCTTCTTGTATTTCACCTGATTTGGCTACATGGCTGAAAGACTGATCCCAGAGACGGAATGACTGTCTTTCCACAACCCCACACGATCATATTTCCATCCTACTGTCAAAGTTGGCGCTTTTTTGACGAAAATGCCATGGATTGAGCTGCCCATTTCTTTTCGTTACGTCATGTAATATACAGGTAAATTTACATTTATCACTGTATGGCATATATACTTTAACCCCACTCGAACTTCTGAATAGGCTGATGCTTTTCACATTTAAATCACACAATCAAGTAAATGCAATTTGTGCAACTGGTTTCACAGGTCAATGACCTTCTTCAAAGTGCTCGTTTGTTGCCTTTTAAAGGGTGAGTAATTAGCAGTTTTTGTCATTTGCATTTTAATAGGTTGTTATGTTGAACTTTTGAACAGTTCTAAATGCCCTAAAATGCTCCACTGTTTAGAGCCTAAAATGCTGAAAATTGACTTCTTGCAATACAAGACAAAGTCGATATGTGCCTCAATTTACGTGTTGTTACTCCAATGCCACAAGAAATTGACTTTTTCGCAACCTTCTCCATGTTTTCTTGTTGTTTTATTGTATGTATGCACACATCATTTTGTTATCTTCGATTTCCAATACTTTTTGTATTTATGGAAGGTAGAAAACCTCACATTACACATAGGTAGATACTCTCTCAAAGCAAAGAGAAAACAGGAACAGGCGAAATTAAATTGTTAGTCATGGTTCTCTTTCTCATGCAGGTTTATTTTCAGCGCAATCATCGCTGCGTACCATCCCAACCAAGACCCCAAAGGCAAAGGATAGACAACACTGATCCATTCCACTGAAACCAATGCATCTGTAGCATAAACTCTGTGCTCCTTGCTGTGCTAAACCTGTGTCAATTTCCTTTATTCCTCAGGCAAAACATATGGTCTTAAAGGTCAGAGCAAGCTGGGCGCCCTACAAAACGCTCACCAAAAAAAAAAACAAATGGACGTATGAAGAAGACTGGGCACTTGTGGACTTTGCCAGAATGGATCCAGAATTTTTGATTGAATGTGAAAAAATTCCTTACTGGTCAAGAATCAGGCAAAATCACAAACACTGGACAAGTGCTGCCAAACATATCTACAGTCTCCGTCAAAATTGTTGGGACATTTTTGTATCTTCTCGTCCCCTCAATGTTGGTGTACACAGAATCGCAATAAACAACATAGGGAGCGAAAAGGGAAGCACGGAAAGGCACGTTTGCGTTAAGTGTCCCAACTATTTTTGTCCGAGACTTGTGTCAGAGAGGAATTTGAAGCATTGTGACAGATAATGAGATTAATATATAGTTTGTACATATGTGACAGAGTTTAGTGAGCTGTGACGTTAGATGCGGGGTGATTTGCTAATTCTATTTGCAGTGAACTGATGTGATGAACTGCAGTAGTTACTATTTTGGGAATTTACATGTAACAAAAAGAGACCCCCAAGACTAAGAACAACCAGTTAGTAGACTCACAATTTTCTTGGAGCGGTACATTGACAAAAAAGCAGAATGGTTTTTAAGGGCACAATTAATAGTGTGCCACGAGCACCTGCATACCATCTCTGTAAGATCCAGGGTTTTCCCATACTAAAAGTCGCTCGAATGTGTCAGATCTCTAGAGGAAGCGTGTGGAGAATCAAAAAAGAAGGGCTTCTCGGTAACAAAGACCGTCAGGAACACATATGAAGGGGACCACCTCTGAAATTAAGCACAAGAGATGGGAGGCAGTTGGTGCGAGCCATTCAAGGACTTCGAGAGAAAGAGGGCAATTTTTCGTGTCAAAGAATAATGCAAGAAGCTGGTACTTCTGTCAAAGATGTATCAGTTAGAACAGTGTCCCGCTTTCTAAATTTGCAAGGGTATTATTATCTTCAAGCGCATAAAAAGGGTGTTCTAACAGTCACAGATATGAAGAAAAGGCTAAAGTTTGCACGACGAATGAGAAAAGACTGGAGCCGACGTCTGGACTAAACAAATCGCTTTCTATCTGGATTGTGTCTTATGTGTACAAGAGAAATCCATTGGATCAGGCTTTGGCTCCCAAGGCAGGAACACTCGTTCAGCCATCTCTAGCCATTTTCCCTGACAACTGTCTACACATGGGCCCTCCAGCTCACGGTACACAAATTCTACCCGTGATAACTTGCTGCGTCCCAAGTCTGACTCTGCATTTTCCATCTCCCAACCTATACTAAGAGCTTCCTCAACCGCTTTGGAACCTCTGCTAAATTGCACCAGGTCAGTTTTCCCCTCTCTTTTTTGCTGGCTTGCTAATGCCACTAACTCCAAACGTATTTTAATCCCCCGCTCAACTGCAATTTGCGATACATCAAATATGGACAATCACCTCTTTCACTTGCCTTTTTTATAACTGGCATCTTCATCACCTTCTCCAAGGCGTGTTTCCCGGAACGCACAACTTGCCTTTGTCATTATTGGTGCCCCAACATTTCGCTTATAGTAAAATGCTCTGATTTTGTTCTACCGTTAAAAGTCTATTTTCGACTTTGCAAAACAGTTCTAGACATATGTACACATGCCTCACAATTTCCCACCAGTAGACCCATCAAGTAGTGACATTCCAAAATTCCTTTAAGACAAAGTCTCAGTCAAAACTGTAGGGACATTTTTGTGTCTGCTCGTCCCCTCAATGTTGGTGTACATGATTCGGTGACTGAATCGCAACAAACAACATTGGGAGGGAAAAGGAAAGCACGGGAAGGGGAAAAAAGGCGTTTGCATTGTATCCCAACTATTTTTGCCCGAGACTGTAGTTAAGTCTTGTGTTTCTTTGACTAGTAAGTATATTTTTGTGTTCAGGTATAATATTATTAATTATAGTTAATGCAGTGTATGTTTTAACAAACCCTGATATTTGTTGCATTTGTAATACAGCTTATGTAAAAAAGACTTGCAATATTTACTATATCTTTCTTCTTATATTTTGCATTCAAAAGTACATGGTTGATTGGTGAATACCATTATGCCTGCATACAAGACCCTAAATGAAGCAGAAGAGCATTGTCACCTTTCATTAAGTGACTATTTAAACAGCATGATCTTAGAGAAAGGTGACAATCGGCCAACCAGAGGGCCCTGCAGAAGCATAGGAACCATGATTGATAGTAAGATGTTAGCAATACTAGTTTTCTCCAACAACCTCCACTTTATGATCCCTCAACCCCTGGGGGACAAACTACAGCCACAGCCGTCACCTGATTTTCGCTGCTACTTAAAGTCTGTCCATGCAGACATGATATACATTTGTAGATAAACTGCTGGCTATAGTATTAAGGCTTATTTTATCGAAAAATGTTTTTGCGAAATTCAAGATAATCAAGTTTTGGCGAATTGATTTACTTTGTAGTCTCTCAGCTTCAGAGTTGACTGGTTTGACTTTTGAAGACGAAGAGATCCTAACAGAGTTTCTATGTATCACCCTTGTAGATACTCAGAATGAACAGAAAAATGACAGCCATGGCAAAGAGGAGCAAAACTACTCGAATCTCAGGTGGTCGCCTGTAGAAACGTCACAGGACAGAAACAAAAAAGGTTGGTATGAGAGTACAATTGCCAACAATAGCAGTAGAGTCAAGTATTTTGAACTACTGTTCACTGATGATGTTTATTAGCTGATTCTGAACGAGACAATGCAGTACGTTTGAACACCAAAAATGATACCTTGATCTTAATTCACTTGGTCATCAGTATTTACTATCCCAAAATTGAAGGCATGGCTTGATCTTACCTTAGATATGGATTTAGAAAACAGCATCAAGTCTTACTGGCCCATTTGTTTCAAAACACCATGTCAAGAGATTGCTACCTTCATATTCTGCGATATTTGCATTTTGTTCACAATGACAATGCACCAGACCCTACTGATCCCAATAGGGATAAACTGGGGGAAATAAGACCATTTTAAATTCTGTGCTGCCAGGATTTATCATCTTCGCAGAATTTGTTTTTGAAAGAGAAGCATCAAATTATAAAGGGACGAGTTCAGGTTGGGTAGTTTTTTCCCTTGAAACGAAGTAGATTTGGACTCGAAAGGTTTTGTTATAGCAGATGCCTAAACTGCTATGTACTTAATACTTCTATTCAAAATAGGCCCCGGCTGCTAGCAAAGACTTAGCCATGCGTGTTGTCATGAACCTGGCAAAGCCATATACCAATAAAGGATACCGTTTGTTTGTTGACAACTAGTATAACAGAGTACCTTTCTTTCCGGAACTGGAAAGAACAGTTATACTAGCTTGTGGAACTGTGAGGAGCAACACAAAGTTTTGCCCAAGGACATTTTTTGACCATGGTATAATCAACAGAGGAAAAGACACAAGAGAGGAGATTCCCTCTTTAGTCAAAGTGGAAACCTAATCTGTGGCACATGGAAGGACAGGAAGCCTGTTAACCTGCTGTCAACTATATCTGAAGGCTGGGACATCCCCAAGTTGAGGCTCAGGTGATGGATGGATAAATCATGCTTATATTTATGACCAATATAACACATGACTGGTAACAATCAGGAAAAGGAAAAATAAGATAATTTTGTAACGAGGTAATAGACACTGAACATGAAAGACTAATGGCAATGGCTATGATATCTTTTAAGCTGTATCACAAACAGAAAATCTGGTGAAATCATTATTTGAAAGTGGGGAACCATGAAGCCCACCTCTCTGAATCGTCCACTTTGGACCATCAAGATATTGAAAATGAAGAAGGAACCACAGGTAAAACAAGTCCATTTGATATTCTATTTTGCATTCGTGGCTTTCCCTAAGCAGTGTTGGTTCGTATTTATCTGAGCAAAAGGAGTTGTTGTGTATGTGATACACTCAATAACCATCCCAATTTACCCATCCCCTTCTTTCCCGCACATACGAAGTGCCCAGAGTCAACACGAACAATCACAAATAGGGTTGTTGTTCATAGCAAAAAAAAATTAATGATGAATGACAGATGCTGAAATTACTAGAGGGTTTTGGAGCAGTAGTATTTACCTTTCTGCCTGATACGTAGGTGTACCCTGGGCGTATCACATCCTTGGGTCCTGGCTCCTCAAAAGCACCGTTCAATTCAAGTCCAAATACAACACGGGTCATGGTGCAAAGAACAGGAACCATGGAATCCATAGAAAACTATGCGAACCATGTAAAGGTGTGGACTAAGACTTATGCCCTATTGAGATGCCCTGTCTACCTTAAGACTGTCTAGACAAGAACCACAAAACTCTGCCCTCCTACCTGCACCTCTCCCAGCCTCTAAATCAACTGTATCTCGGACATCTTCCAGTAAACTTCCATTGTTAAGGCCACCGCCAACTACATCACCAGCTAAGTCAAGTTAGCCACTGCTGAAGAGGTGAAAATGTGGAGATTGCCAGAGAATGTCTGCCTTTCTGTCGTACTCGAACCAAACAATTTTCCGCTTTTTATCAAGGACATAAATTTTACAACACCTTAAACACCAACATCATCAACGCTTCCTCACCTTTCTCCTTTAAAAGAACACTTAAGGCATTTATTTGTAATAATTATTAGTATACTCCAACAAAAATCTTGGGAAAAAGCCTTTTAATATTCAACATTTGTAAACTCCCGTGATATTGATTAGTTTAATTTTTCACCCGATATTATATTGTATCCGTCGCCGTAATTTTTATGCCACCTTCGAAAAATTGTAATCGAGGAGGCCTAATTAACATAAGCTCTATAGTTTCTTTTAGGCCTCCTCGCCATCTCTTCCTACATTTTTTTTTGGCATCTTTTTGTAACTATTGCAATCGTGTGGCAAATAAATAAAATACCTAAATACCTAAAATGTCACAAGGTTGAGAATCAGTGTTGGAATTCACAAGGCTTTGTCTCACTCAGTGTTTATTTTCCTAAGCCTTGCCTGTATAGGCATTATTTGCAACTAAAGTATAAAAAGACAGGTCATACTGCGTACAATGACTCCTATTACATTGGCAAGATCATGAGATTGCTTTGGGAGAGAAAAATGTAAAATAAACTTCATGATAAAATTAAGAATTTATACTACTCATGGCCAAAACAAAATATAGACACTTGACGTTGACTTTATTTTCTGAACCAATATTCCTATTCCTCGGGCAGGTAAAGCTGCTTAGGGTTACATTGAACGGGAGGAAGACATTACTGAATTGTTTGACAAGTATAAAAATGGCTTCATCCTTATACTCGTGGATAACTCGAATCTAACAGCACAAAAAACGTACAAACTTGGTTTTGCATCAATGATCAGACAACTGACTTGAGGTCTAAGGGGATTGGAGCTGACTCATTTACTGGGAGACAGATAATAAAGAAATGCAGCAGATTCCCTAGAAATTAAAGTCTGGAGATCCAGTATTACAACTCATCTACACCACTCCTGAAACGACGAATCCTGATATTGCGTAAAAAGTTTTATTGAGGAGTTGCCGCATCAAAAAGATTTCCTACCTGATTAATGACGACACAAATTGCACAAGTCAATAGGGAAACGGTTTCAAGCCCAACTATTCACTGTCGCAAACTGTGCCATAATGTTCACAATCAAGGACATAGAGAGAACTTTCCTGGGTTTTCCCTGAACGATGCTTTCACCACATGGAGTTTTTTCTAGTGTTCACTCATTTTAGTTCATGCTAACAGAGAGCCTGGAACAGGCAAATTAAGATCTTACTGGCCTCTGGACACTCCTCTTACTTTTGTTTATGTATTTTTTCTTTATTTTTCACTTATAGTTTCCTTCGTTTTTTTTTTCCAAGTTAAAAAGGCGAAGGAATAGTAAATAACTTCATAATATGCACAACAACTTCCACGATTTACTATATTTTTCATATTTTTGCTCAGCAGCAGTTGTTATCTGTAATTTTAGGCCCGTTTCAAATGTCAGGCAACTTTTGAAACAAAGACTGGGATTTAACTCACGATAGACTGTTTACTCGTGTATTTTTCAGGCTACTTAATGTGTGTTATTAGAACGAAGAGATTAAAGTGCTAGATATGAGTTACCATTCTGACTCTGACAAGGGACCTATAGTACTGCAAAAATAACATAAGTAGTTTATTTTAACGACTACCTGTAATCATGTTTTGTTTAAGTGAATATTGTCAATGACCTACAGCGTAAACGTGTCCTTTTAGAGGAAAAACCCTTTTTTTTTCCCTTTAAAGATGGAACAAACAGACCAATATTTGATTAAAATTGATAGCTTTTCTTTTCTATCATATCAATATTCTCAGGACAAATTATAATTTATTCTCCCTCACAAGGAACTTAAAGGAAAAGTAAATTCTGAGTTACAAAAGCTCTGCCATAACTAAGAGCCAAAAAATTAACTCAACACACAATAATCAAACTTTGTTTTAATCCACCCCAACCAGACCAATGATCGGAAATAAGGTATAAAGTTTATCAATTATAGTGTTACAGGGATTGTCACTTAGATCGTTCATGTGTTTAACACGGCTAATAGCAAGAGGGAATAAAAATGGAGTAGTATTATTTTACTAACATGCTCTTTTTATTTAACATTTTTGCATTGTGAAATGACGGTAATTCCATCGACCGGTACAAAGAGGAAGATGAGAAGACCATCTGCAACAGAAGCTTACCATGAGATCATAAAAATAGTCAGGAACTTTATCACACAACATTCTATATCCACCCACGATCGAAAAAGCGATAATGTGCAGTACAACCATGGGGTGACACTATCAGCCATTTAGAGTCACGTTGTTAGAGAAATCCCAGCTCTGAAGAAAATTTCTGTCCACACAACAACCGTTTTCTTTTGCCACCAAATAAGAGCTGTAATGCACCTATGAGAAATTACCTAACTAGTAATGAAGACTGGTATTGGCCACTCGAAATATCGCAACTTAACTGTATTTCACGTTGTTTGATCAGTCCCTGCAAAAGTCTTCTTGACTGTGAAGTTTTCAATATGATCTATTTTGACTGATCACGATTGATCATACACGGTTTTTGCAGTGGTTTTTCTTAACTAAACTAACTAGTACAATTTACCCATAATTTCATTACACTTCAGCTCAAGTGAATTTTGTTGAAGCGCTGGTGGAAATGTTTTCGCATGAGACAATAGCCATTTCAGCTGATGACAAACATAAGGTCAACGTAGGAACTTTAGCTGTCAGTTGGCATATAACAAAATATTTGCTACAAACGATCAAGCTAACCAACCCGCTCCAATTTTCCTTATGCCAATGTTTAACTTGTTCCTGCTGGATATTTATTACTCGAATCATGAAATAGGCGATCAAGGAATCTTTCTCCAAGGAAGATGAATCAACAAAGAAAACGTCCACCTTCATCACCTCCACCTAACAATGTCTTTCGAAAGGCTAAGATGGGAAGGGTAGAGAGGCAGCCTAAATCAGGCTAATGTAATGTATTTTTGTATTCACTAACGTTTTACAGCAAAACAAGTGCTATGCATGTGCTCAACCTAAAAAAAAAATTTGGAACCAACTATTTTAGAGTAACGATAAAAAGCAGTCACCATCATATGTGATGGAGGGAGAGATTTGACACCAAAGTCTATGCCCAATCTGACCAATTTTGCCAGATTGTGGTAAGATACCCTGAGGAACAGTGTTCACCTTTCCACAGAAGACAGCTGGGCACCTCTTTGAAAATGGCTTACTGATTCACTCTCCCGATAGCCTTGGAAGGGAAAACTTCTCCCTAGGAGGATAAGCCAAAATTGAATCAAGGGTCAAACCAGACCTATGAGGAGACAATAGGTTCCACGGGACCAAATGAGGTGATATCTCTGTTGGATTATTTACTTGTTCAACTCTAAAACACACTCGGAAAACATGACTATCTCAAACGGGGCAATTTCTAAGAGCTGATATAGTTTGCACCCACTCTGATTGTGATAGTTGATTTGGAAGTAGCAAACTCTTTTCAAAGGCCATGAGGTTATTGACATTCCAAGAAAATAGGCAACAGTCTTACAACAAAGGACACTATCCAGCATCACAGTTATCTGGGTAACACTAGACATGATAAAAGATAAGAAATCATTTCTTCTATTGCAGTATGTAAGCTGGAATGCACATTTGAAGAAACATTTGAAGTAAAGAACATCGCCTGGTTTAATTGTTAATAAAGGCAAATAATTGATGAGAATGGAAAACTTTAACTAGTACATCAACCTGTCATAAATATAATACATAAAGTGCCTCCAACATATTCTGTACTTTATCTAAATTAAGGATTATAACCCTTCCTTTTGTTAAACAATAAAAATGGAAGCGATGGAAAATATTCGCAGTGCGCACGTTTTTGACTTAAAATTATTAAAGGAGTTTTATTCCGTATTTGGGATTTATTGCAAAATTCATTCGTTTCGGCAAATATTTATGGGTTAAGGAAAAATATCATAAAAAGCAATTTGACTCATTTTACTTGGTGTTAACTCCTATGCATCAGCACTGAACAAACGACATCCTCTCCCGAAATAAGAAAATGATTTCTGTTGATTCATTCTCTTTGGTCTTGTGGAAGGAAAATGATGATTGAAGAGTTACACTAGCCACTTGTGACAATTGTTACAATATATGTTTATAGTGGAGTTGCTGTAAGCGTCCTTGTTGAGTGGTTTGAGTAAGATACTTCACTACTAGTAGGTTTGGTTTTCTAAGTTAATTGATGATCGATAAAAAGCTTCTCCTGACATGAATTCGGTACAAAGGAGATGTACCAATTTGGTGCATCTCCGCGGTAACACTTCTGTTTATGAGATATGTTTAATTAGAGCCTTTGGCAGATGACAAAGCCTTGTTTATATTAAGTATTTTGTCTAGTTTGACATCCTTGACCTTAATCTGGTCTCCCTTCGTGGTTAAATTATGGAAAAGTTGTAGCCAATCATCTTCGATGAAGAAGCTTAACACCTTCTGTAAATTGACAACAACCTTGGATTTTCAAACTGTAATTTTAGTACTTTCCTATCTGTTAGTATGAAAAGTCTGTTTACTGGTATATACCTTGTAGTTTTTATATTGTTCTCCTAGTTTTTTATTGGCCAGTTGACTTAAGCTTAGCAGTGAAAACTTCGGTTAAGAGTCATTTCGACGAAGCAATTATCTCGAAGTTTTCATGGTTATGAAGCTGTTTTAACCAATCAGATTAGACTTACGTCAGCATTCGGGTTGCGCTAAGCAGCTGGTTTCCTGGCTGATATAAAAATGTGTGTAACACTGATCTAGTAGAGAATTGTAAAGTACGAGTTGTGCTGACTTCGTATCACCTGATTCAAGAATTAAAGAGAGTCGATTGAACAACAACTCGTCTGTTTGTTGTTAGAACCTGCTAGTACCCCCAGTAAGGTTCTTCAACAAAGTGGTGGAAAAATCCGCTTTGTTCCCGTACCATTTTATGTCTGGTCGTGGTCGTGGTCGTGGTCGTGGTCATGGTACTCCGCAAAGGCCCAACGGACCTCTTCGTCGACCTAACAGCCTGCCATTAGTCCTGATTATCCACAGGCTTAAAGAACATCTGTACGAAGCAGGAGTGCCACGGGTACCACAAGTAAGCCCACCGTTTTAACTCCCAGCAGAGAAGAACCAGCACTGTAAAGCCGCACCTTGATCGGGCGTTGACCCGAAGAAGATCTTGCACTTTCTAAACCTCCTTACAGACCATTCAAGTAGAAGCAGGAGCTTGTGCGTCGAAGAAACACAAAAAGGAATGGACAACCAAAGAAAGGAATACTGAAAGACCCAAGCCAGGAAATTGTAAGCGAACATTATGATTCAATTATTCCAGTATCTCGGATGTATCGTTAGTTTAGCGTATTATTAGCTTTTGTTTAACACAAAACCAAAAAAATATATATATATATGTTGCTACTTAATCTAGTAATGCCTCAGCAAAGTACGATAGAAATAGTTTACGTGCATGCCTAAAACTGCTCCTTCAAGTCACATCGTTACTTGTTCTCAAAGCAGTAAAAAGAAATCACTAGGTACGCAGACCCCCACTGATATTTGTACTTGCCCTCACAGCGAATCAGTTCCATCTACAACTACAATAATGAATGAGGATCAAAAAAAAGAATTCGACAAAAAGTTTGAAGATATGTGCAATTCCTTAAGGCAAGATTTAGCTAAGGAATCAAACTCCTAGCGAACACAATTAGACTTTATTCAGACACGTCTTGATAAAAAACCTAGTTCAAGCGGCATAAAACCTGATGTTTTCGATGGCAATCCTGCTGTAGATACCTTGATATGGTTTGATTCTTTTTTACGCATTGCGCAAATTAATAACTGGTCCGCTAAAAATCGCCTTAGTGCTTTTCCGCTGTATTTATCGGGCGTAGCTCATGCTTGGTTTCTTTCCCTTCCCGACGATGTTGCCAACAATTTTAGTAGGCTTAAAGAAGCTTTTCAGGAGTGTTTTGCTTCGGGGCCGCATGATGGGATTCTTAGCCAACAATTAAGCACTCGGAAACAAGCGAAGGGGGAGCGCATCAATGATTATCTTACCGACATTACGCGTTTGTGTAAGCGTTTAAAATTATCGGATGCAGATTTCATGCATTCCTTTACTCAAGGTCTTCAACCTCACATTCAAAGTTATGTGACTTTAGCTCGACCTACGACCTTTCAGGAAGCAGAATCTTTAGGTCGTATGAAAGAATTAGTGGCCAATAATCAGAGTGTGCCGGATACACAATCAGTGATAAATCAAATGGAAGCAATGTTCCAGAAATTAATGACCCAAACGGTCTCTTCCAAACCTCTAACAATTGCGGCGGCTTCTGCCGCACCGATGCCATCGCAAATCAATAAGCGTTTTGATGAGCTTTCTAAACAACTTAAACAACTGCAGAAGCAAACCACGCAGCGCCCAGCTTCTTATGCCAGTGTAGCGGCTTATGATCAACAACAATCTTCTCCTCCACGTTTTAATCAAACGCGCAATTGGCAAGGACAGCCTACTCGCCAAATTGACCAGATGCAGAGGCAGATAAATCGGTTGGAAAATGAACTTAGGCGTTACCAAAATCCACGTCGCTCTGATTTTCGCTCCTATGGTCGCAATTTTCGCACAGTAGAGGGAGATCCTATCTGTTCTTTTTGCCAACGTGTAGGACACACTTGGCGAACTTGCCAACAGCGTGGTAGGGATCCCCGACTTCCGCCAAACCAGGTGCGTTTTTTTAATAAGCCCCAATTCTCAGAGCAGCCTAGTAGTCGTCAGCCTAATTCGCAGTTAAACGAGTAAGGGCTCTTGCCGGTCGCTCTTTTCTTCGAGCAAGAGCCAATTTTAGACAACCGCAAATCACGTCGTATAACGCTGATAATGTAAGTATTTCACGATTTAATTATTCACAAGATAGTATTTATTTCGAAGGCGATGAGTCTCAACTGTCTATTTCGGATGATGTAGTTATCCTGGGAACTGCAAATCCACAACGTACTAGTCAGCTTGACCCTCAAGTTGCTTCGTATTCATCTTGTACATATTATTCCGCGGGTGAGACATTGGCCAATTCCTATTTATCCCAATTTCATGAGGTTCACTATGAAGATGTTTTTATTGAAAACGGCGCAAACGAATTAAGTGATAATATTATTGATGATTCCGAAGTTCACAACGGAGATGTTATTATAGAAGAAAGTGCAAATGAATCACATGGCAACCTTATTGACAATACTGGGATTATCCACTTCAACAGAAGTTTCAGTGAAAACAGTAGCACAAGTGAAAATGAGAATATTAAACAAATTGATATTACATGCCAAGATAAACCAGAAGAAAATTTCCAGAATGACACAGAATATGAATACTTGCGCCACAATTTAATTGATAATACAGTTACAGTTTTAAATGATGACATTGAATTGCATGATGAAAATTAGCACAATAAAGTAAAAGCGCTACGTACAGACAAAAATTCCGAAACTATTTGTGGCGAAATGAGGTTTTGAAGAGAACTCTTCTGGCAAAGTTTATGATGAATCAGAAATTACACGAGATATAAATGATACTTCAAGGGCGCAAATCAAATCACTCTGGTTTACAAGGCCTTGACCAGTCTGTCAATTTGGTTGCACCTATTATTGATTCCGTTCAGGAACTATTGGACACTGACGAGTCCACCCCTCAGGAGTGGTACACTCCTCCTCAAACACCCCCATTTATTAGCTCGCATGTGAATGCCTTTGATTCACAGGTACACCCTCAATCAGATAGTCTATATGTCTATAGCTCTATCGCTGACCGATCCACGCTAATGTTGGTTGATACCGGTGCCTCAGTCACTGCGGGAAGTAGTAATTTTGTTTCTACGTTCACGGTGTCTCCTAAACTTGAGCCGTCACCTCCCAGTTTTGGGTCAGGTCAATCTTCCTTTAACTACAGGTGCCAATGCATATCCTTTTGAGACTCTTGTTATTGACAACCTCACCTATCCCGTCGTGCTGGGTAGAAATTTTCTTATGCACTTTGGTTCAGTGATTGATTTACAAGATAATACCTTGACACTTACTGGCACCAATTCGGTACTCTTACATTCATCATCTCCACCCTTACCTGACCAACAAAGGGAACAAGAACCAGTTACTGTGCATGCCCTTGCTACTTACATCCTGCCCCCAATGTCTGAGTCTGTTATTCCAGTTTATCCAAAGAGCTCCTTAGCAGTGGGAAAGACGGGTTTAATAGAGCCCAGTACCAAACTCATTGACCGCTATCATGTCTGTGGCACCTCCCAACTTGTAAGTTTTTCAGAGCAGCATACCTTTCCATTTCGGATTCTCAACCCAACTCAAAAGCCTGTGACAATTTACCGCTGTACAGCAGTAGGGACCTTTACCCCTTCAGCTGCATCAATGTCTGTTATTGCCACTTCCGACACCCCTGCACAGTCCCCTCCACCTGTTGGGGATGAGGAAACCGTTCCCTTAGACTTCACATCGACTAACCTGGATGAACGCCAACTTTCTGAGTTAAAATCTTTGATAGCTGAATATCGCGATATTTTTGCTTTAAAGCCAGAATAACTTGGGCGCACAGGTTTAGTAAAGCATCATATTGACACTGGTGACAACCCACCTATTAGACAACGACCTTATCGTTTCTCTGAATCTCAGCGTGGTATTATTGAGGAACTTGTCACTGATATGTTAAATAGGGGAATAATTCAACCCAGTACGTCCCCGATTATTCTAGTCAAAAAGAAGGACGGGACTGATAGATTTGTCATTGATTTTTGAAGGTTGAATCCAGTCACACGTTAAGATTCTTATCCCCTTCCCCGAATAGATGATGCCTTAGATGCACTCAATGGTAATAAATTTTTCAGTTCTATGGATTTAATGAGTGGGTTTTGGCAGGTTGAAATGGAATCTGAGTCACGTGAACACACCGCTTTCATTGCTTATGGTGGTCTTTACCAGTTTTTAGCGCTCCCATTCGGATTAACTGGGGCCCCGTCAACGTACCAACGATTAATGGAGTGTGTTTTACGAAATTTAACGTAAAAGATCTGTTTAATTTACTTAGATGACATTCTTGTCTGTTCCAAAACCTTTGAGGACCATTTGAGCCATCTCAGACAAGTTTTCGATCGGCTACATCACGCAAACCTGAAACTAAAACCTTCTAAGTGTAAATTTGCTTGCCCAAAAGTTAAATACCTAGGGCATGTTGTTTCTCCTGAAGGAATAGCACCAGACGATGATAAAATAGTAGCCGTAAGAGATTTCCCACGTCCTCACAGTGTTAAGACCGTGAGATCATTTTAAGGTTTAGCTAACTATTACCGACGCTTTATCCAGGGTTTTGCCAAAATTGCGTCACCCTTAAACCAACTACTGCACAAAGACCACAAATTTCTCTGGACAGATGCTTGTGCAAAAGAGACACTTATAAGTGCCCCCATCCTAGCATTTCCAGATGTCAAGAAAACCTTTCATTTGTACACAGGTGCATCTAACGAGGGAGTAGGAGTAACCTTAGGACAGATTCAGAATGGTCGCGAAGTTACTATCGCCTACGCTGGTCGAGATTTCAATTCAGCAGAGAAAAATTATAGTACCAATGAAAGAGAAGCCCTAGCCGTCATTTTTGGAATCAAGAAGTTCGAACCGTATTAATATGGGCGAAAATTTGTTTTACATACCGATCACCATTCTCTTAAATGGTTAATGTCCATTTGTGACCCCTCCGGAAGATAAGCTAGATGGTCACTTTTAGTTAAGCAGTATGACTTTGAAATTCGCCATCGCCCAGGAGCAGCACATGCAAATGCCGACACTCTTTCCCGCCGACCGTACACCCTTCCTTCTCCGTCCATCTCCGCTTATGATGTTCCAGGCGTCCAAACACCGCGCGTGCGCGACTTACAATGTCGCGACCCAGATCTTTCTGACCTTGTTCAATACCTGGAAACATGGAAACTCCCGGATCACAACAACACTGCGCGTTCTCTTTTGTTGAAAGTTGATGACTATTTTCTTAACGAAGATGGGTTGCTTTTCCACCTTTGGTTTCCAAAAGATCACCGTCGCTCCACTACTTACCAACAGTTAGTGATTCCAACCACCTTGCGCTATGAACTACTAATGTGGGCTCATGACAATCCTACCAGTGGACACTTCGGTACTGTTAAGACCTAAGAGAAACTTCGTACTCACTACTATTGGCGAAAGATGTTTTCTGATGTTAGTCATCGCTATCGCAGTTGTTGTGACTGCGCTATGAGGAAAAGTTCTCGCAATCGGCACAAGGCACCCCTGTTACCGATTCCAGTTCAGGATGCCTTTGACCGCGTCGCTTGTGACATAATTGGTCCATTCCCGGTTTCTAAAGCAGGTAACCGATATGTTGTTGTGTTTTCTGAGTACTTGACAAAATGGGTAGAGTGTTTCCTTGTTCCGTCAATAGAAGCTTCCGTGATCGCACGACTTCTTGTCGATGACATTTTCTGCCGCCAAGGTGCACCACGCACTCGTCTATCTGACAGAGGAAGCAATTTTCTCTCATCTTTGGTCTCTGAGGTTTGTAAATTGCTGAACACTAAAGAGGTAAACACAACTTCTTATCATCCGCAGACAGATGGTCTGGTTGAGCGTTTTAATAACACTTTAGCTGAAGCTATCTCGTCGTTTCTTAGTTCAAACCAACAGGACTGGGATGTTTATCTCCCCGCAATCCACTTTGCTTATCGCACTTCACCGAGCGTTACTACTGGCGACAGCCCATTTTATTTGCTTTATGGGCGCGAACCTCATTTGCAACCTGATGTAAGCTTATTGCCAGCGACTCAACTTTCCGCTTCGGTCAACGAACATCGCGCACACATAGTGAGCCAAATAGAAACTGCCCAGTCCATTGCACGTTTAAATATCGCTAGAGCTCAACAACTAATGAAATTGCAGTATGATAAGAATTCAGTGGATGCAACATTTGAAGTCGGCCAATGGGTATGGATTTACATGCCAAAGGTAAAAAGAGGCCTTAGTAAGAAACTGTTATCAAAGTGGAACAGTCCTTTTCGAATTTGCCGTAAGTTGTCTCCTGTGCACTATCAAGTTCGCACTTGTGACAACCGCTTAGTGGCCACAACTGTTCACGCTAACAGATTAAAGCACTTTTATGACGCTGCTGATCGCCCTATTTTACCACCAACAGTAGACGATCCTGATGATCTTGCATTCGATGCTGCTTATCTACCTGCTGATAGTTTTCCTACAGATGATTCTGCTCCCTCTAGCTCAAGTAATGCTGAACCCATACAAGATGCTAACGAGAATCCTAACGCTAGTCCCGTTGACTCTACAGATGTCTTTCAAGAACCAGATGTCTTTGCAGCCGAAAAGATTCTCCAATCCAGCACAAGAAATGGCAAAGTTCAGTACCTCATCCGATGGGCAAACTACCCTGTTTCAGACGTGACTTGGGAACCAGCCGAGAATATTTTGGATCAACGCCTTCTGGATGAATTCCAAGGAAAGTCCAGTTAGATTTACTTTGTTCCTTGTCGTTTTATTATTACTACCAACTCAGCTAGTTCATACACAGGAAATTTCAACTTTTGATTATGATCTTAACAGTCAACGAGTCACTTATTATCCTGAATCACTGATGCTTTCTCGTACTCCAAAGGCTATCACTTTTTATCAGGATACCAAATTACTTAAGCTGTTTATTGATCTACGCACGCCCGAAATTGGCCATGATTTTACCATTAACAACACCTGCGATAGCAATAAGTCTCATTTTCTAGGGCAGCTGTTAGAGCAATTGCGAACAGTGCAGAAATCCATGCAGCGAACCACGTTTTCACACAGTTATACTTCTTTAATTGAGTGTGATTCTTATATCAGGCGATATTACCAGTATTCCACAGGAATGACCTCTACTATGTCATGCCCCTACTTCTATAAAAAAATCATCTCACGAATGTAAACTATGGGCCTTAAAAACATGTACTGGTATATCTCCTCATGAACGTCAGTGGTTACAAAATTCTCAGCGTAGTTCTCGCAAAAACGGGATCTTCCCTGGGCTTGTGGAGCTGGATTATTAGGTTTACCAAAATTGTTCTATTCCAAAGTTTTAGGAGGATCCTGTGACCCTGGAGTTGATGTTTTCGGGTTAATGCAAATTTTTATAAAATTTCTGGGAGCCCAAAAATCATTGGAATAGTTGGTCAAAACTGTTAACGGCAAAACCGTTTACCTCGCAAAAATAACAGACAAATTGATTACCAAGGTTAATAACCTGCAATCGTCCCTTCGTTCGCTTGATTCTACATTCCTAGAATGGAAGACAAAAATACAAGCCTTTGCCACCCACGAAAACTGTCACCACAATAACTATATGGAATTTCTGTCAAAATTTTCCTTAGAAATAGCTATAACCTTCTCAACACAGCTCTGTTTCACCGAAACAAATTATATCCTACATCAAGCACACAAGCTTCATAACAAGCAACTTGTCAGCTTTGCCGATCTTCCTTCGTTTTTGACCACAAGAATACAACACCAACTTCATTCACTGCCCTCCCTACAACATACGCTCTCTGCATTAGAGGCTGGTTATCCAATTTTGTTGCAACCGTTTGTCGATTATCAATACAACATAGGAAAATCTATGGCAATCAATATTCTTTTCACTATTCCTGAATTGACTCCTGCACACGCATTTTGCACTATTGAATATCTGACTCCGCTAAAATATAATATTTCTGGCACATGCTTTCAGGATCCAATTACTCGCAATGAATTAGCCTTGCTACATTGTCCACACGCTGAGTTTATTTTAAAACGTACACTATTAGACAAATGTTATCACACAGATGACACTTTTGTTTGTCCTCAACACATTTTGAAGACAGTCAACGACACTCAATGGTTAGGCCTACCTTGGAATAAAAACGCGAAACTGAATTTTGTTCGGCGACACCAACAAGCGCCGGATTGTTCTGACCTTCACAATTTATACCATTTAGGAAGCAGATATTATTTGTCTACTCAACAAGGGTTACTACCCGTTTTCAACACTACTGACGGTCCCTCCCATTTAATTTCACTTACACCATTAACGGTTTACCATTTTCCTTGCGAATTAACTTTCACTACTCAACAAACCGGTTTAGGTACCTGCCCTCATCGTATAACTCTTCATTTACCGTATTTCAGTTCTAATTCATTTCGTTACATTCCGTGGCAAAATGACGACGATGACCTTTACAATTACATTACCAATCGCTTAATTTTACACCTCCACTTCAATTCGATAATCAAACACTCCAATCACTTGACCACACATTTCGTCTGCTTGACGGACAATTCACTTCTCAAATCGCCACAATAAAACAAGACCTTTCCCATTTACATTCTGTTAGTTCCACCACACTTAATCATCAGC
Source organism: Porites cylindrica (assembly GCA_964035525.1). NCBI lineage: Eukaryota > Metazoa > Cnidaria > Anthozoa > Scleractinia > Poritidae > Porites > Porites cylindrica. The sequence continues at coordinate 26,980,798 of OZ037775.1, forward strand.
TTACCTACTTGCTCTCTCACTCACCTTGCTGAACACTTTGTCATCATTGTCTTGTATTGTCGCATGAAACGCCCGCCAAATCAACTGTTGTTTCGTACTGTTCTGTTTCGGCGCAAACAGTCTCCTTAAAGTAGTACAAACGCCGATTCAGACACATCGCCTGTCAATGAAAACGACATCAAGCTTGAAGCCTCTCCATTGACTACTAACACTGAACCTAGTCAAGAAAATGCCACTTGTTCCACCTGTAATAAGCCTGTTTCAGTTTAATTCGTTTCACACTATCTATAAAATACCCAATTCAGCATTTGTTTCCTATTTGGGAATCATTCTCGTACTTTTGACAATCCGCAAGTTCAATGCAACTTTCAGTCTTTGTTTTTGTTTCCACTTATTTATTATTTGCGTTTTCCTTTGTTCTAGATTGCCTATCATCTCTCAGCATGGATTTTTATCAATGTCATCCGATATTACAATTAGCTGAGTCTTCAGACAAAACCCATATAGTTCGAGTTCCAGCCTATGCGTTTTCACGATTAGTTTCACCCTCCTTACTCTCCTTTTGCAGTCCCTTTTATGAAGCGTTTCTGAATAGGCATGACACTAATTTTGACCACCTCATCTTGCAGTCACTGCAGGTCTGAGCATTCCGTACAACAGTTTTGTTTGCCTTCTGATTATTCACCCGCAGAAGTAAATTTCTTATTAGATTTTCTGGAGTGTACACCTCAGGCAACATTTGCACCTTACTTATTTCTATCAGTAATTCACTTATATGATTATTTGTTAATTCCTCATCATATTATGTTCGATCTAATCCAGTTGTATATTCCTAGGCATTTACGCATTCGTTCCTGATTTACAAGGGATTTAGTGCAAACACTCAATTCTACCAGCTATGCCGTTTTTGGGCATGAATTCGTGCACACCTATTTCGCTTAATTTTGCATTTTGGGCCACTATATTTTTCTTTCACTCAACAACTATTCGACGCGGTGAAGTTCGCTGCTCATAGCATAGTTAGTTGGCCTATTCACTTGACGCGGTGAAGTTATACTGCTCGTGGCTACATAGACCATCCTAATTCTGTTGAGTGAACCCCTTATTCCCTTGTTAGTTTGGTTTTTCACTTGACGCGGAGAAGTAATACTGTTCATGGCTCCAAGTCAAACTAACCCACATCCGTAATTTTTTTTTTCCTCCATAGTTGCCCTAATGCCTAAAGTAAGAAGAAAGCACCGCCCAGGCCGTGCAAAAGCGCACTTAACATCTTTTCTTGAAACTAACTGTTTCGTCTGTCTGGATTCACCTCACGAACACCCAAGCCAGCCTCTCTTGTGTTGTCGCAAGTACATACACGAGGAGTGCCTTCTTGAGTGTTTGCATTTTGCCAATCAGGCGGTGGGAGACTCCCGTCCTCACTGTCGGGCGCCAATCCAAGCGTACCATGTTTCAAGCCCAAATGTTCCTTTGGGACTGAATCCTTTTTGTTTTCGAAGGGTTCATTATCCGCCTTCCCGCCATCGCCACCCGATCCGAATGAATGGTTCGCGTATTTTGGCATCACTCTTGAGCGGGATGATGATCCCTTTCCCCGGTACGTTCTTCCTCCCGCCCCGCCTGGTTGGACAGAATATATGCGCCAGTTTTAACTATATATACCCCTTGGGTAACGTCACTCTTCACGGTTAACCAACGAACCATTCGCTCTTACCTTGCATGTTGACGGTTTCCCTCCTCTTTTTCAGCATTGCCCGTACACTATTAGACAAATGTTATCACACAGATGACACTTTTGTTTGTCCCCAACACATTTTGAAGACAGTCAACGACCCTCAATGGTTAGGCCTACCTTAGAATAACAACGCGAAAATGAATTTTGTTCGGCGACACCAACAAGCGCCGGATTGTTCTGACCTTCACAATTTATACCATTTAGGAAGCAGATATTATTTGTCTACTCAACAAGGGTTACTACCCGTTTTCAACACTACTGACGGTCCCTGCCATTTAATTTCACTTACACCATTAACGGTTTACCATTTTCCTTGCGAATTAACTTTCACTACTCAACAAACCGGTTTAGGTACCTGCCCTCATCGTATAACTCTTCATTTACCGTATTTCAGTTCTAATTCATTTCGTTACATTCCGTGGCAAAATGACGACGAAGACCTTTACAATTACATTACCAATCGCTTAATTTTACACCTCCACTTCAATTCGATAATCAAACACTCCAATCACTTGACCACACATTTCGTCTGCTTGACGGACAATTCACTTCTCAAATCGCCACAATAAAACAAGACCTTTCCCATTTACATTCTGTTAGTTCCACCACACTTAATCATCGGCTTACCTACTTGCTCCCTCACTCACCTTGCTGAACACTTTGTCATCATTGTCTTGTATTGTCGCATGAAACGCCCGCCAAATCAACTGTTGTTTCGTACTGTTCTGTTTCGGCGCAAACAGTCTCCTTAAAGTAGTACAAACGCCAATTCAGACACATCGCCTGTCAATGAAAACGACATCGAGCTTGAAGCCTCTGCATTGACTACTAACACTGAACCTAGTCAAGAAAACGCCACTTGTTCCACCTGTAATAAGCCTGTTTCAGTTTAATTCGTTTCACACTATCTATAAAATACCCAATTCAGCATTTGTTTCCTATTTGGGAATCATTCTCGTACTTTTGACAATCCGCAAGTTCAATGCAACTTTCAGTCTTTGTTTTTGTTTCCACTTATTTATTATTTGCGTTTTCCTTTGTTCTAGATTGCCTATCATCTCTCAGCATGGATTTTTATCAATGTCATCCGATATTACAATTAGCTGAGTCTTCAGACAAAACCCATATAGTTCGAGTTCCAGCCTATGCGTTTTCACGATTAGTTTCACCCTCCTTACTCTCCTTTTGCAGTCCCTTTTATGAAGCGTTTCTGAATAGGCATGACACTAATTTTGACCACCTCATCTTGCAGTCACTGCAGGTCTGAGCATTCCGTACAACAGTTTTGTTTGCCTTCTGATTATTCACCCGCAGAAGTAAATTTCTTATTAGATTTTCTGGAGTGTACACCTCAGGCAACATTTGCACCTTACTTATTTCTATCAGTAATTCACTTATATGATTATTTGTTAATTCCTCATCATATTATGTTCGATCTAATCCAGTTGTATATTCCTAGGCATTTACGCATTCGTTCCTGATTTACAAGGGATTTAGTGCAAACACTCAATTCTACCAGCTATGCCGTTTTTGGGCATGAATTCGTGCACACCTATTTCGCTTAATTTTGCATTTTGGGCCACTATATTTTTCTTTCACTCAACAACTATTCGACGCGGTGAAGTTCGCTGCTCATAGCATAGTTAGTTGGCCTATTCACTTGACGCGGTGAAGTTATACTGCTCGTGGCTACATAGACCATCCTAATTCTGTTGAGTGAACCCCTTATTCCCTTGTTAGTTTGGTTTTTCACTTGACGCGGAGAAGTAATACTGTTCATGGCTCCAAGTCAAACTAACCCACATCCGTAATTTTTTTTTTCCTCCATAGTTGCCCTAATGCCTAAAGTAAGAAGAAAGCACCGCCCAGACCGTGCAAAAGCGCACTTAACATCTTTTCTTGAAACTAACTGTTTCGTCTGTCTGGATTCACCTCACGAACACCCAAGCCAGCCTCTCTTGTGTTGTCGCAAGTACATACACGAGGAGTGGCTTCTTGAGTGTTTGCATTTTGCCAATCAGGCGGTGGGAGACTCCCGTCCTCACTGTCGGGCGCCAATCCAAGCGTACCATGTTTCAAGCCCAAATGTTCCTTTGGGACTGAATCCTTTTTGTTTTCGAAGGGTTCATTATCCGCCTTCCCGCCACCGCCACCCGATCCGAATGAATGGTTCGCGTATTTTGGCATCACTCTTGAGCGGGATGATGATCCCTTTCCCCGGTACGTTCTTCCTCCCGCCCCGCCTGGTTGGACAGAATATATGCGCCAGTTTTAACTATATATACCCCTTGGGTAACGTCACTCTTCACGGTTAACCAACGAACCATTTGCTCTTACCTTGCAAGTTGACGGTTTCCCTCCTCTTTTTCAGCATTGCCCGTACACTATTAGACAAATGTTATCACACAGATGACACTTTTGTTTGTCCCCAACACATTTTGAAGACAGTCAACGACCCTCAATGGTTAGGCCTACCTTGGAATAAAAACGCCAAACTGAATTTTGTTCGGCGACACCAACAAGCGCCGGATTGTTCTGACCTTCACAATTTATACCATTTAGGAAGCAGATATTATTTGTCTACTCAACAAGGGTTACTACCCGTTTTCAACACTACTGACGGTCCCTCCCATTTAATTTCACTTACACCATTAACGGTTTACCATTTTCCTTGCGAATTAACTTTCACTACTCAACAAACCGGTTTAGGTACCTGCCCTCATCGTATAACTCTTCATTTACCGTATTTCAGTTCTAATTCATTTCGTTACATTCCGTGGCAAAATGACGACGAAGACCTTTACAATTACATTACCAATCGCTTAATTTTACACCTCCACTTCAATTCGATAATCAAACACTCCAATCACTTGACCACACATTTCGTCTGCTTGACGGACAATTCACTTCTCAAATCGCCACAATAAAACAAGACCTTTCCCATTTACATTCTGTTAGTTCCACCACACTTAATCATCGGCTTACCTACTTGCTCCCTCACTCACCTTGCTGAACACTTTGTCATCATTGTCTTGTATTGTCGCATGAAACGCCCGCCAAATCAACTGTTCTTTCGTACTGTTCTGTTTCGGCGCAAACAGTCTCCTTAAAGTAGTACAAACGCCAATTCAGACACATCGCCTGTCAATGAAAACGACATCGAGCTTGAAGCCTCTGCATTGACTACTAACACTGAACCTAGTCAAGAAAACGCCACTTGTTCCACCTGTAATAAGCCTGTTTCAGTTTAATTCGTTTCACACTATCTATAAAATACCCAATTCAGCATTTGTTTCCTATTTGGGAATCATTCTCGTACTTTTGACAATCCGCAAGTTCAATGCAACTTTCAGTCTTTGTTTTTGTTTCCACTTATTTATTATTTGCGTTTTCCTTTGTTCTAGATTGCCTATCATCTCTCAGCATGGATTTTTATCAATGTCATCCGATATTACAATTAGCTGAGTCTTCAGACAAAACCCATATAGTTCGAGTTCCAGCCTATGCGTTTTCACGATTAGTTTCACCCTCCTTACTCTCCTTTTGCAGTCCCTTTTATGAAGCGTTTCTGAATAGGCATGACACTAATTTTGACCACCTCATCTTGCAGTCACTGCAGGTCTGAGCATTCCGTACAACAGTTTTGTTTGCCTTCTGATTATTCACCCGCAGAAGTAAATTTCTTATTAGATTTTCTGGAGTGTACACCTCAGGCAACATTTGCACCTTACTTATTTCTATCAGTAATTCACTTATATGATTATTTGTTAATTCCTCATCATATTATGTTCGATCTAATCCAGTTGTATATTCCTAGGCATTTACGCATTCGTTCCTGATTTACAAGGGATTTAGTGCAAACACTCAATTCTACCAGCTATGCCGTTTTTGGGCATGAATTCGTGCACACCTATTTCGCTTAATTTTGCATTTTGGGCCACTATATTTTTCTTTCACTCAACAACTATTCGACGCGGTGAAGTTCGCTGCTCATAGCATAGTTAGTTGGCCTATTCACTTGACGCGGTGAAGTTATACTGCTCGTGGCTACATAGACCATCCTAATTCTGTTGAGTGAACCCCTTATTCCCTTGTTAGTTTGGTTTTTCACTTGACGCGGAGAAGTAATACTGTTCATGGCTCCAAGTCAAACTAACCCACATCCGTAATTTTTTTTTTCCTCCATAGTTGCCCTAATGCCTAAAGTAAGAAGAAAGCACCGCCCAGACCGTGCAAAAGCGCACTTAACATCTTTTCTTGAAACTAACTGTTTCGTCTGTCTGGATTCACCTCACGAACACCCAAGCCAGCCTCTCTTGTGTTGTCGCAAGTACATACACGAGGAGTGGCTTCTTGAGTGTTTGCATTTTGCCAATCAGGCGGTGGGAGACTCCCGTCCTCACTGTCGGGCGCCAATCCAAGCGTACCATGTTTCAAGCCCAAATGTTCCTTTGGGACTGAATCCTTTTTGTTTTCGAAGGGTTCATTATCCGCCTTCCCGCCACCGCCACCCGATCCGAATGAATGGTTCGCGTATTTTGGCATCACTCTTGAGCGGGATGATGATCCCTTTCCCCGGTACGTTCTTCCTCCCGCCCCGCCTGGTTGGACAGAATATATGCGCCAGTTTTAACTATATATACCCCTTGGGTAACGTCACTCTTCACGGTTAACCAACGAACCATTTGCTCTTACCTTGCAAGTTGACGGTTTCCCTCCTCTTTTTCAGCATTGCCCGTACACTATTAGACAAATGTTATCACACAGATGACACTTTTGTTTGTCCCCAACACATTTTGAAGACAGTCAACGACCCTCAATGGTTAGGCCTACCTTGGAATAAAAACGCGAAACTGAATTTTGTTCGGCGACACCAACAAGCGCCGGATTGTTCTGACCTTCACAATTTATACCATTTAGGAAGCAGATATTATTTGTCTACTCAACAAGGGTTACTACCCGTTTTCAACACTACTGACGGTCCCTCCCATTTAATTTCACTTACACCATTAACGGTTTACCATTTTCCTTGCGAATTAACTTTCACTACTCAACAAACCGGTTTAGGTACCTGCCCTCATCGTATAACTCTTCATTTACCGTATTTCAGTTCTAATTCATTTCGTTACATTCCGTGGCAAAATGACGACGAAGACCTTTACAATTACATTACCAATCGCTTAATTTTACACCTCCACTTCAATTCGATAATCAAACACTCCAATCACTTGACCACACATTTCGTCTGCTTGACGGACAATTCACTTCTCAAATCGCCACAATAAAACAAGACCTTTCCCATTTACATTCTGTTAGTTCCACCACACTTAATCATCGGCTTACCTACTTGCTCCCTCACTCACCTTGCTGAACACTTTGTCATCATTGTCTTGTATTGTCGCATGAAACGCCCGCCAAATCAACTGTTGTTTCGTACTGTTCTGTTTCGGCGCAAACAGTCTCCTTAAAGTAGTACAAACGCCAATTCAGACACATCGCCTGTCAATGAAAACGACATCGAGCTTGAAGCCTCTGCATTGACTACTAACACTGAACCTAGTCAAGAAAACGCCACTTGTTCCACCTGTAATAAGCCTGTTTCAGTTTAATTCGTTTCACACTATCTATAAAATACCCAATTCAGCATTTGTTTCCTATTTGGGAATCATTCTCGTACTTTTGACAATCCGCAAGTTCAATGCAACTTTCAGTCTTTGTTTTTGTTTCCACTTATTTATTATTTGCGTTTTCCTTTGTTCTAGATTGCCTATCATCTCTCAGCATGGATTTTTATCAATGTCATCCGATATTACAATTAGCTGAGTCTTCAGACAAAACCCATATAGTTCGAGTTCCAGCCTATGCGTTTTCACGATTAGTTTCACCCTCCTTACTCTCCTTTTGCAGTCCCTTTTATGAAGCGTTTCTGAATAGGCATGACACTAATTTTGACCACCTCATCTTGCAGTCACTGCAGGTCTGAGCATTCCGTACAACAGTTTTGTTTGCCTTCTGATTATTCACCCGCAGAAGTAAATTTCTTATTAGATTTTCTGGAGTGTACACCTCAGGCAACATTTGCACCTTACTTATTTCTATCAGTAATTCACTTATATGATTATTTGTTAATTCCTCATCATATTATGTTCGATCTAATCCAGTTGTATATTCCTAGGCATTTACGCATTCGTTCCTGATTTACAAGGGATTTAGTGCAAACACTCAATTCTACCAGCTATGCCGTTTTTGGGCATGAATTCGTGCACACCTATTTCGCTTAATTTTGCATTTTGGGCCACTATATTTTTCTTTCACTCAACAACTATTCGACGCGGTGAAGTTCGCTGCTCATAGCATAGTTAGTTGGCCTATTCACTTGACGCGGTGAAGTTATACTGCTCGTGGCTACATAGACCATCCTAATTCTGTTGAGTGAACCCCTTATTCCCTTGTTAGTTTGGTTTTTCACTTGACGCGGAGAAGTAATACTGTTCATGGCTCCAAGTCAAACTAACCCACATCCGTAATTTTTTTTTTCCTCCATAGTTGCCCTAATGCCTAAAGTAAGAAGAAAGCACCGCCCAGACCGTGCAAAGGCGCACTTAACATCTTTTCTTGAAACTAACTGTTTCGTCTGTCTGGATTCACCTCACGAACACCCAAGCCAGCCTCTCTTGTGTTGTCGCAAGTACATACACGAGGAGTGCCTTCTTGAGTGTTTGCATTTTGCCAATCAGGCGGTGGGAGACTCCCGTCCTCACTGTCGGGCGCCAATCCAAGCGTACCATGTTTCAAGCCCAAATGTTCCTTTGGGACTGAATCCTTTTTGTTTTCGAAGGGTTCATTATCCGCCTTCCCGCCACCGCCACCCGATCCGAATGAATGGTTCGCGTATTTTGGCATCACTCTTGAGCGGGATGATGATCCCTTTCCCCGGTACGTTCTTCCTCCCGCCCCGCCTGGTTGGACAGAATATATGCGCCAGTTTTAACTATATATACCCCTTGGGTAACGTCACTCTTCACGGTTAACCAACGAACCATTCGCTCTTACCTTGCATGTTGACGGTTTCCCTCCTCTTTTTCAGCATTGCCCGTACACTATTAGACAAATGTTATCACACAGATGACACTTTTGTTTGTCCCCAACACATTTTGAAGACAGTCAACGACCCTCAATGGTTAGGCCTACCTTGGAATAAAAACGCGAAACTGAATTTTGTTCGGCGACACCAACAAGCGCCGGATTGTTCTGACCTTCACAATTTATACCATTTAGGAAGCAGATATTATTTGTCTACTCAACAAGGGTTACTACCCGTTTTCAACACTACTGACGGTCCCTCCCATTTAATTTCACTTACACCATTAACGGTTTACCATTTTCCTTGCGAATTAACTTTCACTACTCAACAAACCGGTTTAGGTACCTGCCCTCATCGTATAACTCTTCATTTACCGTATTTCAGTTCTAATTCATTTCGTTACATTCCGTGGCAAAATGACGACGAAGACCTTTACAATTACATTACCAATCGCTTAATTTTACACCTCCACTTCAATTCGATAATCAAACACTCCAATCACTTGACCACACATTTCGTCTGCTTGACGGACAATTCACTTCTCAAATCGCCACAATAAAACAAGACCTTTCCCATTTACATTCTGTTAGTTCCACCACACTTAATCATCGGCTTACCTACTTGCTCCCTCACTCACCTTGCTGAACACTTTGTCATCATTGTCTTGTATTGTCGCATGAAACGCCCGCCAAATCAACTGTTGTTTCGTACTGTTCTGTTTCGGCGCAAACAGTCTCCTTAAAGTAGTACAAACGCCAATTCAGACACATCGCCTGTCAATGAAAACGACATCGAGCTTGAAGCCTCTGCATTGACTACTAACACTGAACCTAGTCAAGAAAACGCCACTTGTTCCACCTGTAATAAGCCTGTTTCAGTTTAATTCGTTTCACACTATCTATAAAATACCCAATTCAGCATTTGTTTCCTATTTGGGAATCATTCTCGTACTTTTGACAATCCGCAAGTTCAATGCAACTTTCAGTCTTTGTTTTTGTTTCCACTTATTTATTATTTGCGTTTTCCTTTGTTCTAGATTGCCTATCATCTCTCAGCATGGATTTTTATCAATGTCATCCGATATTACAATTAGCTGAGTCTTCAGACAAAACCCATATAGTTCGAGTTCCAGCCTATGCGTCTTCACGATTAGTTTCACCCTCCTTACTCTCCTTTTCCAGTCCCTTTTATGAAGCGTTTCTGAATAGGCATGACACTAATTTTGACCACCTCATCTTGCAGTCACTGCAGGTCTGAGCATTCCGTACAACAGTTTTGTTTGCCTTCTGATTATTCACCCGCAGAAGTAAATTTCTTATTAGATTTTCTGGAGTGTACACCTCAGGCAACATTTGCACCTTACTTATTTCTATCAGTAATTCACTTATATGATTATTTGTTAATTCCTCATCATATTATGTTCGATCTAATCCAGTTGTATATTCCTAGGCATTTACGCATTCGTTCCTGATTTACAAGGGATTTAGTGCAAACACTCAATTCTACCAGCTATGCCGTTTTTGGGCATGAATTCGTGCACACCTATTTCGCTTAATTTTGCATTTTGGGCCACTATATTTTTCTTTCACTCAACAACTATTCGACGCGGTGAAGTTCGCTGCTCATAGCATAGTTAGTTGGCCTATTCACTTGACGCGGTGAAGTTATACTGCTCGTGGCTACATAGACCATCCTAATTCTGTTGAGTGAACCCCTTATTCCCTTGTTAGTTTGGTTTTTCACTTGACGCGGAGAAGTAATACTGTTCATGGCTCCAAGTCAAACTAACCCACATCCGTAATTTTTTTTTTTCCTCCATAGTTGCCCTAATGCCTAAAGTAAGAGGAAAGCACCGCCCAGACCGTGCAAAGGTGCACTTAACATCTTTTCTTGAAACTAACTGTTTCGTCTGTCTGGATTCACCTCACGAACACCCAAGCCAGCCTCTCTTGTGTTGTCGTAAGTACATACACGAGGAGTGCCTTCTTGAGTGTTTGCATTTTGCCAATCAGGCGGTGGGAGACTCCCGTCCTCACTGTCGGGCGCCAATCCAAGCGTACCATGTTTCAAGCCCAAATGTTCCTTTGGGACTGAATCCTTTTTGTTTTCGAAGGGTTCATTATCCGCCTTCCCGCCACCGCCACCCGATCCGAATGAATGGTTCGCGTATTTTGGCATCACTCTTGAGCGGGATGATGATCCCTTTCCCCGGTACGTTCTTCCTCCCGCCCCGCCTGGTTGGACAGAATATATGCGCCAGTTTTAACTATATATACCCCTTGGGTAACGTCACTCTTCACGGTTAACCAACGAACCATTCGCTCTTACCTTGCATGTTGACGGTTTCCCTCCTCTTTTTCAGCATTGCCCGTACACTATTAGACAAATGTTATCACACAGATGACACTTTTGTTTGTCCCCAACACATTTTGAAGACAGTCAACGACCCTCAATGGTTAGGCCTACCTTGGAATAAAAACGCGAAACTGAATTTTGTTCGGCGACACCAACAAGCGCCGGATTGTTCTGACCTTCACAATTTATACCATTTAGGAAGCAGATATTATTTGTCTACTCAACAAGGGTTACTACCCGTTTTCAACACTACTGACGGTCCCTCCCATTTAATTTCACTTACACCATTAACGGTTTACCATTTTCCTTGCGAATTAACTTTCACTACTCAACAAACCGGTTTAGGTACCTGCCCTCATCGTATAACTCTTCATTTACCGTATTTCAGTTCTAATTCATTTCGTTACATTCCGTGGCAAAATGACGACGAAGACCTTTACAATTACATTACCAATCGCTTAATTTTACACCTCCACTTCAATTCGATAATCAAACACTCCAATCACTTGACCACACATTTCGTCTGCTTGACGGACAATTCACTTCTCAAATCGCCACAATAAAACAAGACCTTTCCCATTTACATTCTGTTAGTTCCACCACACTTAATCATCGGCTTACCTACTTGCTCCCTCACTCACCTTGCTGAACACTTTGTCATCATTGTCTTGTATTGTCGCATGAAACGCCCGCCAAATCAACTGTTGTTTCGTACTGTTCTGTTTCGGCGCAAACAGTCTCCTTAAAGTAGTACAAACGCCAATTCAGACACATCGCCTGTCAATGAAAACGACATCGAGCTTGAAGCCTCTGCATTGACTACTAACACTGAACCTAGTCAAGAAAACGCCACTTGTTCCACCTGTAATAAGCCTGTTTCAGTTTAATTCGTTTCACACTATCTATAAAATACCCAATTCAGCATTTGTTTCCTATTTGGGAATCATTCTCGTACTTTTGACAATCCGCAAGTTCAATGCAACTTTCAGTCTTTGTTTTTGTTTCCACTTATTTATTATTTGCGTTTTCCTTTGTTCTAGATTGCCTATCATCTCTCAGCATGGATTTTTATCAATGTCATCCGATATTACAATTAGCTGAGTCTTCAGACAAAACCCATATAGTTCGAGTTCCAGCCTATGCGTCTTCACGATTAGTTTCACCCTCCTTACTCTCCTTTTCCAGTCCCTTTTATGAAGCGTTTCTGAATAGGCATGACACTAATTTTGACCACCTCATCTTGCAGTCACTGCAGGTCTGAGCATTCCGTACAACAGTTTTGTTTGCCTTCTGATTATTCACCCGCAGAAGTAAATTTCTTATTAGATTTTCTGGAGTGTACACCTCAGGCAACATTTGCACCTTACTTATTTCTATCAGTAATTCACTTATATGATTATTTGTTAATTCCTCATCATATTATGTTCGATCTAATCCAGTTGTATATTCCTAGGCATTTACGCATTCGTTCCTGATTTACAAGGGATTTAGTGCAAACACTCAATTCTACCAGCTATGCCGTTTTTGGGCATGAATTCGTGCACACCTATTTCGCTTAATTTTGCATTTTGGGCCACTATATTTTTCTTTCACTCAACAACTATTCGACGCGGTGAAGTTCGCTGCTCATAGCATAGTTAGTTGGCCTATTCACTTGACGCGGTGAAGTTATACTGCTCGTGGCTACATAGACCATCCTAATTCTGTTGAGTGAACCCCTTATTCCCTTGTTAGTTTGGTTTTTCACTTGACGCGGAGAAGTAATACTGTTCATGGCTCCAAGTCAAACTAACCCACATCCGTAATTTTTTTTTTTCCTCCATAGTTGCCCTAATGCCTAAAGTAAGAGGAAAGCACCGCCCAGACCGTGCAAAGGTGCACTTAACATCTTTTCTTGAAACTAACTGTTTCGTCTGTCTGGATTCACCTCACGAACACCCAAGCCAGCCTCTCTTGTGTTGTCGTAAGTACATACACGAGGAGTGCCTTCTTGAGTGTTTGCATTTTGCCAATCAGGCGGTGGGAGACTCCCGTCCTCACTGTCGGGCGCCAATCCAAGCGTACCATGTTTCAAGCCCAAATGTTCCTTTGGGACTGAATCCTTTTTGTTTTCGAAGGGTTCATTATCCGCCTTCCCGCCACCGCCACCCGATCCGAATGAATGGTTCGCGTATTTTGGCATCACTCTTGAGCGGGATGATGATCCCTTTCCCCGGTACGTTCTTCCTCCCGCCCCGCCTGGTTGGACAGAATATATGCGCCAGTTTTAACTATATATACCCCTTGGGTAACGTCACTCTTCACGGTTAACCAACGAACCATTCGCTCTTACCTTGCATGTTGACGGTTTCCCTCCTCTTTTTCAGCATTGCCCGTACACTATTAGACAAATGTTATCACACAGATGACACTTTTGTTTGTCCCCAACACATTTTGAAGACAGTCAACGACCCTCAATGGTTAGGCCTACCTTGGAATAAAAACGCGAAACTGAATTTTGTTCGGCGACACCAACAAGCGCCGGATTGTTCTGACCTTCACAATTTATACCATTTAGGAAGCAGATATTATTTGTCTACTCAACAAGGGTTACTACCCGTTTTCAACACTACTGACGGTCCCTCCCATTTAATTTCACTTACACCATTAACGGTTTACCATTTTCCTTGCGAATTAACTTTCACTACTCAACAAACCGGTTTAGGTACCTGCCCTCATCGTATAACTCTTCATTTACCGTATTTCAGTTCTAATTCATTTCGTTACATTCCGTGGCAAAATGACGACGAAGACCTTTACAATTACATTACCAATCGCTTAATTTTACACCTCCACTTCAATTCGATAATCAAACACTCCAATCACTTGACCACACATTTCGTCTGCTTGACGGACAATTCACTTCTCAAATCGCCACAATAAAACAAGACCTTTCCCATTTACATTCTGTTAGTTCCACCACACTTAATCATCGGCTTACCTACTTGCTCCCTCACTCACCTTGCTGAACACTTTGTCATCATTGTCTTGTATTGTCGCATGAAACGCCCGCCAAATCAACTGTTGTTTCGTACTGTTCTGTTTCGGCGCAAACAGTCTCCTTAAAGTAGTACAAACGCCAATTCAGACACATCGCCTGTCAATGAAAACGACATCGAGCTTGAAGCCTCTGCATTGACTACTAACACTGAACCTAGTCAAGAAAACGCCACTTGTTCCACCTGTAATAAGCCTGTTTCAGTTTAATTCGTTTCACACTATCTATAAAATACCCAATTCAGCATTTGTTTCCTATTTGGGAATCATTCTCGTACTTTTGACAATCCGCAAGTTCAATGCAACTTTCAGTCTTTGTTTTTGTTTCCACTTATTTATTATTTGCGTTTTCCTTTGTTCTAGATTGCCTATCATCTCTCAGCATGGATTTTTATCAATGTCATCCGATATTACAATTAGCTGAGTCTTCAGACAAAACCCATATAGTTCGAGTTCCAGCCTATGCGTCTTCACGATTAGTTTCACCCTCCTTACTCTCCTTTTCCAGTCCCTTTTATGAAGCGTTTCTGAATAGGCATGACACTAATTTTGACCACCTCATCTTGCAGTCACTGCAGGTCTGAGCATTCCGTACAACAGTTTTGTTTGCCTTCTGATTATTCACCCGCAGAAGTAAATTTCTTATTAGATTTTCTGGAGTGTACACCTCAGTCAACATTTGCACCTTACTTATTTCTATCAGTAATTCACTTATATGATTATTTGTTAATTCCTCATCATATTATGTTCGATCTAATCCAGTTGTATATTCCTAGGCATTTACGCATTCGTTCCTGATTTACAAGGGATTTAGTGCAAACACTCAATTCTACCAGCTATGCCGTTTTTGGGCATGAATTCGTGCACACCTATTTCGCTTAATTTTGCATTTTGGGCCACTATATTTTTCTTTCACTCAACAACTATTCGACGCGGTGAAGTTCGCTGCTCATAGCATAGTTAGTTGGCCTATTCACTTGACGCGGTGAAGTTATACTGCTCGTGGCTACATAGACCATCCTAATTCTGTTGAGTGAACCCCTTATTCCCTTGTTAGTTTGGTTTTTCACTTGACGCGGAGAAGTAATACTGTTCATGGCTCCAAGTCAAACTAACCCACATCCGTAATTTTTTTTTTTCCTCCATAGTTGCCCTAATGCCTAAAGTAAGAGGAAAGCACCGCCCAGACCGTGCAAAGGCGCACTTAACATCTTTTCTAGAAACTAACTGTTTCGTCTGTCTGGATTCACCTCACGAACACCCAAGCCAGCCTCTCTTGTGTTGTCGTAAGTACATACACGAGGAGTGCCTTCTTGAGTGTTTGCATTTTGCCAATCAGGCGGTGGGAGACTCCCGTCCTCACTGTCGGGCGCCAATCCAAGCGTACCATGTTTCAAGCCGAAATGTTCCTTTGGGACTGAATCCTTTTTGTTTTCGAAGGGTTCATTATCCGCCTTCCCGCCACCGCCACCCGATCCGAATGAATGGTTCGCGTATTTTGGCATCACTCTTGAGCGGGATGATGATCCCTTTCCCCGGTACGTTCTTCCTCCCGCCCCGCCTGGTTGGACAGAATATATGCGCCAGTTTTAACTATATATACCCCTTGGGTAACGTCACTCTTCACGGTTAACCAACGAACCATTCGCTCTTACCTTGCATGTTGACGGTTTCCCTCCTCTTTTTCAGCATTGCCCGTACACTATTAGACAAATGTTATCACACAGATGACACTTTTGTTTGTCCCCAACACATTTTGAAGACAGTCAACGACCCTCAATGGTTAGGCCTACCTCAGAATAAAAACGCGAAACTGAATTTTGTTCGGCGACACCAACAAGCGCCGGATTGTTCTGACCTTCACAATTTATACCATTTAGGAAGCAGATATTATTTGTCTACTCAACAAGGGTTACTACCCGTTTTCAACACTACTGACGGTCCCTCCCATTTAATTTCACTTACACCATTAACGGTTTACCATTTTCCTTGCGAGTTAACTTTCACTACTCAACAAACCGGTTTAGGTACCTGCCCTCATCGTATAACTCTTCATTTACCGTATTTCAGTTCTAATTCATTTCGTTACATTCCGTGGCAAAATGACGACGAAGACCTTTACAATTACATTACCAATCGCTTAATTTTACACCTCCACTTCAATTCGATAATCAAACACTCCAATCACTTGACCACACATTTCGTCTGCTTGACGGACAATTCACTTCTCAAATCGCCACAATAAAACAAGACCTTTCCCATTTACATTCTGTTAGTTCCACCACACTTAATCATCGGCTTACCTACTTGCTCCCTCACTCACCTTGCTGAACACTTTGTCATCATTGTCTTGTATTGTCGCATGAAACGCCCGCCAAATCAACTGTTGTTTCGTACTGTTCTGTTTCGGCGCAAACAGTCTCCTTAAAGTAGTACAAACGCCAATTCAGACACATCGCCTGTCAATGAAAACGACATCGAGCTTGAAGCCTCTGCATTGACTACTAACACTGAACCTAGTCAAGAAAACGCCACTTGTTCCACCTGTAATAAGCCTGTTTCAGTTTAATTCGTTTCACACTATCTATAAAATACCCAATTCAGCATTTGTTTCCTATTTGGGAATCATTCTCGTACTTTTGACAATCCGCAAGTTCAATGCAACTTTCAGTCTTTGTTTTTGTTTCCACTTATTTATTATTTGCGTTTTCCTTTGTTCTAGATCGCCTATCATCTCTCAGCACGGATTTTTATCAATGTCATCCGATATTACAATTAGCTGAGTCTTCAGACAAAACCCATATAGTTCGAGTTCCAGCCTATGCGTTTTCACGATTAGTTTCACCCTCCTTACTCTCCTTTTGCAGTCCCTTTTATGAAGCGTTTCTGAATAGGCATGACACTAATTTTGACCACCTCATCTTGCAGTCACTGCAGGTCTGAGCATTCCGTACAACAGTTTTGTTTGCCTTCTGATTATTCACCCGCAGAAGTAAATTTCTTATTAGATTTTCTGGAGTGTACACCTCAGGCAACATTTGCACCTTACTTATTTCTATCAGTAATTCACTTATATGATTATTTGTTAATTCCTCATCATATTATGTTCGATCTAATCCAGTTGTATATTCCTAGGCATTTACACATTCGTTCCGGATTTACAAGGGATTTAGTGCAAACACTCAATTCTACCAGCTATGCCGTTTTTGGGCACGAATTCGTGCACACCTATTTCGCTTAATTTTGCATTTTGGGCCACTATATTTTTCTTTCACTCAACAACTATTCGACGCGGTGAAGTTCGCTGCTCATAGCATAGTTAGTTGGCCTATTCACTTGACGCGGTGAAGTTATACTGCTCGTGGCTACATAGACCATCCTAATTCTGTTGAGTGAACCCCTTATTCCCTTGTTAGTTTGGTTTTTCACTTGACGCGGAGAAGTAATACTGTTCATGGCTCCAAGTCAAACTAACCCACATCCGTAATTTTTTTTTTCCTCCATAGTTGCCCTAATGCCTAAAGTAAGAAGAAAGCACCGCCCAGACCGTGCAAAGGCGCACTTAACATCTTTTCTTGAAACTAACTGTTTCGTCTGTCTGGATTCACCTCACGAACACCCAAGCCAGCCTCTCTTGTGTTGTCGCAAGTACATACACGAGGAGTGCCTTCTTGAGTGTTTGCATTTTGCCAATCAGGCGGTGGGAGACTCCCGTCCTCACTGTCGGGCGCCAATCCAAGCGTACCATGTTTCAAGCCCAAATGTTCCTTTGGGACTGAATCCTTTTTGTTTTCGAAGGGTTCATTATCCGCCTTCCCGCCACCGCCACCCGATCCGAATGAATGGTTCGCGTATTTTGGCATCACTCTTGAGCGGGATGATGATCCCTTTCCCCGGTACGTTCTTCCTCCCGTCCCGCCTGGTTGGACAGAATATATGCGCCAGTTTTAACTATATATACCCCTTGGGTAACGTCACTCTTCACGGTTAACCAACGAACCATTCGCTCTTACCTTGCATGTTGACGGTTTCCCTCCTCTTTTTCAGCATTGCCCGTACACTATTAGACAAATGTTATCACACAGATGACACTTTTGTTTTGTCCCCAACACATTTTGAAGACAGTCAACGACCCTCAATGGTTAGGCCTACCTTGGAATAAAAACGCCAAACTGAATTTTGTTCGGCGACACCAACAAGCGCCGGATTGTTCTGACCTTCACAATTTATACCATTTAGGAAGCAGATATTATTTGTCTACTCAACAAGGGTTACTACCCGTTTTCAACACTACTGACGGTCCCTCCCATTTAATTTCACTTACACCATTAACGGTTTACCATTTTCCTTGCGAATTAACTTTCACTACTCAACAAACCGGTTTAGGTACCTGCCCTCATCGTATAACTCTTCATTTACCGTATTTCAGTTCTAATTCATTTCGTTACATTCCGTGGCAAAATGACGACGAAGACCTTTACAATTACATTACCAATCGCTTAATTTTACACCTCCACTTCAATTCGATAATCAAACACTCCAATCACTTGACCACATATTTCGTCTGCTTGACGGACAATTCACTTCTCAAATCGCCACAATAAAACAAGACCTTTCCCATTTACATTTTGTTAGTTCCACCACACTTAATCATCGGCTTACCTACTTGCTCCCTCACTCACCTTGCTGAACACTTTGTCATCATTGTCTTGTATTGTCGCATGAAACGCCCGCCAAATCAACTGTTGTTTCGTACTGTTCTGTTTCGGCGCAAACAGTCTCCTTAAAGTAGTACAAACGCCAATTCAGACACATCGCCTGTCAATGAAAACGACATCGAGCTTGAAGCCTCTGCATTGACTACTAACACTGAACCTAGTCAAGAAAACGCCACTTGTTCCACCTGTAATAAGCCTGTTTCAGTTTAATTCGTTTCACACTATCTATAAAATACCCAATTCAGCATTTGTTTCCTATTTGGGAATCATTCTCGTACTTTTGACAATCCGCAAGTTCAATGCAACTTTCAGTCTTTGTTTTTGTTTCCACTTATTTATTATTTGCGTTTTCCTTTGTTCTAGATCGCCTATCATCTCTCAGCATGGATTTTTATCAATGTCATCCGATATTACAATTAGCTGAGTCTTCAGACAAAACCCATATAGTTCGAGTTCCAGCCTATGCGTTTTCACGATTAGTTTCACCCTCCTTACTCTCCTTTTGCAGTCCCTTTTATGAAGCGTTTCTGAATAGGCATGACACTAATTTTGACCACCTCATCTTGCAGTCACTGCAGGTCTGAGCATTCCGTACAACAGTTTTGTTTGCCTTCTGATTATTCACCCGCAGAAGTAAATTTCTTATTAGATTTTCTGGAGCGTACACCTCAGGCAACATTTGCACCTTACTTATTTCTATCAGTAATTCACTTATATGATTATTTGTTAATTCCTCATCATATTATGTTCGATCTAATCCAGTTGTATATTCCTAGGCATTTACGCATTCGTTCCTGATTTACAAGGGATTTAGTGCAAACACTCAATTCTACCAGCTATGCCGTTTTTGGGCATGAATTCGTGCACACCTATTTCGCTTAATTTTGCATTTTGGGCCACTATATTTTTCTTTCACTCAACAACTATTCGACGCGGTGAAGTTCGCTGCTCATAGCATAGTTAGTTGGCCTATTCACTTGACGCGGTGAAGTTATACTGCTCGTGGCTACATAGACCATCCTAATTCTGTTGAGTGAACCCCTTATTCCCTTGTTAGTTTGGTTTTTCACTTGACGCGGAGAAGTAATACTGTTCATGGCTCCAAGTCAAACTAACCCACATCCGTAATTTTTTTTTTCCTCCATAGTTGCCCTAACGCCTAAAGTAAGAAGAAAGCACCGCCCAGACCGTGCAAAGGCGCACTTAACATCTTTTCTAGAAACTAACTGTTTCGTCTGTCTGGATTCACCTCACGAACACCCAAGCCAGCCTCTCTTGTGTTGTCGCAAGTACATACACGAGGAGTGCCTTCTTGAGTGTTTGCATTTTGCCAATCAGGCGGTGGGAGACTCCCGTCCTCACTGTCGGGCGCCAATCCAAGCGTACCATGTTTCAAGCCCAAATGTTCCTTTGGGACTGAATCCTTTTTGTTTTCGAAGGGTTCATTATCCGCCTTCCCGCCACCGCCACCCGATCCGAATGAATGGTTCGCGTATTTTGGCATCACTCTTGAGCGGGATGATGATCCCTTTCCCCGGTACGTTCTTCCTCCGTCCCGCCTGGTTGGACAGAATATATGCGCCAGTTTTAACTATATATACCCCTTGGGTAACGTCACTCTTCACGGTTAACCAACGAACCATTCGCTCTTACCTTGCATGTTGACGGTTTCCCTCCTCTTTTTCAGCATTGCCCGTACACTATTAGACAAATGTTATCACACAGATGACACTTTTGTTTGTCCCCAACACATTTTGAAGACAGTCAACGACCCTCAATGGTTAGGCCTACCTTGGAATAAAAACGCGAAACTGAATTTTGTTCGGCGACACCAACAAGCGCCGGATTGTTCTGACCTTCACAATTTATACCATTTAGGAAGCAGATATTATTTGTCTACTCAACAAGGGTTACTACCCGTTTTCAACACTACTGACGGTCCCTCCCATTTAATTTCACTTACACCATTAACGGTTTACCATTTTCCTTGCGAATTAACTTTCACTACTCAACAAACCGGTTTAGGTACCTGCCCTCATCGTATAACTCTTCATTTACCGTATTTCAGTTCTAATTCATTTCGTTACATTCCGTGGCAAAATGACGACGAAGACCTTTACAATTACATTACCAATCGCTTAATTTTACACCTCCACTTCAATTCGATAATCAAACACTCCAATCACTTGACCACACATTTCGTCTGCTTGACGGACAATTCACTTCTCAAATCGCCACAGTAAAACAAGACCTTTCCCATTTACATTCTGTTAGTTCCACCACACTTAATCATCGGCTTACCTACTTGCTCCCTCACTCACCTTGCTGAACACTTTGTCATCATTGTCTTGTATTGTCGCATGAAACGCCCGCCAAGTCAACTGTTGTTTCGTACTGTTCTGTTTCGGCGCAAACAGTCTCCTTAAAGTAGTACAAACGCCAATTCAGACACATCGCCTGTCAATGAAAACGACATCGAGCTTGAAGCCTCTGCATTGACTACTAACACTGAACCTAGTCAAGAAAACGCCACTTGTTCCACCTGTAATAAGCCTGTTTCAGTTTAATTCGTTTCACACTATCTATAAAATACCCAATTCAGCATTTGTTTCCTATTTGGGAATCATTCTCGTACTTTTGACAATCCGCAAGTTCAATGCAACTTTCAGTCTTTGTTTTTGTTTCCACTTATTTATTATTTGCGTTTTCCTTTGTTCTAGATCGCCTATCATCTCTCAGCATGGATTTTTATCAATGTCATCCGATATTACAATTAGCTGAGTCTTCAGACAAAACCCATATAGTTCGAGTTCCAGCCTATGCGTCTTCACGATTAGTTTCACCCTCCTTACTCTCCTTTTCCAGTCCCTTTTATGAAGCGTTTCTGAATAGGCATGACACTAATTTTGACCACCTCATCTTGCAGTCACTGCAGGTCTGAGCATTCCGTACAACAGTTTTGTTTGCCTTCTGATTATTCACCCGCAGAAGTAAATTTCTTATTAGATTTTCTGGAGTGTACACCTCAGTCAACATTTGCACCTTACTTATTTCTATCAGTAATTCACTTATATGATTATTTGTTAATTCCTCATCATATTATGTTCGATCTAATCCAGTTGTATATTCCTAGGCATTTACGCATTCGTTCCTGATTTACAAGGGATTTAGTGCAAACACTCAATTCTACCAGCTATGCCGTTTTTGGGCATGAATTCGTGCACACCTATTTCGCTTAATTTTGCATTTTGGGCCACTATATTTTTCTTTCACTCAACAACTATTCGACGCGGTGAAGTTCGCTGCTCATAGCATAGTTAGTTGGCCTATTCACTTGACGCGGTGAAGTTATACTGCTCGTGGCTACATAGACCATCCTAATTCTGTTGAGTGAACCCCTTATTCCCTTGTTAGTTTGGTTTTTCACTTGACGCGGAGAAGTAATACTGTTCATGGCTCCAAGTCAAACTAACCCACATCCGTAATTTTTTTTTTTCCTCCATAGTTGCCCTAATGCCTAAAGTAAGAGGAAAGCACCGCCCAGACCGTGCAAAGGCGCACTTAACATCTTTTCTAGAAACTAACTGTTTCGTCTGTCTGGATTCACCTCACGAACACCCAAGCCAGCCTCTCTTGTGTTGTCGTAAGTACATACACGAGGAGTGCCTTCTTGAGTGTTTGCATTTTGCCAATCAGGCGGTGGGAGACTCCCGTCCTCACTGTCGGGCGCCAATCCAAGCGTACCATGTTTCAAGCCGAAATGTTCCTTTGGGACTGAATCCTTTTTGTTTTCGAAGGGTTCATTATCCGCCTTCCCGCCACCGCCACCCGATCCGAATGAATGGTTCGCGTATTTTGGCATCACTCTTGAGCGGGATGATGATCCCTTTCCCCGGTACGTTCTTCCTCCCGCCCCGCCTGGTTGGACAGAATATATGCGCCAGTTTTAACTATATATACCCCTTGGGTAACGTCACTCTTCACGGTTAACCAACGAACCATTCGCTCTTACCTTGCATGTTGACGGTTTCCCTCCTCTTTTTCAGCATTGCCCGTACACTATTAGACAAATGTTATCACACAGATGACACTTTTGTTTGTCCCCAACACATTTTGAAGACAGTCAACGACCCTCAATGGTTAGGCCTACCTCAGAATAAAAACGCGAAACTGAATTTTGTTCGGCGACACCAACAAGCGCCGGATTGTCCTGACCTTCACAATTTATACCATTTAGGAAGCAGATATTATTTGTCTACTCAACAAGGGTTACTACCCGTTTTCAACACTACTGACGGTCCCTCCCATTTAATTTCACTTACACCATTAACGGTTTACCATTTTCCTTGCGAGTTAACTTTCACTACTCAACAAACCGGTTTAGGTACCTGCCCTCATCGTATAACTCTTCATTTACCGTATTTCAGTTCTAATTCATTTCGTTACATTCCGTGGCAAAATGACGACGAAGACCTTTACAATTACATTACCAATCGCTTAATTTTACACCTCCACTTCAATTCGATAATCAAACACTCCAATCACTTGACCACACATTTCGTCTGCTTGACGGACAATTCACTTCTCAAATCGCCACAATAAAACAAGACCTTTCCCATTTACATTCTGTTAGTTCCACCACACTTAATCATCGGCTTACCTACTTGCTCCCTCACTCACCTTGCTGAACACTTTGTCATCATTGTCTTGTATTGTCGCATGAAACGCCCGCCAAATCAACTGTTGTTTCGTACTGTTCTGTTTCGGCGCAAACAGTCTCCTTAAAGTAGTACAAACGCCAATTCAGACACATCGCCTGTCAATGAAAACGACATCGAGCTTGAAGCCTCTGCATTGACTACTAACACTGAACCTAGTCAAGAAAACGCCACTTGTTCCACCTGTAATAAGCCTGTTTCAGTTTAATTCGTTTCACACTATCTATAAAATACCCAATTCAGCATTTGTTTCCTATTTGGGAATCATTCTCGTACTTTTGACAATCCGCAAGTTCAATGCAACTTTCAGTCTTTGTTTTTGTTTCCACTTATTTATTATTTGCGTTTTCCTTTGTTCTAGATCGCCTATCATCTCTCAGCACGGATTTTTATCAATGTCATCCGATATTACAATTAGCTGAGTCTTCAGACAAAACCCATATAGTTCGAGTTCCAGCCTATGCGTTTTCACGATTAGTTTCACCCTCCTTACTCTCCTTTTGCAGTCCCTTTTATGAAGCGTTTCTGAATAGGCATGACACTAATTTTGACCACCTCATCTTGCAGTCACTGCAGGTCTGAGCATTCCGTACAACAGTTTTGTTTGCCTTCTGATTATTCACCCGCAGAAGTAAATTTCTTATTAGATTTTCTGGAGTGTACACCTCAGGCAACATTTGCACCTTACTTATTTCTATCAGTAATTCACTTATATGATTATTTGTTAATTCCTCATCATATTATGTTCGATCTAATCCAGTTGTATATTCCTAGGCATTTACACATTCGTTCCGGATTTACAAGGGATTTAGTGCAAACACTCAATTCTACCAGCTATGCCGTTTTTGGGCACGAATTCGTGCACACCTATTTCGCTTAATTTTGCATTTTGGGCCACTATATTTTTCTTTCACTCAACAACTATTCGACGCGGTGAAGTTCGCTGCTCATAGCATAGTTAGTTGGCCTATTCACTTGACGCGGTGAAGTTATACTGCTCGTGGCTACATAGACCATCCTAATTCTGTTGAGTGAACCCCTTATTCCCTTGTTAGTTTGGTTTTTCACTTGACGCGGAGAAGTAATACTGTTCATGGCTCCAAGTCAAACTAACCCACATCCGTAATTTTTTTTTTCCTCCATAGTTGCCCTAATGCCTAAAGTAAGAAGAAAGCACCGCCCAGACCGTGCAAAGGCGCACTTAACATCTTTTCTTGAAACTAACTGTTTCGTCTGTCTGGATTCACCTCACGAACACCCAAGCCAGCCTCTCTTGTGTTGTCGCAAGTACATACACGAGGAGTGCCTTCTTGAGTGTTTGCATTTTGCCAATCAGGCGGTGGGAGACTCCCGTCCTCACTGTCGGGCGCCAATCCAAGCGTACCATGTTTCAAGCCCAAATGTTCCTTTGGGACTGAATCCTTTTTGTTTTCGAAGGGTTCATTATCCGCCTTCCCGCCACCGCCACCCGATCCGAATGAATGGTTCGCGTATTTTGGCATCACTCTTGAGCGGGATGATGATCCCTTTCCCCGGTACGTTCTTCCTCCCGTCCCGCCTGGTTGGACAGAATATATGCGCCAGTTTTAACTATATATACCCCTTGGGTAACG
Source organism: Porites cylindrica (assembly GCA_964035525.1). Lineage (NCBI taxonomy): Eukaryota > Metazoa > Cnidaria > Anthozoa > Scleractinia > Poritidae > Porites > Porites cylindrica. The sequence goes on from OZ037775.1 coordinate 27,006,057, forward strand.
TCACTCTTCACGGTTAACCAACGAACCATTCGCTCTTACCTTGCATGTTGACGGTTTCCCTCCTCTTTTTCAGCATTGCCCGTACACTATTAGACAAATGTTATCACACAGATGACACTTTTGTTTTGTCCCCAACACATTTTGAAGACAGTCAACGACCCTCAATGGTTAGGCCTACCTTGGAATAAAAACGCCAAACTGAATTTTGTTCGGCGACACCAACAAGCGCCGGATTGTTCTGACCTTCACAATTTATACCATTTAGGAAGCAGATATTATTTGTCTACTCAACAAGGGTTACTACCCGTTTTCAACACTACTGACGGTCCCTCCCATTTAATTTCACTTACACCATTAACGGTTTACCATTTTCCTTGCGAATTAACTTTCACTACTCAACAAACCGGTTTAGGTACCTGCCCTCATCGTATAACTCTTCATTTACCGTATTTCAGTTCTAATTCATTTCGTTACATTCCGTGGCAAAATGACGACGAAGACCTTTACAATTACATTACCAATCGCTTAATTTTACACCTCCACTTCAATTCGATAATCAAACACTCCAATCACTTGACCACATATTTCGTCTGCTTGACGGACAATTCACTTCTCAAATCGCCACAATAAAACAAGACCTTTCCCATTTACATTTTGTTAGTTCCACCACACTTAATCATCGGCTTACCTACTTGCTCCCTCACTCACCTTGCTGAACACTTTGTCATCATTGTCTTGTATTGTCGCATGAAACGCCCGCCAAATCAACTGTTGTTTCGTACTGTTCTGTTTCGGCGCAAACAGTCTCCTTAAAGTAGTACAAACGCCAATTCAGACACATCGCCTGTCAATGAAAACGACATCGAGCTTGAAGCCTCTGCATTGACTACTAACACTGAACCTAGTCAAGAAAACGCCACTTGTTCCACCTGTAATAAGCCTGTTTCAGTTTAATTCGTTTCACACTATCTATAAAATACCCAATTCAGCATTTGTTTCCTATTTGGGAATCATTCTCGTACTTTTGACAATCCGCAAGTTCAATGCAACTTTCAGTCTTTGTTTTTGTTTCCACTTATTTATTATTTGCGTTTTCCTTTGTTCTAGATCGCCTATCATCTCTCAGCATGGATTTTTATCAATGTCATCCGATATTACAATTAGCTGAGTCTTCAGACAAAACCCATATAGTTCGAGTTCCAGCCTATGCGTTTTCACGATTAGTTTCACCCTCCTTACTCTCCTTTTGCAGTCCCTTTTATGAAGCGTTTCTGAATAGGCATGACACTAATTTTGACCACCTCATCTTGCAGTCACTGCAGGTCTGAGCATTCCGTACAACAGTTTTGTTTGCCTTCTGATTATTCACCCGCAGAAGTAAATTTCTTATTAGATTTTCTGGAGCGTACACCTCAGGCAACATTTGCACCTTACTTATTTCTATCAGTAATTCACTTATATGATTATTTGTTAATTCCTCATCATATTATGTTCGATCTAATCCAGTTGTATATTCCTAGGCATTTACGCATTCGTTCCTGATTTACAAGGGATTTAGTGCAAACACTCAATTCTACCAGCTATGCCGTTTTTGGGCATGAATTCGTGCACACCTATTTCGCTTAATTTTGCATTTTGGGCCACTATATTTTTCTTTCACTCAACAACTATTCGACGCGGTGAAGTTCGCTGCTCATAGCATAGTTAGTTGGCCTATTCACTTGACGCGGTGAAGTTATACTGCTCGTGGCTACATAGACCATCCTAATTCTGTTGAGTGAACCCCTTATTCCCTTGTTAGTTTGGTTTTTCACTTGACGCGGAGAAGTAATACTGTTCATGGCTCCAAGTCAAACTAACCCACATCCGTAATTTTTTTTTTCCTCCATAGTTGCCCTAACGCCTAAAGTAAGAAGAAAGCACCGCCCAGACCGTGCAAAGGCGCACTTAACATCTTTTCTAGAAACTAACTGTTTCGTCTGTCTGGATTCACCTCACGAACACCCAAGCCAGCCTCTCTTGTGTTGTCGCAAGTACATACACGAGGAGTGCCTTCTTGAGTGTTTGCATTTTGCCAATCAGGCGGTGGGAGACTCCCGTCCTCACTGTCGGGCGCCAATCCAAGCGTACCATGTTTCAAGCCCAAATGTTCCTTTGGGACTGAATCCTTTTTGTTTTCGAAGGGTTCATTATCCGCCTTCCCGCCACCGCCACCCGATCCGAATGAATGGTTCGCGTATTTTGGCATCACTCTTGAGCGGGATGATGATCCCTTTCCCCGGTACGTTCTTCCTCCGTCCCGCCTGGTTGGACAGAATATATGCGCCAGTTTTAACTATATATACCCCTTGGGTAACGTCACTCTTCACGGTTAACCAACGAACCATTCGCTCTTACCTTGCATGTTGACGGTTTCCCTCCTCTTTTTCAGCATTGCCCGTACACTATTAGACAAATGTTATCACACAGATGACACTTTTGTTTGTCCCCAACACATTTTGAAGACAGTCAACGACCCTCAATGGTTAGGCCTACCTTGGAATAAAAACGCGAAACTGAATTTTGTTCGGCGACACCAACAAGCGCCGGATTGTTCTGACCTTCACAATTTATACCATTTAGGAAGCAGATATTATTTGTCTACTCAACAAGGGTTACTACCCGTTTTCAACACTACTGACGGTCCCTCCCATTTAATTTCACTTACACCATTAACGGTTTACCATTTTCCTTGCGAATTAACTTTCACTACTCAACAAACCGGTTTAGGTACCTGCCCTCATCGTATAACTCTTCATTTACCGTATTTCAGTTCTAATTCATTTCGTTACATTCCGTGGCAAAATGACGACGAAGACCTTTACAATTACATTACCAATCGCTTAATTTTACACCTCCACTTCAATTCGATAATCAAACACTCCAATCACTTGACCACACATTTCGTCTGCTTGACGGACAATTCACTTCTCAAATCGCCACAGTAAAACAAGACCTTTCCCATTTACATTCTGTTAGTTCCACCACACTTAATCATCGGCTTACCTACTTGCTCCCTCACTCACCTTGCTGAACACTTTGTCATCATTGTCTTGTATTGTCGCATGAAACGCCCGCCAAGTCAACTGTTGTTTCGTACTGTTCTGTTTCGGCGCAAACAGTCTCCTTAAAGTAGTACAAACGCCAATTCAGACACATCGCCTGTCAATGAAAACGACATCGAGCTTGAAGCCTCTGCATTGACTACTAACACTGAACCTAGTCAAGAAAACGCCACTTGTTCCACCTGTAATAAGCCTGTTTCAGTTTAATTCGTTTCACACTATCTATAAAATACCCAATTCAGCATTTGTTTCCTATTTGGGAATCATTCTCGTACTTTTGACAATCCGCAAGTTCAATGCAACTTTCAGTCTTTGTTTTTGTTTCCACTTATTTATTATTTGCGTTTTCCTTTGTTCTAGATCGCCTATCATCTCTCAGCATGGATTTTTATCAATGTCATCCGATATTACAATTAGCTGAGTCTTCAGACGAAACCCATATAGTTCGAGTTCCAGCCTATGCGTTTTCACGATTAGTTTCACCCTCCTTACTCTCCTTTTGCAGTCCCTTTTATGAAGCGTTTCTGAATAGGCATGACACTAATTTTGACCACCTCATCTTGCAGTCACTGCAGGTCTGAGCATTCCGTACAACAGTTTTGTTTGCCTTCTGATTATTCACCCGCAGAAGTAAATTTCTTATTAGATTTTCTGGAGCGTACACCTCAGGCAACATTTGCACCTTACTTATTTCTATCAGTAATTCACTTATATGATTATTTGTTAATTCCTCATCATATTATGTTCGATCTAATCCAGTTGTATATTCCTAGGCATTTACGCATTCGTTCCTGATTTACAAGGGATTTAGTGCAAACACTCAATTCTACCAGCTATGCCGTTTTTGGGCATGAATTTGTGCACACCTATTTCGCTTAATTTTGCATTTTGGGCCACTATATTTTTCTTTCACTCAACAACTATTCGACGCGGTGAAGTTCGCTGCTCATAGCATAGTTAGTTGGCCTATTCACTAGACGCGGTGAAGTTATACTGCTCGTGGCTACATAGACCATCCTAATTCTGTTGAGTGAACCCCTTATTCCCTTGTTAGTTTGGTTTTTCACTTGACGCGGAGAAGTAATACTGTTCATGGCTCCAAGTCATTCCCTTGTTAGTTTGGTTTTTCACTTGACGCGGAGAAGTAATACTGTTCATGGCTCCAAGTCAAACTAACCCACATCCGTAATTTTTTTTTTCCTCCATAGTTGCCCTAATGCCTAAAGTAAGAAGAAAGCACCGCCCAGACCGTGCAAAGGCGCGCTTAACATCTTTTCTTGAAACTAACTGTTTCGTCTGTCTGGATTCACCTCACGAACACCCAAGCCAGCCTCTCTTGTGTTGTCGCAAGTACATACACGAGGAGTGCCTTCTTGAGTGTTTGCATTTTGCCAATCAGGCGGTGGGAGACTCGCGTCCTCGCTGTCGGGTGCCAATCCAAGCGTACCATGTTTCAAGCCCAAATGTTCCTTTGGGACTGAATCCTTTTTGTTTTCGAAGGGTTCATTATCCGCCTTCCCGCCACCACCACCCGATCCGAATGAATGGTTCACGTATTTTGGCATCACTCTGGAGCGGGATGATGATCCCTTTCCCCGGTACGTTCTTCCTCCCGCCCCGCCTGGTTGGACAGAATATATGCGCCAGTTTTAACTACATATACCCCTTGGGTAACGTCACTCTTCACGGTTAACCAACGAACCATTCGCTCTTACCTTGCATGTTGACGGTTTCCCTCCTCTTTTTCAGCATTGCCCAAACCAATATTATGCACAAAAATTTTAAAACACCATATAAACCAGAACATAAAAATCCAAAATGAACCCAAAACCCCACACAAATAAAAAAAAAATTAGCACAAAAAAAGACACAAAATAAACAAAAAATAAACAAAATTTACCGCACAATCCATATTTCTCTGCCTTGTTTTTACCATGTGGTGTTGGGATTTTTCATTGTTATATGCAGTTATTGTTAGTATTCCTTTTCCATCGCACTGATTGTTCTCTTCCTTATTTGGAGCTGGGGACAGCTCCGTCTAAGTGGGGAGTATGTGTTAAACAATAAAAATGGAAGCGATGGAAAATATTCGCAGTGCGCACGTTTTTGACTTAACATTATTAAAGGAGTTTTATTCCGTATTTGGGATTTATTGCAAAATTCATTCGTTTTGGGAAATATTTATAAGTTAGGGAAAAATATCAGAAAAAGCAATTTGACTCATTTTACTTGGTGTTAACTCCTACGCATCAGTACTGATCAAACGACATCCTCTCCCGAAATAAGAAAATGATTTTTGTTGATTCATTCTCTTTGGTCTTGTGGAAGGAAAATGATGATTAAAGAATTACGCTAGCCACTTGTGACAATTGTTACAATATATGTTTGTAGTGGAGTTGTTGTAAGCGTCCTTGTTGATTGGTTTGAGTAAGATACTTCACTACTAGTAGGTTTGGTTTTCTAAGTTAATTGATGATCGATAAAAAGCTTCTCTTGACATGAATTCGATACAAAGGAGATGTACCAATTTGGTGCATCTCCGCGGTAACACTTCTGTTCATGAGATATGTTTAATTAGAGCCTTTGGCAGATGACAAAGCCTTGTTTAGATTAAGTATTTTGTCTAGTTTCACATCCTTGACCTTAATCTGGTCTCCCTTCGATATTTTCCAGGAACTACTACCCTGCTTGTTAGAGTTTTAAGCATGTTTCTTTGAGTTTTTAACCGAGTTCTTGGCAGTGGATAACTTTAATTAGGCTTAGTGATTTTATAGGTGTTTTTGTAGTTAAACAACTATTGTTTTACATTCTGCCTTGTACTTTGAACTGCATTTTTAACTTACCCTTTAAGTTTGCGATCACGTTCGTGGTTAAATTATGGAAAAGTTGTAGCCAATCATCTTCGATGAAGAAGCTTAACACCTTCTGTAAATTGACAACAACCTTGGATTTTCAAACTGTAATTTTAGTACTTTCCTATCTGTTAGTATGAAAAGTCTGTTTACTGGTATATACCTTGTAGTTTTTATATTGTTCTCCTAGATTTATATTGGCCAGTTGACTTCAGCTTAGCAGTGAAAACTTCGGTTAAGAGTCATTTCGACAAAGCAATTATCTCGAAGTTTTCATGCTAATGAAGCTGTTTTAACCAATCGGATTAGACTTACGTCAGCATTCGGGTTGTGCTAAGCAGCTGGTTTCCTGGCTGATATAAAAATGCGTGTAACACTGATCTAGTAGAGAATTGTAAAGTACGAGTTGTGCTGACTTCGTATCACCTGATTCAAGAATTAAAGAGAGTCGATTGAACAACAACTCGTCTGTTTGTTGTTAGAACCTGCTAGTACCCCCGGTAAGGTTCTTCAACACTTTAACTGCAGTACATAGCCACAATGCACACTTGGAGACGCAAGGATTTGGAAAGAAAAACATTGCAAGGTTCAATTTGGATGCAGAGAAATGATCGATAAGAATGGACACCTTCACTTGGTACATCATCCTGACAGTGTTTTTGTGAGATTGGAAATAAATACTAAACAATCACCACAGACAAAGTATTGTCTAAAAAAGAAACAAGATATCAAACTATGGCCATCCAAGGAAGGATAAATACAGCCAACCCCAAGATTCACGCTTTCTGGCATATCTTTTACTCCAACAATGACACACTTATCATCATTTCATTCCCCATCCCAGAACCTCATCATTTATCCTCCATTTCCTTACTTTACCCTTGCCCATACCACAACCAATATCTCCATCGTCAAGACCACCCAGCACACAATACAATGGTTATTTGGTAACTTGTAATAAACAGAATTTGAAGTATGTCGGTTCTACCTCACTGAATTAAAAGTTTGATTCCAGAACCAAAATTTAAGAATGTTTATACACCAGTGCAGACAACACAGATATCTAGTGTTTCCTCTAAGGGGAGACCAAAGGTTCCACGAGACCAAATGAGGTAGTATTTCCTTGGGATTACTTACTTGTTCAACTCGAATATACACTTGGAAAACATAACCACCTCATGTATGCCTTCATGTATACCATCTGCATGCTCTATCATTTTGACGCCCTATTTACTCATTCACCCTCTACTACCTCAGCCTGCACATAACCGACATCACCTTACATGCAAAACACATCAAAACTATCATACGTACAACAATTCCGTCACAAAACTTACTTTTCTTGAAAGAAACAGAAAATGTAACCGAAGATTAAGGACTGTTTTCAGGGGATATTTCATTAATGTTCCAATCATAACAATCTATTGTAGGTGGTTTATGTGTGTGAGATCCTCCCGCATCTAAGCCGATCAAATGGCAACAAAGAAACGTGATATTTTGGAATGTTGGTGTATCGCACATATGAGCCAATCAGTGAGACTCTTATCATACCAGTAACATCATACCTATTAATGAAAGATACAACATCCCCTACCAGGTTACAAAGTCATTTGCAAAATGAAGATAAAAAAATACTGTTACCCTCCTCTTAAACCGCAGCCTGAAACCACAAGTAGCAAAGCCACAAGAAAAAAACTTTTTGTGCAACTCACTATTACGACTTGACGAAACCTGGCGGAATCCGCCCATGAAAAATCTATGGCACCCAGGATATCAGCAGCTGATAGCTGCAGGCAATTTTCATATATTTTACTTACGGTTTCACAACTGGAAAAATGACTGGACAGTTAAGTCACTAAGCAGCCAGGTAAATGCATGAAAAGGCACGATATTTGAATCAAGGTGGTTAGTGGATGAGGAACTTTGGTTTGGTGATATGGTTGATGCCTTGGCTAATAGAATGCCAGATTTACACAAGAGGGAGTTGCCAGCAAGCCTGACCTTTCAACAAATATCCAGCATGTAAAATGACTCTGTTCAAAATCTCCCCTAGCCTTTACAGTTTCGAAGAATGAGGCTGAACAAGTTTCCTTGCACTATTATTCCAAAGGCTACTTTGGTCTACAATGTTTACTTCTCTTTGTATTTAATTATCACTAGTTGTTTCGTTGTTTGCAACACCATCTATGTAAATAGTAATGCAAATAAGCAGTTATTGTTCTTGTCTATAGTACTTTATTCAAATACTTGTTTAAAATTCCTTGCTGTTTACTTGAATCGTTTGCTAGGCACCAAAGGAGGGGACTGTTCATAAAAGCCAATGCTTTCCAGCACGTGTTTAAATATAAGTTAATGCACTAATTTATTGATTTTGGTGGATGTATAAGTCCGTCCTCTTAAACTCTCCCAGCACTGACAAAACGCCGTCCTTAAGTATGTCACAAACCTTAGCTCTTCCTGGTTTGGGGAAGAAAACAGTTGTCTTTCCAAACAAGAGACACAACTATGGAAAACTGAGGGCCAAACTGGAAGAAGAGTTTCGTAAGCTTCAATCACAACATGGAACATTTGAACTCCTTCCATATTGCAAAGCAAAGCTACATTTTTTTAGTAGTCGAGGAATACATAATAAAAAGCCCACAGCCAAAAAAAAGATGCTAACAGTCCAACAAATAGCTTACGGAGGGAATTACCCATTGAAACCTTGCCAGAGAATTGGATGCAAGCATTTCGACCAGCAGTTCTGGAGACAGCAACAATCAGCTCTCCGATCACACATTGGATATAAGCTCAAATGACGACAATTATTGTTATAAGTTCAAGTCCCAAAAATCAAAAAGATGGAAGCCATAAAGGGCAAAGGCAGAAAGAAACTGTTACACCACAATGTCCAGGAAAGTCCAATCAATGAGGAAGCTGGTGGGCCTCCTTGCAGCTGACCCACAAAATGCTTTAAATAAGTGAAAGAGAACATTTGCTAAGAGCAGCTTTGAGGGGCCCATTGCTGCAAATAATGTGAAACATTGTAGTTTAGGCAGGAAACTACAGCCCCCATAAATCAGATGGTCCACTTCATGCAGATACACCAGAAGCAACAGCCGCTTCAACTTTGAGGGAGAGCAAAGGTAAAAAAAAAACAGTCGAGGACTGGGGCCGAAGACAAGAGATCGCATACAACATCATTGTTTTAGGTGCCACAAAGGGGGCCATTACATTGCTGATTGTTGGGGTCAGCAGGAAACTCCAAGCGCTCGGCATTACAAGTCAAGCGTTGGTCAGGGAAATCGGAGAGACCCAAAATGTATCAGAAAATAATGTAAGAAAATAAAGTAGTAGCAAATTCGCTTTAAAGTATTCATAGAGTTTCTTGTGACACTGCTGTGTATGTAGCAGGGCTAGTGGCAGGGCAGCCTATTGACATGTTGGTCGACACTGGGTCGGCAGTGACTCTTCTGCATCAGCATGTGCTTGACAGGTCCCCTAAAAACTTTAAGTTAAGTTTGGTTTGTGAGTGGCCAACCTTTGGATATTAGGGGAAGTGTGACCAGGAAATTTGCATTGATAGGGTGAATGTTGTTCATTCAGGGTTAGTCGCTGCAGATGTTACCCAGGACTGTTTACTAAGTGTAGATTTCTTAGGAAAACATGGTTGCAAAATTGACTTTGACGCTAAGTCACCAGGTATTGGGGGTTGGCAACAAAGTTTTTTGCGATAAGTTTAGCTGAGACTGTGGTTGTGCCTGGATGCAATGAAATGGTGTTGCACGTCTTAGATATCAAGAAAACTAGAACACCTTACCACCCACAAAATGATGGCATGGTTGACCATATGAACTATAAGACACATGACATGCTGGCAAAACATGTCGCTGAGCACCAGCGTGACTGGGATGTTCACCCACCCATGGTTATGATGGCATACCAGTCCAGTGTTCATTCCTTTACCCAGTACACAACACATGATTTTTGAATTGGACACGAAGTGTCCTTACTCTTGGATGTTATGCATGGTTGTGAGCCTCATCCGCCATAAGCCGCCTCTGAGTATGCAAAGAACCACAGAAGTTGCATTCGCCATGGCATGGTCCACATGTGGTAGTAAAGAAAATCAGTGATGTAACCTACCATATCAAAGAAGTGGACAACTGGAGAAAAAGGCGAGTAGTGCATTTCAGTCCACTAAAGCTGTGTGGAGAGTCGATGGACCAGCAAACTGCTCAACCCACTGATCAGCCTTCCAGTTCAACAGTGCAGAAACCTCATCTACCCCTTCGCCATGTTCTGGATAAGACTGATCTCATGTATGCAGATGAAACCATAGCTGATGGGAACAAGACGTTAACAAGAACTGATGAAGAGGACCCTGCAGAGGCAGAGCTAAGGCTCCAGATCCAGTCACTGGAGTAGTGCCTCACCATGTCGTAGACAGGCCAAGAAAAGAAGTTTGCACTCTTGCTTGGTCTGTTTCATAATTTGTAAATGAGCTTTGACAAATTTTCTTGATTTAGCTGCCATCAGAGTCAATAATTTATTGTTATAGTAGCTGTACACCCAGTGATTTCTATTTTGCTTAAGAATCCAGTAGTTTGTTGTTTGTCTGTTGCATGGCATCAGGACATGCCTTTCCGGGGGGGGGGGGGGGGGGGAGACAGTGTAGTGAAAGTAATGAAAATGTAACACTTTGTGCAATGAAACTTGACTTGCTGAAACAATTGGATCAATTATGATCCCTCTAATGAAGGCAAGCGTGCCAAAATGTGCATTATGTAAAGCAAATAATTAGATGCGTCTCCAATCAGAATAACATACTAGGGTATCTAAAAGATAGTGATGCTGCGGCACATTCTGTTGATACTGGCATTAGTTAGACAGTGGGACTTAAAAGAATCGAAAATGACATTGAATGTCCTATTTACATGTTGGAAAGTACTAGAATAATTACTATCAGTCTATAGAAAGAACTCGTGGGAACGTTGTTTAGAAAATGATCAAGTGGTTATAACTCTGGTTTTCCCACAGTAAATTGTAGGAAATAATAGAAATTGAGATTGTTTATACTTTTCTTGCTGTTTGTTGCACTTTATTAAGGAATAGTTATTTAGCTATATATTTATAGAAATCAACAACACAAAAAAGGGGGAAAAAAAAAAGAGAGAAGGAATACAGGTAGGACTCGAACCCTGCACCTTCGGCCCGACGCGACTACACCTAACCACTACACCACAGAGGCTGATTACATAATTCTTAGGAAAAGTCTTTCATTTTATTCCTTTTCCATGAAACTTCTGCCGCCAAGATGATCGCCAGCCGCATTAACCGAGCTATTAACAGTGAAAAAACAATGTAAACGCATATTCCACAGCAATGAATGAATGAAAGAACATAATTATGCTTTTCAAAATGCCGATACACGTCCTCGTCTGCAAAGTAGGACACAAAACATATGTTTTGTTATTTCGATCTCCGCTGTTATATTGAAGCAAATGGTCAAAATCACATCCATTTTCGGCTCATACAGTTTCTTAAGAATAGCACTGCATGACATTTTCTCACTTTCACATCACCTTCTAGCAAGCTGGAATATGTATATCCCCCATGTTGCGGAGTCGAAGAGCAAATGCTCATCTTTTCGTCAGGTTTAACACCTGGACGAGTCAAAGGCTCTTGAATTGAAATCCAATCCCCAAGTTAACCATCGTACTCATCTGAAAGACTCCTGCGTGTCTTAAAATTTGGTAATTTGGACCTCCTTTGGTAAGAACCGTGATGTAGAAAATTTGACACAAAGAAAACTCTAAGTCTGAGCAGCGAACGATGCACTCTCTCACCGAACTTCCCCATGTTTTTATTTGAGTTGTTTGTGGCGCAGTGCACTCTGGTTAAATGCAATGCATTGTGGTAAAAGTGTGGTTAAATGCAATGCATTGTGGTAAAAAGTGATGAATTTATATATTTCCTTTAAATCCTGATTATGTTGCTGCTCACTCCCTTCGGTCGCTCCGCAGCAATAAGTTGCTACACTCTTTTCATTGGTAGCATTTTTCTTTAGGATGGGATGATTAGTCAAACATAGCCAGCCAGGATTTACTTGAGTAATTTAGGTGTAACAATGCTTCAAGCTTTTAATCGAATTAGGGTGTTTACTAGAACGAAACCACATGAATTCGCATCCATAGTTACCCACGTTTGATTTAGCTGCCAATATGCATAAAAGCACTTTGATTTAGCAGTAAACAATGAATGGGATCAGGACTTGAGTGTGTCCAGGTCTAGAGATAATCAAGCAGTCAACACTTATCTGTTGGCCTTAAAATTAACTCGTGCTCACAACAAATACTTTCTTGGATTTGGCCCAAGCAATCCAAAAAATGATCTGACTACTGATCTAGACTTCATCAAAGGGTTACGACAAGCTTGGCAAGATACAGCCTTTTCTGGATCTAGTTATCCGCCAATTTTGTCATGTCTATTCTCCAAGCTGCAACCTGCCTGTTGATGTAACACCCATAAATTTCAATAGACATCTTTCTCAGAGACAATTCATGAAAGACAAACCTGCTACGTTTAAGCTAAAAGAGTTTACTCTGAGTCTAGTATTATGGTTATGTATTGAACACTTCTGTTACCATGGGAGAAGAGACTGCAGCTGACTCTAAGGGGCTTGCAAAACACGTTGTCCTAAAATTACTACAAACATATTACAGGCTTGGTTATAATATTCTTGTAGACGATTATTACTCTTCTGTATTGCATAACAGAAGTTCTTGGGTGGCAATGACACCTGGGAATGAACTGCACGATGCCTTTTTGACCATAAAGATGAGAACGTGAATGTATGTGGCAGGAGATTGTGGTCTGATATACTTTGGCCAGCAAAATATCTATTTCGCGCTCAAAAGTGGTCACTGGCAGAGTGGCTCAATACATTACCACAGAGAGCTCAAAGAACACAAAACCTTTTCTCTCCCCCAGGAGGACTATGCTCCTGATGTGCGACAGTAACAGAAGTTTATATTTTATGGATTCAAAGTTTCAAAGAGACAGGGGAGCCTTAATTGCAAGTATAACACACAGAAGTAGAGAGGCAATTGTAGACTGGATTGACAAGATAACGAAATTAAATTGGAATGTTGCACCAAATATAGGCTCAGTGATGAGGCTACCTGTAGCTTAAAAACCATTAAATATTAAGCAACTATTGGATAAGCCTGTATATGTTGTGAAAATCGAAGAGGGTGTTATAGAACAACCGTATCATATAAGCTAAATCAAAACAAATTTGATTGTATGAACATGCTCAAATGTCTCTAAGTGGAAGGGAAAATATCCCCCAAATAGGAGAACTTTCGCCTTCTCATTTTTAGTTTATTTTGTGCGTCCACTCTTTCTTGTTTAGAATTAAATGTACTCAGTGAGAAAATGTGTTATCAAAGTGAAAGACTAACATGACTTCCCTGACGAGGTCAGTGCTGGGGCAATAGCGACAACTTCAACTGATGATTTAGATGCTCTCCTTGACAAGTCCAGCTATTAGAAAGCCGTCAGGGTGTGCGCATGGATCCGGCGGTTCTCCTTCAACGTCCATACAGAGAATACCAGCAGAGGACCAACATTATCAAGAGGAACAGCTGCAGCTCAATCGTCAGCCTAACCCAGACAGTGTACTGGAGTGCCAAGGCCAGATACAAGGCTACTATCCGGTATACCTACCAGATAGCCAACTGTACACAAAGAAACTGGTGGAACATGCTCACCTTAGTACGCTCCATGGTGGAGTAAGTCTCACCATGGCAAAGATACAAGAGCACTACTGGGTGCTGCGACTGAGGAAACTAGTTAAACGTATCACCAGAGCCTGCCAAGGATGTCGAAGGTTTCAAGCTCAGGCCTACTCAAACCTCTACCAGGCAACCTCCCGAGTGGAGTAGATTATGCAGCCCCCTAAAGTACCCCGTTAAAGCAAAGATGGAAGGGAAAGCCTACATCTTACTATACACCTGTAGTTTGACCCGTGCCTTACACCTGGATCTGTTGCCTAGTCTAAAAACCAAGGATTTCCTGAGGAGTTTTAAACGCTTTATCGCTCGACCAGGCCGACCTGAGACGGTGTACTCTGACAACCGGAAGTCTTTCGTTGCCGCGGCAAAGTGGATCAGCAGTAGCACCAACAGCAGTAGGCTGGACAATGAGCATTATTGCAAGTTTCACAAAGAGCTTAACAAAGAGCTCAGAACTTTATAGAGACTTTGATTAGGTTATATCCGTGATTTAACGGTGATTAGGTTTCAGTGATTGACATATAGCTTCTTGAAAGATATATCGGGGGAGGGTGTCAAAATAGTGTCGGTTTATGATAATATCAATTAGTGCATATTGTTTTGAAGTGTTGAATGACGTGTAATAAGAATAAGGGGAGTTGTCTGTGTAAGGGGATCTCGGGGAACAGTTCAGGAGAGAGTTCAGATCTTGTAAAACTAAGGA
>OZ037775.1:27025493-27026859 GCA_964035525.1 Porites cylindrica
CTGAACAGGAACAAAGACACGCTGGTTGCAACCTGAGGTACTTCAGTTACTATATATCTACAGCCAGAGAAAGACAAGTTCAAGAACAGAAACATGAAGAATGAAACTGTGTGGGAAGAAATCAGCAGCGACACACCAACATGGGAATTTCATGCACTGTGAAAATATGCAAAACGAAAATGAAAAATTTAAAAAGAAGTTATGTGGAATGCCTTTCGCCACACAACCTACACTTTGTGCAGTAGCGACATGTTGTCTCTTAGTAAACCTAGAAAGACAACCAATGGACGACACACTTTTCAATATTTTTCCATCAAGCGATGGAGTGCTCTTCCTGATGAATTGATTTTCATGCCACACCTGTTTTTGTTTTTGTTTTTTTTTTTTACTTCATGTGACTGCTGTGGCTTAGGTTGTCGGGCGGTGAAATGCCCAATATTTGTAATGGCTGTTACTTCCACAAGTATATTAAAGAAAAAAACATACGCCTGGAGAAGGTAAAATTTACCTTCTATTAACCATTTCCATTTCATGAAAAGTTTTGGCTGATACAAAGCTATGATTATTACCATCAGGTTCTGCAACAGATCTTCACTATCAAAAAAAAAGAAAGTGCTGTGACTTTGTTGTTTGTGGTACTGACAGTATAAAGAAGGCCCACATTGTGATGGAGCATATTAATCCTGATACGAAAAAATTAAAAATTGGAGTGCTTCTGGAGGATTTGCATCCTGCCAAAGAATCCTGGGCACTGGTACACAAGTGCACTTTACCACTGGCACCTGATATTAATGGCATCTGTTACTCTCATATTCAGCAAGATGAGGCAGTTATCACCTGCAGCAATAGGCTTGCCCCTACATGTATGTTAAGTTTCACTTTTCATGACTGGCTGTAGAGTCTGTTAAAATTTCCAAAACATGGCATTTTCCACATTGTAGCAGACTGCCACAGTTATGCTAAGTGCTCTGCACAGGTAGGAAACCAAAAACAAGATGCATTAATTTCTGACCATTATTTACATTTGCCAATCAGAACCAAACTCAACAGTCAAATTAGTGCAATGCCCAGTGCTTCTTGTTAGAGTGGGAAATATTTTCATTTGTGTTGATTTGGATTTAAAGGAATGCAATACAATGCAAAGGCTACCTGGAAATGTGGAGGGTGTAAGGACACAAAAGCATCAAGGAAGGAAGGAGTCATGGATGAGAGGACAACAGATGTGCCTTCTTTACAATATATATTAACATGTTAACAGTAAGCTCAGACGTTAGCATACAAAGGCGCCACTCCCAGCCGCTCTCAGACCATTAATATCTTTTAGGAGATTACTGTACCCACCCAACCCATGTGTGAAGGCCACACC
>OZ037775.1:27027059-27109559 GCA_964035525.1 Porites cylindrica
AGTTAACCAATTTGTTTTAAGCATCTTTACTGACTTTGTACATTTTCAATTCAGTATTTGATTAATGATTGTCGCCCAACTACTTTTGGGTGACCAACTGATGTATGTATTTTTTATTAAAGTACTATATATGTCATTTCTTTTATTCCTTTAGTTGTCAACAGTAGACATAAAGTTGTTGTTTGTTGAGAGGGAAGGTGAAATGGACAAACTAGGTCCTCTGGCTAATTTGGAAGAGTCATATTATCAGATAATTCTTATCCCCTTGGGTGGCTTAACTGTGATGATACACATGGAAATTGAATTCAAGGACTTTCCCTCAAATTCAAGGACTTTTGAAGACAGTGCGAGCCCTAATTTCATGCTGCTTTTGCAGTCAAGATTTCCAAAGGTTTAACAAGCTATAACCTTTTTATGTTTATTTTGATATAATTATAATTAATATAATTCCCTTTATTTATCAAAGAGGGCATTCATATCAAATACCAAGCAACTGGTAGATGAAATCATGTTTTCTGCCCACTTTCAATAATACTGCATTGGTACCCTATTATACGGTATAAGAATGTACACAACTTGGGAAGACCAAGCGAAAAAGTTTAGATACACTGTAGATGACAAACTCCACTGGAATTCGTGTATAAAACCAGAATGCCAGCTTTATAAAACAAAATGCCTTATCACGATAACACTATAAAGAGCAAGTGGAACCTAACAGAGAACTAATTTCAAATACACCTTTGAACTTGTAAGACCTAGACAATGAAGGTCTGAGAGTCGACATTTTTGTCCAACAAAGGTTATGTATGGCCAGTCAAGCATGAAGCTGCGAGTAGTTTGCCAGTGGGCTAAGTGCAGAAATTCATCAGTGAAGCAGTCATCTCCTAAGCAGTGTGACTTGAAAAGAGAAGAAGTGTCACATCTGCATTTGCAAACCAGTCACAAAGTTCAATTCTTCACCTTGCAAACACATTAAGGAGAATCTGTACCCTCAATAACTTCCTATGCTATACTATAAATCATCAACAACCTAACTTACTTGTACTACTGAATTCTAAATAATGCAATATGTGCATGAATACATTTAATCAGTAATTTACATTGTTTTATTGATCATAATAATTTTATTTCAATTTTTTACATCATTGACTATATCTCAGACTATTATCTGTAAGATTTAAAGATTCTATTGTTTTCTCCATTTGCCTATCTTTTTCTCAACTACGGAATAGCAAATAAATTAAAATTCCCCATTTACATAATATGTGCGCCTTTTAGCTCATCTTGCTTGCTTTTTCAAATGGACTGAGGATGAGTTGAAAAGTCACTGGAAAAGGGAGCCAGTGAATATCCAACAGAGAGCATAGCTGACAAATCCCATAATTTGAACCAAAAAGAATAACAAGCGATTTCTTTTACTGAAAATTATAAATGTGCAGGTTTTAGCAAATTTGTAAATTCATACACATGGTATATTTTCCATTACCCTAAACTGTAATGAATTCTTGAGTTACAAATTTCTTTTTTCTTATTGTGCTACTATTTGTAGACTTAGCTATTCCATGAACATTAATATAATAATATATGTATTAATTCACATTTTTGGTGTCTGGTGCTCTAGCACGTAGACACCCATGGAAGAGAAAAAAAATTGAGAAGTACTTTATATACCACCAAATATCACGTCACACTCAAAAGACAACATTACGTGACTGATAACATGACCGGAAAGAAAATATTATTGTTACCACAACAATGTTAACACTATAACCCAATTGATTTATTAACGGGGAGTTTGGACTTACACAGGAACACAAAGGAATTTCAACCAATTTCTTTCAAGAAAAAGAAGGTGGGGACAGTCACAAGCAATTGAATTTGAGAATGAAAAGATTACAACAAGTCTCAGTGCTTTCTACCATTTGTCAAGGGGAAAGTTCCAACCTTGCCGAGCAGGGTGAATTCCATGACTGAAAATTTTCTTTTGCAACCTTTTGTTCAAAGTTAGTTTTTCAATATATCACAGTTTTCAAAGAACATGTCAATCCGGCCAAATGAAAGGCTTTACAAGACGCTTTCAAACGTTTGATCTATGCTGTCGGCAATCACAGAATCTCCACGCTTTTGGAACAAAGAAGCTCTGTTTGGGAAATGTATTTCGCAGAGCTGGAAAGTCTGCTGCTGTTAAATTGACAATTCTTTTGGTTGACTATACATATGATAAAACTGTGATACTTGTACAGACAAAATCATACCAGGGGTCATAATAGGCTTGCAAATTGTAATCCCTTTGGAATTACTAAATTTTAGCATATCCCTCCTGAAAAGCATGCAAACCAAGCTTCAGGATGAAAACAACACTATTGTTCGGTGTGGAAACTGTGGACCGACAAGCACATATTGGTGAAATGCAGCAATAATATTTACAAGCCAGCATTACTGAAAACTGATGATAATGCCAATCTAACTCTTTCTTTTAAGATCAATTAGTATACCACAAACAGAAGACAAAATAACTGAAACCTTTCTTGACCTGCCATCAGTGGAAACTACACATAACAAAACGACTAAAATTGTCCCTCATATTGTGCCAAAGTGAAAGACTTAAGTTATCCTTGTTCTCAAACTGTCAACTCTGTTTCAGACATTTGTGTTAAATGGAACTGTGTTAGTTAGAAGATGTTCTTATACATCCCCACATTACAGTAGTTCCAGAACTGTTCCACATCATTTTTCTTTCCTCAATTCAGTCAAAAAATATTGGAAACAAACATTATATATTGCTACAGTATCAATACTGCCTTCAAAGTGTTCTGGCTACTGTACCTTTTTACTTGCTTACATATGTAAGCAGGTTACAAAAGGAGAAGTCAAATCTGACGTAAATACAGTCTGTCACAGGAAACATTGGACAAATCCCAACTTGGGTCAAACTTGGTTCTAACTTGGGAAATAATAATTCCCAACTTTTAAAGTTGGGTAATTTTGGGGGCAAAGTTGGGTCTTACTTCAAGAGTTAAATGCTCCACTTGTAATTACCAATATATGTTTCCCACATTAGACCCAAAATTAGCTTCTTCAGCTTATTACACTGGGGATAACTTGGGTTTACATAAATTAATTTGCACCTTCTTTGGGACTATTTCAAGCAAACACATTTTTTATGGGTCAAAATTGGGACATGCTCACCCCAACATTAACTGTTTTGGGGTGTACTCGGTTATTCTTGGGCCAAAGTTGGGTATTATTTTGAGAGTAAATTTCATTTCTTGTAATTACAAATGTATGTTTTCCAAAGTAGTCCCAAAATTGGCTACTTCAGCTGATAACAGTGGGGATAACTTGGGTTCATAAAAATTAAGTCACACCTACTTTGGGACTATTTCATGCAAACACATTTTTTATGGGTGAAATGGGACATGCTCACCCCAACATTAACTGTTTTGGGGTGTACTCGCCACGGTTATTCTTGGGCCAAAGCTTGGTATATTTTGAGAGTAAATTTCATTTCTTGTAATTACCAATGTGTGTTTCCCAAAGTAGTCCCAAAATTTGCTACTTCAGCTGATAACAGTGGGGATAACTTGGGTTCATAAAAATTAAGTCACACCTACTTTGAGACTATTTCGTGCAAACACAATTTTTATGGGTGAAATTGGGACATGCTCACCCCAGCATTGACTGTTTTGTGCTGTGCAGTTATTTTTGTTATTTGTGTTAAAGAAAAGGATGACAGAAAAAGAAGATACACCAACATAAGATTTTTCCCCAAAACAACAAAAATTCATGTTGAGTGGGATAAACTCTTCTTACTAATACTTATTCTAAAAGTTGGTCCGTTTAAATTAAGAACCAATCACTTAAATCAAAGAACAACATCCTTGTTTTAAGAAGGAGAAATATTGATTTACAAACGTTTTTAAGAGGCAGAAAATGGTTTTAAGACAAAGCTTGAATTAAGTATAAGTATCTTGTTTTAAGACAGCATTTCATCTTTTTACTTTTGTTACAAGGGCTGGAGTTTTGTAATCTTCTTATATCAAAAACATTTTTTGTCTTACACTGTAAATAAGTTGCTTAATTTTCTTCTCTCTTGCAACAGAAAAATTTGCCTAAAAATTTTGCAAACCTAAGCTTGAACTCAATATACTGTTTACAGCTATGTTCAAAGCTACTTCTTACTGAAAAAGTCCTGGGGAGAACTCATTGAAAAATGAAATTTGATTTTAAAATAACAACTGGGCAAGGGTTTTATACTTGTATGCATTTGAAACACAGAGGTTGTAAAATTATCAACAAATTTTGAAAAAGTTTCAGTTAAAAGTATTTTGGATCAAAAGGATCTAAGAATATAAAATTAATAGGCCAATCACCAAGCAAAAATTCAGCATAAGCTGACCTCTCAGGAAACAGGCAATTAAAATGCCTTTCTCTGATTGGTGCATTTCGATCCTCTGCCCACAAACTGTCTACAGAGGAAGTAGATAAGTTTTTGAACATTTCAGTGACTGTTTGAGTATGCAGTGTTCAGCCAAAACGTTTTTGCCATTTTGAATTTTTGTCTTGAGGGTTTTTTTTACAGCAGATGTACTTGCTACTTTTCCCCTTGCCTTTTGAGAGTTTTGAGAACTTGAAGCAATGAGCTGAGAACATTTTTGAAGTGATTTTCTGGAAACTAAAACGCATGCATTTTACATGGTGAAATAAGATGTGCATGCATTTCACGTGGCAAATTAAGTAGCGCATGCATTTTACATGGAAAAATAAGCAACGCATACTTTTTACATGGCGAATTAAGTAACGCATGCATTTTACATGGCAAAATATGCAAGGCTTAATACACTGTACATCTGTACAATGTATGAAAGCTTGACAGTAGACAACATTTTACTTGGTTATGAAATAAAAGGGACCTTAAATATCATTAGTATCACATTTTAAATACACGAGAGTTGTATTTATTTCGAATTAATAGTGAAAAATCCGATGAACTATCATTTTTGAATAGGAGAAATACTACCATCTGATGGGTGTGTCTAGTAAACTCAGGCCTGGAAAACTCAGACCTCAGACCTCGGACCCCAAAACTCATCTCTACCCCAACCACTTGGGGTGTAACGATACATCGAACTATGGATGCATCGCAATTGTAAGTGTTCCGATAGCAATACATCAATACCAAGTTTATCTATCGATAATAATCGCGATAGTTTCATAAAATATCAATAGTTACAATAGATTTTAAATGATCTCCTGAAGCGTCTTCCTTGAAGTAAGAAATTCCTCTTTTCTTCTCGTCTGTCTGTGCTGTTTATTATTCTAAGTATAAGGGACAATTTTAAGCCAAACAATCTTCCCCAACATGGCCCGCCATGTTTGTTTTCTAAATTCGCATCCAGGCTCTTGTCTGCATTCAAAATGGCAGCAAAACATTTTATTGTCCCCCCTCTAGGAAGCATTGCGACATCCGATTCAGTTGCTCTATGGCTTTTTCTCAAAAGCTAAACATGGCCTGTGAAGAATCTTTTGAAATTGTTCCAAACAAGAAAGCGAAGTCCAGCGTATGGAACCACTTTGGTTTTTTAAAAGAAAATGACGGCCCTGTGGATAAAACAAGAGTGGCATGCAAGTTGTGTCCCGTTAAAACGATTCTAAAATAAAGCGGTAACACGACAAACCTGACTGACCACTTGCGAAGGAAACACAGCAAATTTTTGAAGGAGCAATCAGAGTCTACATCTTCGGATGCGGAAGCTGCCACGGTCAAGCAAACTACTCATTCAAGTAAACAGGTTCTTTGAACGTTATTTTCAGCCAAGCTGCCACACAGCTCAAGCAGAGCAAAAGCAATTTGGGGCATTTATATCAAACATATCTTTTTATCTCAATGAAATACTAATTGTCACACTAAAATGTCACTATCACAATAGTATTGCGATAGTATCACAACTATCGCAATACTATTGCAATGGTGTTTCAACTATCACAATACTATCGCAATAGTCAAAATGGGTGCAATAGTCACCCCTACCCACCACCCCTCATGTTGCACATCCGTCAAAAATAGAAAGTCACGTGGTAAGCTACTGAGTTGCCTCCTCTCATTAAGATCACGGAAGGTGATGTGCTCGAGGAATGCGTGCAGCATTTAATGCAAGCTGCCGAGCAAATACAAAATTGGACAGGATTCTGTAACAGCCAGAAATGATACAGGGGCAAGACGAGAGAGTCAACCGACTCAGACTGTGAGTGGCCCAGAAAGTCTCACAACGTCACCAAGGTCAGCCCTCTCTGCTGCTGAAAGAAGTGCAGGAGACCTTGAAGGACCTCAGAATACAACTGGTCCAGCCTGGGACGAGCACAGGCGATTTTTTGGTTATAGGACGTCATCTGGGGCATTGCGGAGCCGGCCGGGTAGTGGAAAGAGCAGAGGGAAAGGAAAAAGGCAGCCAGCAGCATTCTCGCCACATTTCCATCACAAGAATATGTGGACAAGAACGTTCGTCCATCTGGCTTTCAGCGAGCAAAATGCGCTTCCTTCCACAAGCGAAAGAATCACCCCTACACTAAATGGCCTAACATCTGTTATAGATTGCTGTGCTCCACCCAAACCGCCACCAAAATGCACCAAGTACTGCAGTATTTGCTGTAAATGGAAACGTACAACATGAAGTGTATCTTCGCTCACATTACACTGTAATCTCCTTGATAGATCAAGAAGGGAATTACCAAGTCGTGCGAAAAAATCTGTCAGATCAATCCCATCTGCCATCTTTTAAAGCGGGGCACCAAACCCTTGTTCCCAGGGTTCTCTCTTGCCCGTCAGTTGGGGACAGTAGTATTTCTCCCATTCAAAAACAAGAATTGACAATCGTAGAACATAAAATTCCAAAAATGAGCCCCTCCAAATATAAGCCCCCCAAACCGGTAACGCAAGAAACCCTGCGTTAAATCGCCCCTCCAAATATAAGCACCCCAGGGGCTTGTACTTGGAAAATTGCAAAACAAAGTAAAACAAAGCAAAAACGGTAAATTTACTTCCAACTATAAGGATAGCCCAACCAATTTTAAAACGCAAATTTCCCTCTATAGATAAGCCCCTCCAAAAATATGCCCCTCAAAAAGGGCCTTTGAAAAACATATTCTCGGAATTTTACGGTACTTTGCCATTAATTCAAAATATTAAATATGACTGTCATTCATTCAAAATGTGATACTTAATTTAAAGTAAATTTATATCAAGTAAGTGATTTAAGTCGGCCACTGTCAAGCTTTCACTCATTGTGTAGACATATCAAGCTTTAAATATGCCTATTTCACCACAAAAAACGCACCCGTATCATAAATGCACGCTTATCTTAATTCGTCATATAAAATGCATGCCTTACTTTATTCGCCATGTAAAATGCACGCGTTAAAGAATTCGCCATGTAAAATACATGCGTATCTTATTTCACCATGTAAAATGCACGCGTTACTTTATAATTCTCCATGTAAAATGTATGCATTACTTAATTCACCATGTAAAATGCATGCATTACTTAATTCACCATATAAAAGACATGCATATCTTATTTTGCCAAGTAAAATGCATGCGTTATTTTAATTTGCCATGTAAAATGTATCACTTAATTTTGACCCCAAAAAGCGCCATACACTACTACCCAAAAACCGGGTAGTGATTTTGATTGGTTGATTGTCTAAACATTCACATGATTACGTATAATTACGAGACACTTTAGCGGGATTGTCTCTTGCTATTCAGCGGATTGCATCGGTGGCATGCTTGCGTGGAGTTCAAACATTTCGATGATCTTTATTGTAAACAGCAAAATTGCTCTTGTCTTCGAAACTGAATTGCTAAATTGAACTACAAATGAAGAATCATCGCGGAGAGTCGGTAGGTTTTTCATTTAGAGCCGCTTTGTGGTTTCCACATTGATTTTGTTCATGCAAAGTTTCTGAGACCAATGTCATGTTGTCATTCAACCTTTTCACTATTTTCACCATCAAGTGTAATGACTCTGTTAGCTTTTCTTCCTAGTTTCCTTGTTTTCTTTTTTCTTCATTAAGGACCAAATAGCTTCTTTTCAATTAAAGGAAATTGTTTTGTTTTTGAACCAAGTGTTCTGTCTGTGAATTTATTTCACTGCGTGATTGCGAGTGAGTTTGAATTGATACAACCGGTTCAAAGTACTGCATGCAGTTGATAGTTTAAACATTAAACATGAATTATGATCAAAAAGAGTAAAGCAATTCTGTCAGCTGTTCTGTACCATGTAGACATTTCCAAACAATATTTCTTGGCCTGCCACTTCAAAATCGTGTTTTACTTTTTGCATGAATTAAAGCAAAGGAGTAGTGACGTCACTCAATGGCATTAAACAGCCTGTCAATTCAGACGTTACTGTGGGAGTAATAACAACTCGAAGTAATCAGATGAAATTCAGGCTAGTCCCTTAGTCCTTGGGTGGGGATTATTGACACTCGTAGTTTCAAAAATGTCAAAAACCCCTGGGTATGCCCGCCCTCCCCGGTTGGGGAAAGCCATTCATAGGTGAACAAGTGAAAATGGCTTTTGGGCTGGTACATGATAGAAACTGATTTTCTTTGGCTCACCCTCGGTGTAAAAACCCGAGAAACGCACGAGTGGCGTAAAACAATGAATACAAAGAAGCCACTGTCATCACAATAGATTAGAGCAATGGGAAATTAAAGCTAGCAAACAAAGAAGAACTTCACAGGTTTCTACACCGAGGTAAACTCTGTCTTATACCGACTTAAGCTTATTTCACTTACGTTCTATTGCTCGAACTTCATTCTTACGTCGAACCAATTCGTCGAACCACATGTGAACCTTAAATCGACGGAATCCATTGCCTCCGAATGCCTTCACGTCTACGTTGCTCGGTCTGCAGTTAAAAATAAACGAATCAACCTGTAACAAGTGCATTCAATGTCACTACTTGTCCGTGACTGAAATAATGAACAGTATTCGAGACACAAACCCGGGAAGCATACACAAAATATATACGCTTGTACACGAAAGGGGTGATAAATTCCGAAGTATAAAAGCTTTCGTGCCATCGCTGAAGCGCTGATAAATAATTTTCCAAGGTCTGTTTCGCCAAATAACTAAACTAATGCACTTCAGACAAGAAACCCAGTAAACACACTACCACTCACCATGCATAGCACATAGAAAAGGCGATTACAACACTCAGAAGAAGCAGAATTTTTCGACGACACACGATATTAGCTGCCGCGCCCACTGTTCTTTTCTCGCCAAGCAACAAATATTCTTAGCGCCTTTCCACTTTTTCCACTTAAACAATCCTATGCTCAAGAGAGACGACTGGGGACGAGTCAGCTATGCGCATGTAATTTCCCAACGGAAGAGTGGGACCGAGTGTTGAAAGACAGGTGACCTTCCGGCTTACCTTCCGGCCCTGTGGGCTGGGGTAAGATAAGAGTCCTGAAAGGCTGATAAGCACTAATCAGGTGCCGATAAGTAATCGGCTCCTGCACTAATCCAGGATTAAAATTTTGGTCCACTTTCTGTATAGCCTCCCACGCCGGCGTTTTTAGGGGATAACGCCTCCGTAGGAGGCTATCCTATGAAAGGCTTAGAGTAACATTTTGTGTTATCATTACTGTAACTCAGAGTAAAGGCTCAACAGTATTTCGTATTTTTAAAAAGCTTGAATTTGACAAGGCACAGGCCGCCCAAACTCACAGTACGGGAACGCGGAGGTGACTCTTGCTTGCGAGAGGTGTTGTGTTACAAATGCTTATTTACAAAGCCGGCTTGTATAGGATGTAAACGATTTTTCTTAAAAGAGAGAAACAATGTTATGTTTTGAAACGTTTTCGGCGAGTTACTGCTATTTTGGTGTTCCACTGCAAACATAACAGGGTGTCTAGAAAACACAAACCTAGAAAACACCCCGGGGGGGCACTTGGGTATTTTGGGGGTGGGTATGTGCCGCCCGGGACTCCAAATTGGCAACCCGTTCTAAAAAAATTTCCCCTAAAATTGATACCCCGTTCTAGAAATGGGTCAATTTTTTATACCCCGTTCTAGAATTCGCCCTAAAACTGATACCCCGTTCTAGAAATGGGCCAATTCTTTATACTCCGTTCTAGAAAGTTTGTAAATTGAAAAAGCCCTGTTTTTTTAAAAGGATATTTCTTTATTTGTTCAACTTATACATCAAATGAATGCTTCTTCATAATCAGCAACAATTTTAAGCAGAAGATAAAGCCGTGATCCACAATTTTTTATACCCCGTTCTAGAAAACGCCTCTGAAATGGATACCCCGTTCTAAGCCAGCCGCTTCAAAATCACGACTCCGTTGGGCGGCACATACCCGTATAGGTAATGTATGGGAGTACCGCCCCCCCCACCGCCCCGGGGAAAAAACAGACCTCGACAAAACACAGACCTCCTAATTTAAAACGAGTCTTAAGATCCACACATTTGATGAAAACAGTTTACGCATGGCGCTTATTTTCGCTATAGTGTATGGCTACTGGCGTGCCGACTTTGCTTTTTTTGGTCGTTTGACGTTTATCTATAGCTATTCCTGGACTGGCAACAAGAACAGGCAACAGTGAAACGCAGGCCTCCTTTGTTGGTCTAGGATTTATGATTGCGTGATGGAATGCATCAATCTTTTGTATCTTTTATCTTTTCCCTTAAGTATTCTTTGTTTTGAAATATAATCAAAAATGTAAAGCAAAATAAAATATATGGACTGAGTAGTTTTAGTGGTGTGAAGGAGATTGTTCGGAAGGCCCTGCAATTTTCAAAAAAAAAAATAAGAGAGAACAAAAGAAACAGAGAACGTAGAGGAAGTGAATTCATCACACATCATCTTTATTAGCGACTAAACAGCTGACTAAAAATCACAATTACTTGGTACATCCTGAGTGGCAAATTGTAAAACGCTTGTAAATGAACAGCAACAACAACAATGAAAACCACGAAATTGCAGTCTGTCAGCACTTGAACGGCTACTTTTCCCATTCTTCAATGCTGTTCCGATCAACTTATTTGTTACTATTGAGTTACTACATTAGTGGAAAAAACCATGTTGATGTTGTTGTTGTTTTACTACGTTATAAACAGGCACTGGGTTACATCGAAAACATCGAGGCACAATCCAATCTTCAATAACGATAGATCCAGGGGCACCCAATGGATCTGTTCCTCAAAATATCTGTTCTTCATGCAAATTTTTGCTGGCTGGGAGATGTGGAAGAAATAATAGTCCTTGGAAGGAAAGTGTTGCTGGGAAAAAGATAATTCAGGGTGTCAGAGGGGATTTGAAGTCTAGAGTAGCTACTACGGGTTACTTGTATGGGTTGATTACCACTCAAGATCTGAATTGTGCCCTATGAAACTTCCCAGTAAGTCAGGTTGCAAGTTGTAAGGTTGCTGGCTGGGAACTCTTCCATCAGTCTTGCTGGGAGTGAGGAACAGGTAATTTTTTTCCAGCAATCTCCCAAAATGCTTAAAATAGTCTCAGAAAACTTTTTTCACGATTTGTTGTTGTTTTTAGGTCTTTTTCTCAAAATTTCCCGTTGGGTGCCCCGGTAGATCGCAGGACATTTAAATACTTAGGTACTTAGTAAGACAGCGGACGGGTGCATCGTCCCTCAGGCAAGTTAAGGCATGGGTTGAAAGGCTAAATAGACCCCCCACAGAGAATACAAAGATCCTCTTTAATGACACAGAAGGATCCAACTAAGGGGTTCCACAAAGATATGATAAGACATATCTCACTAAATGGTTTTGGAAAATTCATTCCAAGCATCCTAAAAATACTGGTCATCAAATTGTCAGCGAAACTGTCCGGATTGTCAATTTGCCTCGCAATGTGGATCAAAGCATTTTTATTAAGAGTTATTAAAGTATTTAATAAGTCACGTGACCTGTTTTTCCTTATTTCGTAATCCTTGCCACACTTAGGCATACATGCAGGGCTATTTCATAATATCCAGGCCATGGGAAAAACACTGGTACCTAAGAATATTTGCTGCTCATTCATTTCCTTTCCCCCGTTCTAATTTGAAAACTTTGAACGTTAACGATCATTTGCAAGTCACGTGACTAATATTTCAACAATTAATATGTCACATATGATTAAGGCCACCGATTCATGACGACTGATCAAAACAATCCGTTTCAAATGCCACTTTGCCAAATTATGCAAATTAGGAGGTAACCAATGCAGGGGCGGATCTAGGGGGAGGTGCAGGGGGTGCGCACCCCCCCCCCCCCCCCGTTGAGATGACCTGCGGTTTTCTAATACAACTGGTATTCTGCTAAAAAAAAATGTGGTTTATTGGTGTTGAAGTAGAGCAAGAGACGAGTGCACCCCCTCCTAAAAAAAATCCTGGATCCGCCCATGCAATGTCTTATAAACATGCCTGAGCCAGTTGTAGAGATTGAAATTCATAATAATAATAATAATAATAATAACGGTTTAATATCAGTACATCCATGGTATGTCTCTTCGCCTGATATAAAAGTAAAATGAGGAAATTAACATAAATCGAATTATGAATTTGTAAAAAGCTAGGTAATAAACAATAAAATGTAATTATACAATATATACATGCATTATCTAAAACTAGGCAAGAAATCTTTCCGCCCTATTCCGGCAGCGCTCCCTTAAAATACATAATGTTTGCTTACTGAAGGATTTAAAATTATCACAACATTTAACATTGGATGGCAGAGAATTGAAGAGGGCTGCCGCGCTATACTGAAAAGTGTCCGAGGCGTGGGGAATAACCAGATTTACAGTGGATAGTGTTCTTCGGGCGCTATGATTGGCTACTCAATCAGTGAATATCCTCCACTATTCACTGATTCACCTCCAGTTCCTCCGAGCGAGCGACGCCAAACTCGCGTAGGTTGCGAACAAAATGCTTTCCCGGTTTGCCGCCGTAACAAACTAAGAAATTTCACAACTAATCAAGCAAGCTATTTCCGAAATACATGAAGAAGGTGACGAAGTTCGGTTTGGAAGTTTTAACAGGTAAAGCTTTGTCTTTTTGACTTGAATAGTTATCGATAAAACCGGTGAAAAAGTTTTTTGTTTACAAATGCAAATTAAGCTTAAGTCTTGCGTTACTTTATTTAGTTGACTTGTTCATAAATAAGCTTAAAACTAAATTTAATAATCTTTTTTACAGAATTATTTTAAATACAAACAGAATTCACAACTCCTTTTGAAGCAACTTCCCCGCAAGAGCTAAACAAACGCCTTCAAAAGTTTTATTTGTGGCTAAGAAAAAGCGACGACCGCGGCCGTTCGGTCATCGCGCGCGAAAATTGTAATCGTTGGCAACAGTAAATGAGTTAAAAATCATCATTTTGTGCGCGACCTTTAGAACGTGCCATTCTCTACGTTCTTCCATAGGCAACCAGCCTAACTTAAGAGTTCACATAGCGTCCAAAAACGAAACTGGCTGCCGCAAAAAAACAACCGATAACAGAACTATATAAAAAATTCAAAAATGTATAAAATATGAAATACACCTGATTGAAAAAACGTTGTCGCTTGAAAAGTATAAACCATGAACGATGGGACCTAATGGATTTATGGGTACAACTTTATTAGCATTGCAAATTTAAAGTTCTTCTCAAAAATGTTTACATTTACGAAGCTTTTCGCGACGATGCATTCCAAAAAACGTTAAACGGTTTCCAGTATTTACGGCTCCCAACTTCACCAGTGCTAAGATAGGACCTAAAAGCGTTCTTGGAAGACAAACAAAGACAACAGCATGCCTTAAACAAAGCACTCTACTGGATTTGCATCCGCACGAGCATCTCGTGACAATATAAACTTTTGTCGAAAGAACTTTGAATGTGCTTTGCTAATGAACGTTACACATAAATCCTTGAAACCTCATCGTTCATGGTTTATACTTTTTAGCGACAACGTTTTTTCAGTCAGGTATATATAAAAGAGCTAGAGCGAGAAATAAATAACGATGGAGACCAATTTCCTTGGAAGAAAAAGGTCAAAAATTATACCTTGGGTGAGAAAATGAGAAATGCTAGCGGCTACCAAGGTGAAAATGAGCGGCAGTGAAAAAAACAGAGTGAACAAGAACACAAACACAGTTTCCTCCATAAACGTGTAAATAGGAAGTTAAAAGAAGTTTCACGTTTTAGTCGTGCAAAACAACGGCAAAGAAATGTACAAGAAAGTGTGCTACAGGTGCAAAGTTGTTTTTTTGCTAATTAGTTTTAAAAAAAGGGTGCTGCACGTGCGAAGTTGTTTTTTTGCTAATTAGTTCTATTGTTGTTGTTTTTTACCATTATTTTCAACTTACCTTGTCTTTATTACTACTCGATTTTATATTTTCTTTGAGGAAACTATTAATATTAAAGAGAGCTTCGCTTTAAACCTTTGCTAAATCTAAATATTATCTTTATTTTCATGTAATGCTTCACCCAATCAAATGCAGTATGAGACTCCCCCGTGAACATTATGAATGAATTACTTAAGACGTGGCTTCAAGTGCATGCTGGGAGAATTTGTATTAACATATCTTTAGTGCGAATAAAGAATTAATAAGTTTGAATTACAACTATTTACTTAGATATTACATATATATAACTAACTACAGACAGTACTATATATATTTTACATATTCGTTCTCAAACAGGCAAACTTCCAACTGTAGTCAGACTAGTATCAGTAGCATCGTAGTAAGTGTCGGAGGTAGAGGTCATTGAGACAGGCTGAGATTGTAAATTATCTCCGTCGGCTTGCGGACCGTTCAAGTTACCATTTCGCCCAGCCATTCCATCTCCATTTAGTAGACCTTCTCTTTCCCCTTCCCTCTCTCTTCTATTGACGTCTCCTCCACTGATTAATCGGAACACAATAAAGATTGCCCAGAGCACAAATAATACGGATCCAGCAGCGATGCACACTGGTACTCCGATGTCTTTCCAGTCATTAGGGGCGCTCGCTGGAAATTTCAATAAAGGAGATATTCTGATTAGAGAGGGCAATGCAAAAGATTAGGACAGGAACATTCTTACTTAGTTCTTGCATGCTTTTTATGATTCTATCTTTGTAATACTCTCAGTTCAAAGTTGAAAAATCGAAGAACTAGTTGAAAGAAAGAAAAATAGTAGCAAGGAGAATATCATATCTTTCGAGTGCCGCTTTTCACACAGTCTAGCATCTGGCGCGGTTACATTCATTGAGCCTCTAGTTTAACCTCCCTTCAACGGCCACTTTCCGACCCCGAGGAGAGGTTCACATTCATTCAGACCACCCTGGTGATGTATCAATAACATAACATCACTAAAATAACGACCTGACCAGAGGCACTGGTCCCTAAGATTGAAATCACACTGCCAGCCTTTTTGCTAACTCGATTTTGGCGTACTTTAGAAATACTCTGCATGAATGAAATAAGAACTTTGTTGAGCATACGCTGCATGTTGCCAAGATATGGTGAGATACAGCTTCATGTAAACGTGACGCGCCTCAAACTTACTTGTGGAACTACTAGTACTACTCGTACTCGTACTACTGAATGTATTTTCACAACCATTTGCACAAGCACACTTGTGCTCCAAAAGAAATGTCTGAAAAAGAAAGGTATGAGATGTTACTTTGACACGATTTTTGCCGACAGAAAATTCACTGTTCCCGGTTTTTCACTATGCTACGGACTTTACTAACGACGACACGCAGCAAAACTTACCCAGGGGCTCTCAGTATCTTGAGTAAGGCTGAATTTTGCTTCGTCGACCCGTGCCAATTTGGGATTACATTGAAGCTTGATTATCACTTTCCACCCTGGCCTGAAGATTAAAATTGACTCATGTTTACTGGGCTTTATTTCTAGGTTTCATAATTATTATCACAGTTAAACCATTATTAGTTGGTTACTTCGGGGTCACATGACATCTCACAATGAAACTGTTTCCCCGCCAAAAATCTCTGAGCGGGCAACATTGCAAACAATTTATGACGTCAGAGGGTAACAATGCAATGTTACTCGCGAATATTAACCGACGATCGCCGTTATAGCGAGGTTTAATGAACTTCCAGGAATTAACAAAATTAACGGTTTCCCGAGAAACCAGTCATCAAGTGCTAAGTGTTCATTATGGTTAGACGGCCGATGTACAGCCTGTACTAGCTTGCAAGCAAGCTCTCCGGGCGGTTCTAAGGGGTGAGGGAGAAAAATTGAGCCTCCAACGGAGCTTGCTCAGAGGCAGGCTAACTTTGACTAAGAGAATCAAGTTATCTTGCTTCCAGTGGTGATTCGTAGAGTTCAAAACGACTAAGTAATATCGGAATAAAATAACTTTAATTGTTTTGAGCCATTTCTCAAATACAACCGTTGAAAAATCATGTACCTTAATTGAGAAACCATGCTAGAAAATCTATAGTCATAAAAACCATATGATTCTCATAACGGATTGTTTCTCACCAGTTACCAGTAATGAAAAAAAGAACTGTTTTTATTTTTTATTTGATACATTTAGGTCATGTCCACACGAATTCGGATACTTTTGAAACCGTATGTTTAGTTTCACAGGAATCGGCCATCCGTCCACACTAAACTAGTGAATCCGCTCAAAAAAACCGCAACTTTTTGAAAGCGGTCTCTCACTCCGCCGCAGAGGCTCCCGTTGGGTGTCCCAATAAAAATAGGAATAATAAAAAAATAGAAAGGGCGCGGGGACGATGGGATCTTCCTCCTTCCCATCGTGTCCTGCGCACTTTCTTTTATTTTCTCCACAGCTTCCTTACGACAATGAGAGAGTCGCCTGGGACGGGAATATATATTCGCCCGGATGAAAAAACATCACCAAACAAACAAGCAAACAACAACAGCAACAAAGAAAACAACAACAAACTAGAGATATAGAAAATTAAAAAAAAACTTTTGAAAACATCCCTTCAAATTCTCAAACTGCCGAGGAAAAGGCAAATGCACTAAAAGGAGTAAATGCTGAGAACTTAGATATTTAACAATTAATGAATGAGGCTGAGTATCTTATGAAGAATTATGAAGATCGAGGAGGGTGTTATCCGCCTCTGCCTGCGGCCTCAACGGATAACACCCTCCGAGATCTCCATAATTCTTCATATGATACGAAAGCCGAATTCAATAATTGTTTTATTATTCATTCAAAATAATTCCTAGTTTAAAAACAAAGCTAAAACAGGCTTACCTCCATCGATGTTAAGTTCACCTTCGATAGTGCTCGTTTAGGAATGTTCAGCTCCGCAAATATTCTCCAAATAGCAGATGTCGCCCCTCGAGTTGTGTTATTGCTGTTCTTGCTATGTTTTTAGCTATAATTTCGCCTAGTTCTCACTCTTGAAACGAGTGGAATGTCCGCCATTTTTTGTTTCACAACCAAAACAACTCAACCTCGTCCCCAACTCTTCTCGGTTAACGGTGCATTAACCTGCAAGAACGCTGCATTTTTGGCGTCATTTCCTCGTTAAACACAAAATTCTTCCAAATTTGGTCATCAGTAACTGGTTATGGTGAATTATACGTGTGCTTTTAGCCAATCAGAATCGGGGAAATATTTTGAATGAATAATGATAAGAAATAATAAATAACCAAGGGACTATAAAGGGGACAGAGAGGGCATCCCCCATATACAGCCTATTCCATAGGTAATTCGTCTCGAGTTATTTTTAACACCACAGATCTCAAGGGGGATTAGACAACAGCCAATCACATAGCGCGAATGTGTTCCGCGTGGATGATCCACGCTGAGAGCCACGCGTCCTTCACGAAATGACGCAGAACAAAATGGGGGAAGACGCGGAGAACGATTTTGCTATTCCTTTTGTCGACGAAAACGACTACAGCGAGATTTCTGCGAAAGTTGTGTCAGCGAAACCGAAATTAAAAAAGAATCGCCCTTCCTCTCTTGTATAGAGCTAACAGTAGAGCAGGGAAATCCTTAACACACTGAATATTCTCTCAGGATCATTTATAATTTACAGTTTGAAGAGAGCAATTTCTGGTTTGATGTTTATTTTTTTCAGTCTTTATAGCGATTATTCCTACCCACTTACTTTGTCAATTGTAGGCGAACCCTCCTAAAGCTGAATTTCAAGGGACCATATTCAAGCTCAGAAAGAGTAATAAAATTTCGTCGTTGCTTATTTACGTCCTCCATAAAACGCGAAATTAGGCATTTTCACGTCGTAGTCGGGCAAAAACGGGAAAGAAATGAACAAAAAAGTGTGTTGCACGTGCGAAGTTCTTGTTTTGCTTATTAAACTACTGTTTTTTTGACGTTCTAGTTGTCGTCCGCGTCGTTGGATCTTAAACTCCCTAAATTGTACAAACGACCGGTTTCAATAGACCGGCGAAATTTCTCATTTTATTAAAGCACTGAGGTTACGACAACTTCGAGTTAAACTGATTTCACGGGTTGTCAAAGAGTCCAGCGATTCCTTTTTCCCAGGTGAGCGCCGACTCATTTCGCTTCAATATTCAGAAATGCTCGCGATCTTTTTACGCTTTCATTGCCTCTCGCCCGACATATTTTGCACGGCGTTTGGTCATGCGAAACCTCTACAAAACATCCACGCCTCGCGCGAGGTAACTTTATCCCGATTCTAAAAATAACTCGAGACGAATTACCTATGGAATAGGGTGTATATGGGGGATGCCCTCTCTGTCCCCTTTATAGTCTCTTGAAATAACTGAATTCTGTTTTCGTATGATCTCTGAAAGTATGCAGGGGGTCGATCGAGGAGGATGTTATCCACCTCGGTCGGTAATATCCCTTCAATCTCCCCCTCATTCTTCAAATCTTATAAAAGCCGAATTTTTAAATTGTTAATGAATCCGACACATACTGATTAAAGCTGTATTCAAATTGAGGCTTGTTGTGGCGTTGACTGTCATTTCCGCATGAAAATGTGCTCTGTTTTCCTATCACCTCGTGGCTTGCATTGTTCATAGGCCACCTACAAACCTAAAATGTGTTGAAAGCATTGAGTTGTAAACTGAGAAAATCATAAAACTAGTAGTTATCGTAGATTATACGGGGCGTCGCCTAGGGTCTTAGACACCTGTATCGGTTCCCACAAAGCATCTTAATCCTTTTTTTCCTACACTGAGTTATGGCGAGTTCATTTCTCACACCGCAGGAATTTGATTTGAAGAAGAAGCAAGAAAGATCCTTAATGCCCCTCTTCCCCAGAAACGCCCGATACTCAGGCTACGAACTACTTTTGTGACGTTTCAAGATGGTGCAGTTTTGGAACGGACACACCGACAACCTCTTTTCTCCATTTCTCGCGCTTGGAACATGCACAGGCCGCCGATGAACACACAGAACAGCCAACGACTCAATTAGAAAGGGTCTCCTTCGTCGACGCAATTATAAGACCATTAATCGAGCAACCCTAGCTATTGAAAGTCACTTAAAGTACATTTTAATGGTTTTCTATTACCTGTGCACAATTTTTGATTTTTTTAGTTTTCAATAACGTAAATAATACTGTTTACAAATGGAACATCCTTTCGTACGTTATCTACATTTGATGGCAAGGCAATGTACACAATTCAAACGAGATGGACAATTGATGAAATATTGAAAGATTTTTTGAGACATGTAGAGCAATTTCACAAGACGTTAAGGCCGCCATATTGGTTTTCCAAAACAAAAAGCGCGGATGTTTGTGTCTCAAACCAGGAGCCCATAACCAAACTAGTGTTGTGGGACTTAAAATTTTTCTTATGAAAACACTTTCTTTTTTTCCATGAATACTAAATTTGTATCAGGCTTTTAGCCAGATGAGTAACAAGGCCCGAAATTGATACTTTCTAGATATACCGCTTATTTTCTTTCCTACTTCATCTCTTTTGAGTAATGCTCACGCGAGGCCAACAAAATTGTAGGTCTCAGATTTTAAGCACTTACAGCCACATCATGACCTTGAGAGTTTCCACACCAGAATGAGCTGCAAGGATTATAAGAATAATCCCAGCTTTCTTTACCTGCTACGGTAAATCTGTTGAAAAAATAAAACAAGAGATTTAATTAGTAAAGTAAATCAATAGTTTGAAGATCACTTTGCTCAGAAATAGCATAGTCAGTAAAAATCGCAGCGTTTTTGTTCTTCGCGAACGCGCATAAGCCAAAATTTGGAGTAAAATTTTTGGCAAATATTTATTTTAGGAGAGGGAGAAATTTAGTCTACAAAGAGTAGCATGTAAATGGCATAATCGGCAGTGGAATTTTGTCTAAAATGTTACTTGGTTTTTTCTTGTTTGAAACTCTGTCAGGATTGCTCAGAATTTCCAAAGCACGGTATTGCTAGACGTTCCTGGTGACTAACGCAATAGCATAAACCGAAAACTAAATTGGTCTAAATATGCATCGTTCTATATGGAGACAAAAACGGCCCTCGCCGTCCGAAAAGGGTTAAATTCAGTTCAGCTTGGTTTAATGATATTGTAAATCATTACTTACATAGCGCTATCGTAGATCTAATGCGCTTAATTTACAATATGAACTAAATTAAACGAGCTATGAATTGTAAATGAATTACAACCTCGTCCGCAGGGTTTGCCCTTTCTTAAGGGAAAAGCCCTGGGGATGAAGAAAAAAGAAAGGCTAATTTAAAGTATTTGCAAAATGACAGCCACCTTATGCATCTATTTCTTGCATTACAAACCTGGGTGTTCCATCTTTACTTTGCAAGGGAGCGAGGTTGAACAATCCGTGTTTATTGTAACAGGCGCAGTTGTAATAAGACGCTGGTATTGTTCTGTTGCCACTTGTTCTTTGATATTGAAGTGAAGAGTACAGTAAGACTGACCACATAACACGACTGATCCACATACTTGATGGCATGGTACTAAAAATCATTGAAAATTCTTCATCAGAACTGTATTTAACTATTTTGCGCTGGCTATCCTTATCAACAGCGTTACAGTTGACGAGGAAATTTTTCCGGCTAACGGTAAACATAACATACAAATTAAACTTTTTTCTCTCATATCTCCTAAAAACGAACTTATTTTCATTAAACGAAAGTGGGTAACTCGAGAGCAGATGCTGCTTTGGCTACCAAACACATCCTAGAAGTAGTACGTAGCATCTATTTTAGTATAGTGACGCATATAATAGGTAGAATTAGTTTCCGGGAGATTCCCTTTCTCCTCAGCAATACGTAGCAGTTACAGTCGATCCACAGAAACCAGGGTATCCATGCGGCTTCACTTAAATTAAATGAAGATAGTTACGATCAAGACCTAGATAGTCAGCAGAACTTCTTTTTTCTTCTTAACCTCGTTTTTCATCGTGAAGATATCATGTTTTATAAGACTCCCATTTGTAAAATTTGCAAAGAAGTTAGGACCGTTTCAAACGTCGTACTATTGCCGTGCTAAGGGAAAGTTCATTTAATATGACAAGGGGGGGGGGGGGGATGAAGATATTGAGGAGGGGCTCCGAAAATTTTTAGACACCCGAAGGGGGGGGGGCTCCGAAAATTTGTATACTTGAAAACCAACACATGACATCATCATACAGATCGGATGGTTTTCAACTCAACAATTTAATGACCTGTGCAACTCAGCTATATCACGTGGTTTACAGATATAACAAATGTAGTCTCAGTAATTATTACACTCTTGTTCATCCCAAAAATGCTTTAGAAAATTGTATCACAACTTTATCTCAAGTTTGTCATAGTATAAACCATTGACGACAATAACGGTAAATATATTTAATACAGTCTAGCGATCTTTTTTCAGGGGAGCAAAGGAATTGAAGGAGGAGGTGGGGGGGGGGGGGGGGGGGCTCTGAAATGTTTTTCGACTACCAAGGAGGGGGCTCCTAAAAAATTGAACCGCTAGCGAGGGGGGCTGCTAAAATTTCAAGCTTCGAGTTTCAATTTCTTCATTCCCCCCCCCCCGCTTGTCATATTAAATGAACTTTCCCTAAGCTGGCTCGACTGTAGGTCCTGTAGCTCGACACTGGCCCGACTTGATTTCAGACGTCGAATTTAATATTAAGTCAGTCGAATAGAACGGCTGTTGCCTAAAACAAAGCGCAAAAAGGAAGAAACGGTGTAGCATTTCTAAATGTATTCTAACGTAATTATAATTTATGAATTGAATTCGGCACGGCGCGGTAGCAGCAGGACGTTTGAAACCAAGTCGAGCTACTGCCGTGTTACACGTTAAGGCTTGCCGTGCTACACGGCAGTAGCACAACTTGGTTTCAAATGTCGCGCTATTGCCGTGCTAAAGTCGAATTTCATTAACTGAGTTCGGCACGGCAGCAGCAAGATCGACATTTGAAACGGGCCTTAGATTGCACTTCCGGTTTCATTTTGATGTAACAGCAAAGTAGATGCAAAATGCATGACTTCGCCGATTTCTGTTATCCATTTTCTTTCCATTTGTATCTAACTCGCTTTGCCTATAAGGAAGCTTACCAAAATTTCTACATGCATTGCAGTTTTTATCAAAATTATTTATGAGCATTGACTTCCGCCCTGTTGCCCAAAGGTAATACAAAGAACTTAAATACAGACCTCGCTTACCTTCAAGCAGTAACAAAAGTGAGCACCCAAACTTCGGTAATCATTGCTCGGTTTTTCCTTCAATGCTTGTTTAAATTTGTTAATTCTTGTGTTAATATCATAACCAAAGAGTTACAAAACGGCGCTAAAAGAAGGGACAGACACCGGTCGTGTTGTCAGCGGATGTCTCCCTGCACTGCATTACAGTATAAAGGTCTTTACAGGTTTTACGTAACGCAATCTTCTAGCTTTTTGATACGTGTCTCTACTACTGTGTATTCACTTATTAAGCCATATACAGAGGATATTACATGGCCGCTTGGAGATACGAAATTTCTCTTCGAGTGTTGAAAAATATTTTCAACACTCGAAGAGAAATTTCGTATCTCCAAGCGGCCATATTATGTAAACACCAATGAAATACCAAACCATTTCACTTAAGGTGTCTGAACACAGTTTTGGCAGTTTGTAGGTATATGTCATTTGCCAAATCATGGCAAGAGAAAGGTTACAGCTCACAAGCTAAAAAATGGTAAGTGAATAATATACTGATAAAAGATTTTGACTGACAGGTAAAATGTAACGTTTTCGTAGTTTCCATGGCAACATGGGCGATTGAATACAACCTTAAAATTTCACTTCCGCTCAGTTTACATAAAATTAGCTCATTAGATTTTCCTATAAACTTGCATACAGCTTATTATAATTAAGAGCGAATGCACAGAAAAATCGAGCAAACCGTGGCCACAGCTCAAAACCTAACCTACCCTCATTTTAAGTCTGTAATAAGGTTTTAATGAATTTAGAACACTGCTGAGGTTTAAATTTCAATTATGCGGCCCGAATTGGGAATTATTTGAGATTTTCGATTTCAACGGTCTGCGGGCCTAAAATTAGCCGCCGAACACGGCAATATAGCCTAGCGACAGAAATGAGCTGACTTTCATAAACGAGCGAATATATTGGCAATCTTCCACTTAAATCTCAAAAAAAACAGATATTAACAATTTCTAAACACCACATTTTTTTAGATTTAGAGAATAAAATATCGACGAACGAGCACAATTTTGAAACGTAATTTGCATAATGCTTATAAATACAACAATTTACCGCTAAAACCAAAATCGAATTTTCTATATGGGGGAATTCTCCAAATCACCCCAAATCCCGTTTACTACCTAATTAGATATGGTACTTCAACATTATCCGAAAGTTAGTCTGGTGTTCTTGCGAACGCTTGTAAAATAGACTGATTATTTTGAGGTTATTTCGCCCCAAACAACCGCTAATTGACCCCAGGGTCAACTGACACGTGCACGTCAACTTAGTTTTATGCGTCGATTTGAGCTCGTTAAAAGGGAGAAACTAACAAGATTCTTTTGATATGTACCTGCTTTAATGAAATACACGCAATCTTCAAAAGGAGAGGCCGTTCAATGGGTAATTTCTGTTCTTGAGATCTTGTAGATTGCAGCATGGCGTCTGCGAGTGGACCTGAGTCTAGGTCTGTTTTCCCGTGGCTGCGAAATCAGAATAACATCATGAAATAATTCTCGCTCGAACCTTCGTAAATGAATCAGCTTTGCAGTGCCTTACCTGAGATAAAAAGTGGGCCGAATAGGAAAACATTCTATAACCGCAATTTGGATCCTTTGCAGCACGTAGTGTATTTGCTAAGCGGCGATGGTATCAATGACTTTTTTAAATTAGTTACTAAGGGAAAGTTCATTTAATATGACAACAGGGGGGTGGGGGGGGGGGGGGATGAAGATATTGAAACTCGAAGCTTGAAATTTTAGCAGCCCCCCCTCGCTAGCGGTTCAATTTTTTAGGAGCCCCCTCCTTGGTAATCGAAAAAATTTCAGAGCCCCCCCCCCCCCCCCCTTCTCCTCCTTCAATTCCTTTGCTCCCCTGAAAAAAGATCGCTAGACTGTATTAAATATATTTACCGTTATTGTCTTCAATGGTTTATGCTATGACAAACTTGAGATACAGTTGTGATACAATTTTCTAAAGCATTTTTGGGATGAACAAGAGTGTAATAATTACTGAGACTACATTTGTTATATCTGTAAACCACGTGATATAGCTGAGTTGCACAGGTCATTAAATTGTTGAGTTGAAAACCATCCGATCTGTATGATGATGTCATGTGTTGGTTTTGAAGTATACAAATTTTTGGAGCCCCCCCTCCTAGCGCAACAATTTTTTCAGAGCCCCCCTTTCGGGTGTCTAAAAATTTTCGGAGCCCCCCCCTCAATATCTTCATCCCCCCCCCTTGTCATATTAAATGAACTTTCCCTAACCTCCGATTGCGTGACCAGGCAATTATCGATTATCTCCTGCGAAAAATAAGTGCACGGGAAACCAAAGCTTTCGGGTTACAGTAAATTCATTTTCCTGTATGACCAGGTGTCCTTTTTTCCTATTTTAAAGGCGGTTAACTAAGATGACTAGCAAACATACTAACTGAATGTTCTGTTCTTCTGATTTTACCCCCAACCACTACGCATGAAAGGCAAATGGATTAAATTTTAAGATTCAAGGCGGTTTTAAGGCATGGGTTGCCAGTGGATTAGTTAGACTTGTCATAAGGTGCATTGAACAGAAAATTACAGGTATGATATCTCTGCTATTGTACGTCCATTAAGTGATTTTCCAGCAAACATTATTTTTTGACTTTTTTACCCCAAAAGTTTTTTCCGTTCAATTCTTATCTATGAGATCTAAACTTAGTTAAATTTCTGTAATTTGTTGTTAAATGCAATTCTGCAAACAACTAAGTACTTAATTTTTGCGTAAAAGCTACATGAAATTGTACTGTTTAGCCGTAAATCATTAAAAAGAGAAAGCATCATGCTTTCTCTTTTCAAGTCTAGTAGGGTCTAGTAGGACTTAAGCAATGGCATTGCTTAAGTCCTAGTAAATGTTCTCCATGTCTACTAAGGAGGAAAATTAAATAGTTTGCTGTTTTCAAGAAATTGTTCTTGCCCATTGCGGTTTCAAACCAAGGATAGCAGCAAGTCTGTCGTGGTCATATACTGCTACTTCAGTGCAAACGAAGCATAGGCGCACAAGTCAGCGCTTGCGTTTAGTCAGGTGCCGAAAATGGAGTGGAAACTTAACCCCAAGGGCGTCCATGTTCGCTCCGGCTCGAAAAGGTAGAATCAGTTGTGCAGTAAAAAGTAATGCGAAAAACCTGCGGGGGCTGGGGAAAGAAAGGCGTCTTATTTTTCTTTGGCTTGTTCTATTTTCGCGACGTGGTACAGGCTACGAAATACTGACAAGCTCAGTATATGTCTTCACCACCGAGAGTCACTTGCCCTTAGCCGGACACTCCCCTCACGGATCATGTTTCGTTCCTAAAGTTATTTCAAAGCACAGAACCAAACCTAATCAGCGGCCGAAAGCATATTTTGCAAGAAACTAGTATCCTTGTGCCTATAGGTTCAGGAACGATTGATTACTACTAGAATTAATATCAGGGTCAGAATTTGAGTGCTACAATGGGAGGGAAGGAAGAATAGGAAACCGCCGCGCACACCTGTTAAGTCTTTTATAAACTTTCTCGTCCTGACTGTTTCAAAAAAGGGCGTTGTGGCTGCTATTTAATTTACAGTGTCTGTTGCAGGTGTCGAATTAATCTTACAGCAACTGGAAACGTGCCACGCCTGCTGAAACTAAGATTGCTTGCAGGATGAACGGCTATAGTTTGGTATATTCACGAGCGCGTTTTGTCCAGTGAACTGAGTGCGTAGTGTTTCTTAACGAAGGGATGGGGTGGGTCAAGTCAACAGTTCGGGGAACGTTTGCTCTCTTTAGGCGGGGGGGGGGTATATTTGTTGATATCAGAGTTCTGGCCTGGATAGAGTCGTTGTAAAGCTATTTTTGCTTCGGAGTATCG
This sequence comes from Porites cylindrica, assembly GCA_964035525.1. NCBI lineage: Eukaryota > Metazoa > Cnidaria > Anthozoa > Scleractinia > Poritidae > Porites > Porites cylindrica. The sequence goes on from OZ037775.1 coordinate 27,053,536, forward strand.
GTTTACCGGAAGCTGAGCAAGGAAAAGTCAATGGTGCATTTATGGAATAATAATAGAGATTCTCATGGTCTAACAGTGCGAAGATTAGACTTCTGGTAAGGTGGCAACGATCAAGGCCCGCATTATAATTCATGATAATTGAAGGTCATGATGTAGAAAAAGCGACTGAAATGGTGGATGTCATGCAATCCTCTCGGGTGGGGGCGGCGTACCTGGCCTTAACGGTTGCCCCTGCGACAGAAGGCAAGCATGCCCAGATTGTCCACGGGTTGCTAAATGAGACCGTACCTTTCTTAGTACCCGTTCCCTGTCTTATAATTAGACCCGGGCAAATTTCTCGAGATTGCACCATCATTTTGGGCTTAAAGCTTCCAAAGTCCAACAATAATAGCGCATGTTCGCGACGGTTTTTTTAAGGCAGTCAAGTTCTTAAACCAGGCCTTAAACGGCCAGTTTGAAGTGTCGATAACAGTTAAAAAGGCATACAAGCCTCATGCAAAAGACAGTGGGAAGGAAGTGCACATCGGTGATGGGGAAAAAGGAGTAGCCCACAGTTATTTAGGGTGTGGATCTTTCGAAACATTGTTATACTCTTGGACAGATATGCATTGTTTAAAGTTTTAGACAAACCAGGTGTAAATTTATAGTAACAAACTGTTAAATATACATCACCAAGATTTTTGCGAATCCTATTTTTCGCTGGAGACTATCGTTTACTGGCTGGTCACGCAATCAAAGGTAACGTACTTTCCCACGTTTACTCACCTTTCGCTCTGCAATACACTGCGTTCCACAAAGGATCCAAATTGCGCTAGAAATGTTTGCTTTTCGGCTCACTTTTTATCTCAGGTAAGGCACTGCAAAGCTGATTCACTTACGAAGATTCGAGGGAGAATTATTTCTTGATGTTATTCTGATTTCGCAGCCACGGGAAAACAGACCTAGACACAGGTCCACTCGCAGACGCCATGCTGCAATCTACAAGATCTCAAGAACAGAAATTACCCATTGAACGGCCTCTCCTTTTGAAGATTGCGTGTATTTCATTAAAACAGGTACATATTAAAAGAATCTTGTTAGTTTCTGCCTTTTAACGAGCTCAAATCGACGCATAAAACTAAGTTGACGTGCACGTGTCAATTGACCCTGGGGTCAATTAGCGGTTGTTTGGGGCGAAATAACCTCAAAATAATCAGTCTATTTTACAAGCGTTCGCAAGAACACCAGACTAACTTTCAGATAATGTTGAAGTACCATATCTCATTAGGTAGTAAGCGGGATTTGGGGTGATTTGGAGAATTCCCCCATATAGAAAATTCGATTTTGGTTTTAGCGGTAAATTGTTGTATTTATAAGCATTATGCAAATTACGTTTCAAAATTCTGCTGGTTCGTCGATATTCTACTCTCTAAATCTAAAAAATGTGCCGTTCAGAAATTGTTAGATATCTGCTTTTTGAGATTTAAGTGGAAGATTGCCAATATATTCGCTCGTTTTTAAAAATCAGCTCAATCCTGTCACTGGGCTATTTTCCCGAGTTCGGCTGCTAATTTTAGGCCCGCTGACCGTTGAAATCGAAAATCTCAAATAATTCCCAAACTCGGTCGCATTTTGAAATTTAAACCTCAGCAGTATTAAAAACTCATTAAAACCTTATTACAGACTAAAAATGAGGGTAAGTTAGGTTTTGAGCTGTGGCCACGATTTGCCGATTTTGCTCGCTTTTTCTGTGCATTCGCTCTTAATCATTACCATTTGAAACTTATATGACCAAATTTAAACGCACGAGTTTTTAGATAATCAATAATATAACTGTTCTGTAATTATTAAATGTGTCAAAAAATTCGTTTGTTCAACTTCCATTTTAAAGTTCTCATCATTTAAAATACAAGTAAAAATTCTGCCAAATACTAGTATCACAAAATTTTAATGACTAGATTGTGAGAAATCGTCTTCTGTGTACCATTGCTTTTTCGCCGCCATGTTTGTAACACGAGCCGTCAAGCGAGTTACCGCTAACCGCCTGCAAAACTGTGTTCAGCCACCTTAAATAGTTGTTTTCCTGCGAAAGGCGCGATTTATTATGTAGCCATAGCAACGGTGACGTTTTCACATGAGGGTTTCAATGGGGTATAGCTGTAGTCACAGTAAACAGTGAAAAAATGCTACATAGTCAGTAAACAGTTCAAAAATCGCTACTTAGTCAGTAAGCAGCCAAAAAACGTTTAGTCAGTTAATTGGCATGTTTTGAGTCCCGCAGACGTTTTTGGCCGTTTATAGCGTAGTTTTTTCGTTTTTTCGCTTACCCTCAAGACTCCCCCAAATAAGTTTAATCTCACTTTCCAGTTTTCATTTTTCATATCGAAGCAGCCTAAATATTAGCTTCTTTCAAGAGGTCTAACAAATTCAGCCTAACCACTGCTTTTATTCGTCTGCCATTTCGCGTTTTCAAGGTTGAACTCACCACAACATCACTCTTCATATCCTCATCCTCACATAGTTGAGGCGAAGATAAATTGGAAGCAAAGTCAGAGTCATACTTATCCTGGGTGCCAGAGACTTTTCTAGCGCCGTTTCCGGTTTCTGTCATACTCTTCGATGACTTCCTCTTCCTCTCTTTCAATGACTTCTTCTTCCACATTGCTGTTGAGAGGATCTTGTGGTATGTTTATAGCCCATAGGCTAGCTGTGACATGGGCAATGTGCCAGCTGAAAATTTTGTTGTTTGCTACCTAACAGTAAGCTGTCGAACACACTGCCCATGTTCACTCGCCCATTCCCTCATCTTTGCAATGTTCCTTTTGTCCATGGGCATTACGGAAATCGGGTTTAATTTTGCAATAGAACTGAAGAAAGATCCAATGCGATCTCTGGAACAGGATGATAGTATTTCCTGTGGGTGAAGTATTTGACGGACCAGTTTGTTATTTGCTCAATAGATATCTCTCATTGCCTTGCCAAAATCTCGGCAGTAGTCTAGCAAACTTGGTGCTGGGTGTTTCATCTTCGTTGTTGCGTGAAGGTTCTCCACAAGTCAACAGAGACTGTAACTTGATCGCATTTGTAGGATCTAGACTCACACGTGTAAATTCTGATGCTTTTAGAAGACGTTAATCGCTATAAAGCCAGAAAACATTATTCTTCGCTTTTATCACTAATCGATGCAGTATCTTCATTCTTACTTTTCTAGGTAATAAACCGGGCCCGGTTACTCGAAGGGTGTGTTGATATCGCAAGTTCTCTACCCAAAAGGCTCGGACCTCCTTATTAATGGAGGCTCAAATCATGTCAAATACCTACTTACATCAACCATCGTTTAAGGAAAATAATAAAAATAATAAACAATTAAACTGTAGTTGTAAATGAAATTGGAAGGAATAAAAACAAGTAGTTTTTCATATACAAAACTGCCATGATAATCAAGTGAATCATGTTAGCATCATCGTCATCATCACCATATTTTATTCACACTATTCAGAAACAGAAAAAAAAATAGAAAATATACAGGAGACTATAGAGAACAACATGGTATAGAATATGCAACTAAACCTAAACAATTTTTAAATCAGTGTGCAGTTGACTAATGCTTAATTGCAAATAAGGAAAGAAACGAAGGAAAAATAATAACATTCTTCAACCCAGACGTTTTTCTCGGTTCTTTTCTTGCGTAGACATTTCCCAGAGCGGGAGCTCTTGAAAACATGGCCGACCGCTATAGTTATTAGTTTATGTCGATTTTGATGTGAAAAGCGCAAGTAATGTAGCTTAACGTGAGAAATAATGCCAATAATATCATTAAGAACTGAGTGCAAATGGTATAATGAAATGAGTAATTAGACTATTAGCGAATATTACGTAGCAAACTCACTAATCTCTTCCGTCTGCTTTAACCTATGAACTGGCGAGACTCTTCTGAGTAAGCCATTTGTTTAAAAGTTCTGCCACATTTTTTTCAGTACATGTAGGTGTGTCCATACTTAACAAGACGAGTTAATTGGGAAAAGTGTGAAAGGATATTGGACATTGTTACGCAGACCCACTTTGCTTGTTGAACTCGTCTTTACTCTTAGACACGGTGATATCGCAAGATTTTGTCCTCAGTGGTTCAGATCTCTCTTCTGTTGGGTTAATATAGTTCAATATCCTTCTTGCATACTTATTAGCATTTAGTTATGGGAAGTCACCCCAGACGAGCAAGCTCGATGGGGAAGACACGTAGGTGCTAATAAAGTAAGCAGAAGGGGCGGGTAGGTGGGGGCGACTCCAACTAAAGTTAGTCAAACTGACAACTGTGAATAATTAACACATGCTTATATACTATGCGCGAAGTCTATTGAATATTAATAAGGTATAAATAGTTCAATATCCTTCTTGCATTCTTATTAGCATTTCGTCATGGGAAGTCACCCCAGACTGCGCCTATCGCTGTAGAATCCCCAACATAATCCTAACATAAACACCATGATGAACTCTTACCCTTCCTAATCCTTAACTAAATTGAACTTTCCCAACCCTAACTAATCCCCAAACCCATACAACAAAATCTTAACAAATTGCCACAAGTCAATGAGGGTTGTCCAATAGTCGCCACTTGTTCAAATTGTGAAAGTCGTGGTGTGTGTGTTTCTGTGCGCTTCAACTTGTACGAAGGGTAAAAGTGGTTAGATCAGCCTTTCAATTCATGCGATTGGTACTAGTCGTGAATGGGTGATAGTTCTGTGTGATAACTTGAGGTATGACATATAGTGAAAATGCATCTCACTTTCACGTACAATTGGAGAACACGCATCTCATTAGCGACACAAAGACTTGGTTGGCAAAGTTGTCGTGAGGGGACCCTTTCAAGTGGTACGACTCGTTCGAGTCGTGCAAATCACATCTGCTAGAGAGAGGTTACACGGGATCTCACACGTACGACCCTCTCATAAATAAATTTTGAGACAGAAAACTTGCCCTTCGACATAAAAGGGAAATCTACGAATCTTGTCTTTTGTGAGTCACACAATACCGTCACACTAAGTGCCTAACCTAAAGCAAAGTCGCGTGAGAAACTAGCATTGAATACAACAACAACCATTACTGAGCGAAATTTGCAAGAGTCCGCCTCTCATATCGTACAAAGGAGAACAGTTGCTCAAAGACATACCAGCATAGGAGCCAAACTATGAAAATGCTAAAACACGCGCCGGGCGCGGGGAGTCATGCAGGCCAGTCAACCCCCTCTTACACCTGTTACACGGTATTGTACGCATTAGTATTTACGCAATTATTTTAACGCGTCGGCGGCCTCAGCATGGTTAGGTGCGCGAGGCGCACTGGATTATGGAACGGGGACCACCAACCCATGTGATCCTTGTTAACTTTGTCCTAGCATTGCGAGTGAGCCGCAATGAGTAAGCCGGCTTAGGCTCTTAAATCGCTTGGCGAGGGAAGAGGATATGGCTCCCCTCCTATAAAACGATGCGATTTCAGCAAAATCTGCAGTCTTTCGTGAAAAGGGGGTTGTCAACTGAACAAAACAAAACGTCCACACAATGCATATTAAAGATTATGACTCTTTCTGAAGTACAGTCAAAACCATTGAAAATGCTGACTCTAGTGTACTATTACGCCACTTTAAAGACCAAATATTAAAGGCTAGAAATAAAAAGCGAGCTTAAAAGCTGTCTCATACTGCTCACGACCCGTGTATAGCCGACTTGGAGATCTAGGAACATCTGACGTTCCCTTTAAGTGAAAATCTTCGGGGGCAACAGATCTTCGAAAAGCAGATCTGTTTCCCTGGTTGGGATGTTCCGACCGAAACTCGTGGTTCATGACTTCAACCCACCTCTGGTTACCATTGCAGGACCCCGCAACCGTGGTAAATTGGACACATATGTGCAAGGAAAACACGATTGCTGAACGGAATGTTCCGAACCTGAGTTTTGTTTACCATTTGATAAAATGTTGAACCGACCGGGTAACAAACCTTGGGTCTCTTGAAAATACATCAGGATCCATTCTAACGTCCAAGGCCACACCCCAGGCAGCAAAATCATCGAGTGTGGAGCAAGCAATCACAGATACTGATAGCAATACAAAATCTCGACATGCGCACTACAAACATTTTTTTGATTGTTTAACAAAGGTAAAGAAGGGATATGTCTATCCCGTGGTTCATTCATTGCGAAATGCGTAGAGGTCATGCAATCCCGGGGTAAACCAGGCATCAGCTGATAACACATGCCACATGTAATCTTCGAATAACACACTCCACAAACGCCCCCGCAGGTGTTGTAACGGACTCGCTCTCTCTTCGACGCTAAAATGAAACAAACTAAGCCCAATAAAGGAGAAGGCCAAAAGCATGGATGGTGTAATGCGGTTGCCAAAGCAGACAGAGAGGTAGATGAAGAATCCAACATCTAAAATTATACGTGTATGCACTCGTCTATATGTGCTCAACTTAGCAGGAAAATTTCACCAGACAAGGTTTGGAACCGAAGGACGACGCAACGACTAAAAGGAGACAGCTGCGCAACGGGAAAATATGTTTTCACAGGCTCCTAACGAGTCACCTTGCCCCAGAGATCGAAGAGCCGAAATGCGTGGCTGTCCAGAGCATACGCTAATGTCACCACCACTCCTAATCTAGGAATTCAATACCCGAGCCTTGACACATCCCAGACCATTTCTAAATATTTGGTCTGGAAAGCAGAGAAAACATTCGTGCGAAAGTACTCACAGAAGAGCGTAGATTAACGAGACCTTTAAAACTATGGACAAAGCTGCCCTCACAGAATAATGAGCTGTATTCGAGAACACTCCACCCAGTTTAAGAGCGACAAAACTTGTCGAAAGGAAAACAACCCCGAATTTAGCAATCATTAAAGAGAAAGAACAATGCTTGTAGGAACTTCCAGTCCAGTAGTTTTGTGAACATTAATGAAGAAGTTATTCTGAACGAAACGGGAGCGATCAATCAATCAATCAATCAATCAACTTTATTGATACATCCAATTAAATGGGTTTTCAGATATCAATTACAATAAAATCTAATAAGAACAATAGAAATCTAAAATAAACATTTGAAAATGAAAAAACATTACCATACTATTTAAAAAATATGCATAATTACACCTATTGAGTGTCAATGGCTTAAAAACTCGTCAAGTGCACGTCCTTTAATCGCATTCTTAAAAACATTAAATGACTCAATGTTTGCTAAACTTTCTGGAAGGTCATTCCAGAGTTGAACAGCCCTATAGGAGAAAGATCGCTGACCTGTTGCTAATCTAAAAGATGGTACAGGAAGTTTATCTTTATTCCTAGTATTTCTAGTATGCATCTGGCTTCTTGTCGAAAACGTATCACAACCAGACACCAAGCCTACCACTCAACACTGAGTTACCACCGAAGAGTGAGGGTACGGATACAAAGTGACATCCAAATCAGTCACCCTTGTTACTTTGTAAGAATCAAAATACAGCTAATCGAAAAAACTTCCACAACCGGTAGTAAGTGTTACCATAATTCACAAATATAAAAACCTGGTGAAACGTGCCAACACATAAACCTGAAAATTTGTCCTCTTTGGCTCTAACGTCCCCAAGAAGACAAAAGGGCGAAAAACGTTTACCGCATACATCCCAAATACGCCCGGATTGCTCCCAACTCAATGAAACGTTCAGTCATGCACCAGTGACAGGCTGTGAACACCGTTACTTAAAAGGTGACTATCGAAGGCCCCACTCAGTGCTTCTACGCCCCTATTCCTTATGTCCAGGTATAAGTAAACGGGCCCGGTAATATGGGCCGATATAAGCCCTAAAGATATTGTCCTTTCACTCAGTGGCCATTTTCCCCGAACTCGGGTTTACATCCAGAGATATTAAACATGTCTGTATCTGCTTACTCTCAGTAACGTTAAAGGCACAAATATCGGCGATTCTTCACTGAGAGTTACCGAGAAGAAAACGATCAAAAGATCACAAATCGTGAAGAGACTGCAAACCCGAGCTCGGAGAAAATGACCACCATAGCCCGAGTAATGGGGCTCAAGGGCATGCCTATAGGCAAAACGCTTGTGGGGTCACTTCTCCAACCTCGAGACCACAGAGAAACCAGAAAAAAGGTATTTCAAAATAGTGCCTATATGCTTAAATTTGTCGATAAACCCAACGAAACGATCAAGTATATATGGCAATCACGGTAACCAGGCCTCCTCCGCCCGTTCCTCTGGGGAAGTATGCTAAATATGGCCCGCTTTAAAGCACAGTTCAGCCATGACTTTCCGCTGTCCAACGGTATGGAGCACCGAGCTGTGCGCGTCCGTCCCAAAGAACGGTCCTCGTTTTATTAATGGAAACAGCAAAGACTTCTAGACTCAGATCCCTCCCAAACCCCTTTCGAGTTGCGTTCTTTTCTACCTTATAATGCATTATTTATACCGAATCGAGGGATAGCGATACACCTCTCTCTCGGTCCTCGACCGATCATTTTTTTTTCCCGCTGTTTCTTTTTTAACGCCACCCCGTGGCACTGAGCGATACTACTCTCTCGGTCCGCGACCGATCTCTCTCTCTCTCTCCTTTTTTTTTTTTTTTAACGCCACCTTGTGACACAGAGCGACACCGCTCTCTCGGTCCTCGACCGATCCTTTCTCCTTTAACGCCATCCCGTGGCACAGAGCGATACTGCTCTCTCGGTCCTCAACCGATCTCTCTCCTTTTTTTTTTTTAACGCCACCCCGTGGCACAGAGCGACACCGCTCTCTCGGTCCTCGACCGATCCTTTTTTTTTTTCAACACCACCCCGTGGCACAGAGTGACACTGCTCTCTCAGTCCGCCTTAGCCCGCGTAGCAAGCATTTCCGTGCGGTTTAGGAGCAAAGAATGAGGAAATGGCGCAAGTAAAGAGCGGGAAGGGGGCACCCCGTGGCACAGAGCGACACCGCTCTTGGACCGCGACCGATGTTTTTTTGTTTTTTTTAATGCCACCGCGTGGCACCGCAACGCCACTCTTTTAGCCCTCGACCAAAACGTTATCTCGTCTCTTCTCTCTTGTAACCACCATCTGATAGGCAAAGAGTTCTCGGTAGAAAATATCGCGGCACCACGTGGCACACTGGGCAATGCTCCCAAACTCGTCGCTCAAACTAGGTTCCTCTTTTCAAAAGGAAAGCCACGTGACCTGGCGACACAAAGACACAGAAGCTTAAGATTTTAACTAGCCGGTCCTCAACCAAAATGAACAAGTGTTCAAAAATATAAAATAACTGATTTACCAAATATCCAAGAAAAGAAGCACAACTACAATAACAAAATAGTGCACAACGCAAGATTGCAGAAAAAAAAGAAAGACGTGCGAGAATAAAAGCGAATAAATTACCCAGCACGTGGTAAAAGCACGAAAATAAAAACTGGTTTCCCAGCACTGGTCCAAACAAACTAAATGAGAATTAAAACAACCAGCAAAAGACCAAACATAAGGCTCCCTAGACCAATGCAAATCCAACAACGAAAACTGAAAATACCTGGGTGTTCTGTCGAGTTTAGTACATCAGACGTGGTGGAATTTTCGCAGTTCGAATGTCTATCATCTTCGGATGCCGCTAAGCTTGCAAAACAGGTTGCGATGTCGACGAAGTTAAAGTGGAGCAAATAAGTGGCACGAGCTGAGCCTTGAAGAAGATGAATAAATATCTCTTGGACCATGACTCGAGCATTCGACCTCGTGGGGACGGACGCGCACCCGAAACGGTGAGGCGACTCCAACTAAAGTTAGTCAAACTGACAACTGTGAATAATTAACACATGCTTATATACTATGCGCGAAGTCTATTGAATATTAATAAGGTATAAATAACTATCGATTTCAGATGGGGCTCGTTCAGCATGTCTATCAACGAGGTGTCATCTTTCGTTGTTGCCTTGATCAACTTCATCGATCCCACGAGGCAGTCGCTGGCGTCGCCGACATTTACAGTAGACAAACCCAGCAATTGCAAGAAGAAATCCACTGGCGCCAATTGGGATAAAGATTTCTTCCATTAGCTCATTCTGACCGCTTGGACCTGTTCACAGAAAATGAAAAGTTTCGAAAAGTTTCAAGAACTGTGCGTCCCAACACAAGGAATTCCTTCCTGGTTTATGAATAGAGAGCAGAAGAAACTCAGGGTGTATTCGGCATGTATTCAGGCAAGGATCATAGTTTAAAGGGTTCAAATATAAACTGATAAATGGTAATTTTTTTGGAAATTGTCTTAAAAAATTGCGCATTGTCTTTGTTAAAAAAAGTCTCCGAAAATCGGAATAAAAACAAAACGACCTCTAGAATTTTGTAATGAAAGTAAGGCTACCCCATGTCCTTGAACTTCCGACTGGACCCAACAGAGTAGCTAACAGTTTCGAAAGACACTAAAAAGCACCTAAAACCTTCGGCCAGATAAATAGTTTTTAAGGCAGCTCCACTCAACGAAACAGAATTCTAAAGTGTAGAAAAAACTATTTTAGACACCTAATATGGAAACATTTGGTCATTGGGTGTCCCTGCATTAGGCTCGGGTCGAAACTGTGCCCCGGAAACAAGCAGAAAATGCTCAACAAAGACTTTGTGCCCACCTACACCACCTTTATTTTATAATTTTCTGCTATAAAGGCCGTAAAGACACGATAGTCCCCGGCAGTTAATTTACTCGTTATAACTTATCGGTGTTATCTCTCTGTCTAGAAGAAAGGCCAAAATGAAAAATCAGGCCGGATTTTTTTTGTGTGGCTCGCTACAAGAGGTCTGGTAGTGCGTAATGTACTTATCAGCGGCCGTCCCGGTGGGGGGGGGGGGGGGGGGGGGGCGATAACCCCGGGAGCATACGCGGGCATGGCACGGGATTTGTCAACTTTGTCCGTTCATTTTAAGCCCTGGATGGGAGATTGGATTGCTTTTACACTTTCGTAGCAGGATCCTCGGGGAAAGACCCGCGGGATTTGTAGCGCCTCTGCCATTTTGCAGATGGAGCTGGAAACGAGTGCCGTTCCCGTCTGCGAAAGGACTGGGTATCTCGGTGAACACGTTCTGGCAAAAGACGGTAAACGACTGTCATATTTCTCTTGTATTCTGTTCCTTTTAGCTGGCGATCTTTCGCTTACGAAGCGACTATATTTTTCGGAAGAAAACTACGATTCCTTCTATAGAACTCTTTTGAAATATTGAACCTTTTGACTCGGCAGAGCACACTTCTTTGCCCCCAGGGGAGGGGCGTTAGTCTCTTTTTGTTAAACAATCTTGCTTTTGGGTAGGAGAATCTGTAAACGTCGTAATGCACTTATCAGCAGCCATCCCGGGGGTATCGCAAATCACGAGCCATAATAGGACTATTATGGCTCTTGCGCAAATATATAGGAAACAGAAGAATAGAGGAGTGGTCAGCCAATCAGAAAATACTGACGTCAAATACTGATAAAACTGATTGGACAATACTGATTCTTTATCTGCACTTGTAAGGCGTTGTTGTGATTTGGAATGGCAAAGGGAAGTACCTTTCAATAAAACTTTTGTTGACCTAATCGTTCAATTTAAACTTTTTAAAGAAATACTGGTACTTTGAAAGAAACACGAGCATTCTGATTATGGATGCTGACATTCCCAGATTCATTAAACAGCAACGCTTATATTAAATCTTTTTACTTTGCCTCATATCTTATATCTAATTCTTCCTTGTTTTGGCGAGGCAAGTAAACTGCGTTAATTCTAGCCTCTTTTAAAAACTAATCGGATGAATCAATAAACTGTAAGCATCAAATCAATACCAAAAAGAAAAACCAATTTAATAATTTACCCCGCCTATTATCAACAAAAATCGTCATTTGTTGGTGTCTTTTCATTTAAAATACTTCCAAACATCAAAATATGCTTGCTTCGATAGACGTAAAAATCCCGTCTTCATTTGCATGTGTTTTCAACGATTCTGCGATATCAAGTCTGGAAGATATTCCTCAGAGATCGTCAAATAGAGCAGTTTGTCATCTGTCGAGTGGTCAGAGTGGTGGTATTTTTAGCGCTATTCTTCAGATTCTTGCTATGTTTCTAGCCAGCAGGTTGCTATTTCGTCTTTGCAAAAAATGTAAACTCTTTTCCGCCACCTTCTCTGAAACTTCGCTGTCTTGATAAAATTTCAAAACAGGCGCTCTGCGGTGAAGAAAATTTGGTGAGTGTTCTGAGTATTCTTTTGATCTTAATGTCTATATTAACTTGGATAACAGGGAAAGAGCTAGAGCGAGAACTAAATAGCAATGGAGACTAATTTCCTGGGAAGAAAAAGGTCAAAAATTATACCTTGGGTGAGAAAATGAGAAATGCTAGCGGCTACCTAGGTGATAATGAGCGGCAGTGAGAAAAACAGAGTGAACAAGAACACAAACATTTCCTCCATAAACGTGTAAATAGGAAGTTAAAAGAAGTTTCACGTTTTAGTTGTGCAAAACAACGGCAAGGAAATGTACAAAAAAGTGTGCTTCAGGTGCAAAGTTGCTGTTTTGCTAATTAGTTAAAAAAAAAGGGTGCTGCACGTGGGAAGTTGTTTTTTTTGCTAATTAGTTCTATTGTTGTTGTTTTTTTACCGTTCTCATTATTTTCACCTTTACCTTGTCTTTATTACTACTCGATTTTATATTTTCTTAGAGGAAACTATTAATATTAAAGAGAGCTTCGCTCTAAGCCCTGGCTAAATCTAAATATTATCTTTATTTTCATATAATGCTTCATCCAATCAAATGCAGTATGAGACTCCCCCGTGAACATGTATTCATGTACGTTTTGAACAAAGGACAATTACTTAACAAGTCGCTTCAAGTGCATGCTGGGAGAATTTGTATGAACATATCTTTAGTGTGAATAAAGAATTAATCAGTTTGAATTACAACTATATACTTAGATATTACATATCTATATAACTAACTGCAGACAGTACTATATATATTTTACGTATTCGTTCTCAAACAGGCAAACTTCCAACTGCAGTAAGACTAGTATCATTAGCATCGTAGTAAGTGTCGGAGGTAGAGGTCATTGAGACAGGCTGTGATTGTAAATTATCTCCGTCGGCTTGCGGACCGTTCAAGTCACCATTTCGCCCATCCATTCCATCTCCATTTAGTAGACCTTCTCTTTCCCGTTCCCTCCCTCTTCTATTGACGTCTCCTCCACTGATTGATCGGAACACAATAAAGATTGCCAAAAAAAAAAATAATACGGATCCAGCAGCGATGCACACTGGTACTCCGATGTCTTTCCAGTCATTAGGGGCGCTCGCTGGAAATTTCAATAAAGGAGATATTCTGATTAGAAAGGGCAATGCAAAAGATTAGGACATTGACATTCTTACTTAGTTCTTGCATGCCTTTTGTGATTCTTTCTTTGCAATACTCTCTGTTCACAGTTGAAAAATTGAAGAACTAGTTGAAAGAAAGAAAAATAGTAGCGAGGAGAATGTCATATCTTTCGAGTGCCGCTTTTCACACAGTCTAGCATCTAGAGCGGTTACATTCATTGAGCCTCTAGTTTAACGGCTCCCTTCAACGGCCATTTCTCGACCCTGAGGAGAGGTTCACCTTCATTTAGACTACCCCGGTGATGTATCAAGAACATAACATCACTAAAATAACGACCTGACCAGAGGCACTGGTCCCTAAGATTGAAACCACACTGCCAGCCTTTTTGCTAAATCGATTTTGGCGTACTTTAGAAATACTCTGCATGAATGAAATAAGAACTTTGTTGAGCATACACTGCATGTTGCCAAGATATAGTGGGATAGAGCTTCATGTAAGCGTGACGCGCCGCAAACTTACTTGTGGAACTACTAGTACTACTCGTACTCGTACTAGTGAATGTATTTTCACAACCATTTGCACAGGCACACTTGTGCTCCAGAAGAAATATCTGAAAACCAAAAGTATGACATGTTACTTTGTCACGATTTTTGCCGACAGAAAAAAAATAAAGTAAATTCACTGTTCCCGGTTTTTCACTATACTAAGGACTTTACTAACGACGACACGCAGGAAAACTTACCCAGGGGCTCTCTGTATCTGGAGTAAGGCTGAATTTTGCTTCGTCGACTCGTACCAATGTGTGATTACATTGAAGCTTGATTATCACTTTCCACCCTGGCCTGAGGATTGAAATTGGCTCTTGTTTACTTGACTTTATTTCTATGTTTCATATTATCACAGCTAAACCATTGTTATTCTGGTTACTTCAAGGTCACATAACATCTAACAATGAAACTGTTTCCCCGCCAAAATCTCTGAGCGGGCAACATTGAAAAAAATCTATGACGTCAGAGGATAACAATGCAATGTTACCCGCGAATATTGACCGACGATCGCCGTTACAGCGAGGTTTAATGAATTTCCAGAAATTACCAAAATTAACTGTTTCCCGAGAAACCAGTCATCAAGTGTTAAGTGTTCATTATGATTAGACGGCCGATATACAGCTTGGACTGGCTTGCAAGCAAGCTCTCCGAGATATGTCCAGAAATGCACGCATTGGCGAAAATGGCAGAAATGGCAATTAATCACCAAAATCGCCAAACTATAAACAAAAATTCAAACGAGATGGCAAAGGGGCCCTTTGCAAAGTGGCGATTTTGGCGAAAATGGGGTATTTGGCGAAAATGGCAGAAATGGTGCTTAATCGCCAAAATCGCCAAACTGTAAACAAAAATTCAAATGAGATGGCAAAGGGGCCCTTTGGAAAGTGGCAATTTCGGCGAAAATGGCGTATTTGGCGAAAATGGCAGAAATGGCAATTAATCGCCAAAATCGCCAAACTATAAACAAAAATTCAAATGAGATGGCAAAGGGGCCCTTTGGAAATTGGCGATTTTGGCGAAAATGGCAGAAATGGTGCTTAATCGCCAAAATCACCAAACTGTAAACAAAAATTCAAATGAGATGGCAAAGGGGCCCTTTGGAAAGTGGCGATTTCGGCGAAAATGGCATATTTGGCGAAAATGGCAGAAATGGCGCTTAATCGCCAAAATCGCCAAACTATAAACAAAAATTCAAATGAGATGGCAAAGGGACCCTTTGGAAAGTGGCGATTTCGGCGAAAATGGCGTATTTGGCGAAAATGGCAGAAATGGTATTATTAATCGCCAAAATCGCCAAACTGTAAACAAAAATTCAAATGAGATGGCAAAGGGACCCTTTGCAAAGTGGCGATTTCGGCGAAAATGGCGTATTTGGCGAAAATGGCAGAAATGGTATTATTAATCGCCAAAATCGCCAAACTATAAACAAAAATTCAAATGATATGGCAAAGGGGCCCTTTGCAAAGTGGCGATTTCGGCAAAAATGGCGTATTTGGCGAAAATGGCGGAAATGGCGATTAATCGCCGAAATCACCAAATTATAAACAAAAATGCAAATGAGATGGCAAAGGGGCCCTTTGGAAAGTGACGATTTTGGCGAAAATGGCGTGCACTAATTCTGTATCTTTTCATCAACCACAAATGAAAAAAATATATAGAGTGCATGTTGGCCTCGTTCTTAAAACGTGTTTTGGCAGAAATGGCAATTACTCAATGAAATACCTAATTTGTCAAGACAAATTGAAATGACATAGCAAAGGGTCCCTTTTGAAATGGCTATTAATTGCCAAATAGTTAACCACATATTAATATAAAAATGTTTCCAGTAGTATAATTGTATACTAATAATGACAACGCTACTGTAACTTAAGTGTCATTAATCTGTTTTTAATGCTTTTACCTTTAATTGATAACCTCTTGTGATTTGAAATTCGTCCCCGACAAGAGTGTTTGGTCGGGAATTACCACTTATAACTAATTTCTCGCTCAATTCAAATCGAATGGCCAACGAGTTGTATTCGATTATCAGTAAATGGTAATCTTCGTAATGTTCATGGCAACTTTCTTACCAAAAAATCCAAGATAGGTATCCTTAATTTTCCAGGCTTATAGGCATTGTTTGAATAGCGACAGTTCAGCATTATATGTTATGAGGAATCCAGGTTGGTTCTTGGCTACGCATTCAGATAATTAGATGGTCCGTATTGCCTTGTATATCCATCCTGTTTGTTATAATGGCGTTCAATCGTACAAGTATATATAAACGAGCTGGTTCATTGCAGTTTCACAGAACATGAACGTGTAAGCTTTAGTAGCTGTTATATAGACGCGGCGGGCATGTTGAAATAGTCGATTTTGGATAACTACTCTATGTAAGTAAAAACGATTAGTGTCATTCCCAGCCGACTTTGGTGGTCACTCTATGTAAGCAAAACGATTAATGTCGTTCACAGGGACTCTCACGCAATTGTTAAAATACCTTGAAGGTAAAAAGGCCGGGTGACGTGTTTCGACGAGCATTAGCATTAGCAATTTAATGGAACACATATTGTACTGAGAATTGGTTTGGTGGTCTCAGCGCAAAAAAACAATACATTTTCTAAATTTCTGGCCCCACCTCATAAAGCAATAATGGGACACATTTTTTAAGAACGAGACAAACATGTACACTCTCTTTTTATATATCTAGTTGGTGAAAAGATACAGAATTAGTTTGAATAGGATATGTTTTATGAAAGAGACAAACAAGTTATTACTTTGATCCAATGTTTATGTTCAATAAATGCGGTGAAGTATTGGGCACAAGTGACATTTCGTGCAGGTTTACATAAATCACAGGCGGCCCAGACGTAGTATGTGTCACTGAATGAATATATTAATATTCACATGGACAAATTAATGCGATGAGTCGTCGAAACTGCCATGGACTAAAATAGTCCAAACGTCAAAATATAACAAAACAAAGCTAAGATACCTTCAACTGAACGTATCCTTGTCTTTCCTGGCCGGTTTAAGTGGCATTTTGTTGAGTTTTGCAATTGTAGGTACTATCCACTAAAGAAGAATTAAAGGCTGGCCACAAAACAAACAGACCATCTCCACGCGCCTTCACACGAAGCGCTATAAATTCGAGAATAATCGACGAATCCGCTCCAAATAACCATCGGCTAATCTGCAGGTAACGTGTGCTCCTGCTTCCGGCTCGCTTGCTCCACAAAACCCATCGCAACTGCACAATAATTGCTCGCTCATCAACAACCACTGGTGACCTTTACGCTTCGATATGACCGCAAACGACCAGGCTTAATACGCGACGTGAATATTCAAGCTTAGCGACCGCGTTCCCACGACAATGCAGCACTTGCTATGGGAGGGATGGTACTATTGCTTCTAGGTCAATCAATCGGGAAAATAATATTGAAGCCCTTGTAATTTTTAAAAAGATCCAATTTGCCCTAGGAGCACTGAACAGATACGAATCTTATAGCAGAGCTAAAAAAATGAGCGGCAGTGGCTGGGCAGTGGAAAAAGTGAACAAGAACATGTACCACATTTTCTCCATAAAAAGTGAAAATCAGGAAGTTTTCTGGACGTTTCAGGTTGCAGTCATGCAAATGAACGGCAAGGAAATGTACAAGAAAGTGTGCGGCAATTAGACCTATTTTTGTTTTTCACAGTTCTGGTCAAGGGCATCCAACTTTTAATTTTTCACATTTCACTCACCGGGTTAGGCTATTTTTCGTAGAGAGTAAAATGGAATCTTAAAATTTTCGGATTCAAAAATGTGATGAAAGAAGGTATCTGAAAAATTATCTCCTTCGTAATACGTTAAATTGCATCTAAAATTTTCCGGAAAATAATTCTGAATTCCTCGTAATTTCGAAAAGACTCAAGTTCCTCTAGAATGGCCGGGCGCCGAACACTGAGATGCAAATTTTATAGCGCCACTTAGAATGCATTTCTATAGAGCTAAAAGTACTTTATGAATAGCTACAAAAGTGTTTTCAATTGAAAGTATTTCAGGAAACAGTCGTTGGGTGGCCCTGTCTCGTTGCCTTCTCCGCTTAGCATTACACGATATATTTTACATTTAGTATGAGCAATCTATAAATCATTAGCTTCGCTTTTAGCCCTCCTGACTAAATTTATGTAAGCGCTGTTTAGAATGCATTTTTTCGGTCAAAAGTACTCTGGACAGCCTTAAATGTTTTTTCAATGCATTTAGGGGGAAATCATCGTTGGGTGCCCCTGAGCCGTTTGAGAATAATAATAATAATAATAAAAAGAGATATCGCGCACATAAATTTTACTTTACGATATCTTCAGCTGTATCTTCTATTCAGCTGCATAGCGGGGGCCAGATTTTGCCTCTTTCCTGGGCGGAAAATTCTCGTCCTCCTTCACCAGTTTGGACAACATATTATGGAGTAAGACGTTGTTAATCTAAGCAAATAAAGTGGACGAACAATGTGACAGCAGCTGAGACAGCGAACGTTAGAAGAATTCGAACTTGAATACCAGGGCTGCCCTGTTGAAAACTTACGGACGGTCCCGCGATCGCCTTTTGTTTTCTGGTCAAAACTAACGCAGCGAACCTTCGGTCAGTCGATTGACCTAGAAGCAATAGTACCATCCCTCCCATAGCAAGTGCTGCATTGTTGCGCGAACGCGGTCGCTAAGCTTGAATATTCACGTCGCGTATTAAACCTGGTCGTTTGCGGTCATATCGAAGCGTAAAGGTCATCATTGGTTGTTGATGAGCGAGCAATTATTGTGCAGTTGCGATGGGTTTGTGGAGCAAGCGAGCCAGAAGCAGGAGCACACGTTACCTGCAGATTAGCCGATGGTTATTTGGAGCGGATTCGTCGATTATTCTCGAATTTATAGCGCTTCGTGTGAAGGCGCGTGGAGATGGTCTGTTTGTTTTGTAGCCAGCCATTAATTCTTCTTTAGTGGATAGTACCTACAATTGCAAAACTCAACAAAATGCCACTTAAACCGGCCAGGAAAGACAAGGATACGTTCAGTTGAAGGTATCTTAGCTTTGTTTTGTTATATTTTGACGTTTGGACTATTTTAGTCCATGGCAGTTTCGACGACTCATCGCATTAATTTGTCCATGTGAATATTAATATATTCATTCAGTGACACATACTACGTCTGGGCCGCCTGTGCATAAATTGGAAATAAGCGAATTCATACATTTCAAAATGGCGCATGCAAGCTGCTGGACATTTCGGCTTTCGTTACTTTTAGGGGACCGTTTCTCTAAAGAGCAAAACAAGTAAGTGCGAGAAGAAAGTGAAGAGTTTAAAACGACGGAAGAAGATAATGTGTATAGTGGAGAACCAAAAAAGAACGAAGGGCACACACTGGTTATCGTGAAAGCATCTTTTAGCCAGGAACCATGCGTTTCGCAATCGCTTTTGATTTAAGGCTGCCTCACAATTTAATGGAACCAATGTGAAGAGAATTGTAACCAGTGAGGATTGTTAAGGTCTACATCGAACCTCAAAAGTTAGAGTGTCCATGGCAAGGAATTATTATGATTTCAAGGACTTGGTAGTTCTCTCCTCGAGTAATTAGTGGACTTGTAAGTCTTCGAAAGGAATGAACCATACAAAAGCAAATGATGCTAGTGTGATATTTCAGCGCATCACATCACTTTTGGTAAGTCAAGCGACATCGAAAGTAAGGAAATGTTTACTAAATCTGTGAAGTACATGGCACAAATACATATTTGCTTAACTGAAACGACTTCCATTTGTTGTTTTCAGATATATTTGATTCAGTTGTATTTGATAAAATAATGTTGTTTGACAGTTAGGTAAAGCTGTTTTGTCATATATTTGATTCAGTTGTATTTGATAAATGTTGCCTCACAGTTATTGGGGCCTCTTATTAGGCAAGTAATTTGAACTTTTTTTTAGTAGTTGCCTCACAGTTATAAGGACCTCTTTAGTTATCTACTTTGAAGGGGCCACTTTTGGCATTCAATTTGAATATTTTGCCACATATCGCCAGCCCTCTGGCGATTTTTGCCAAAATCGCCGTTTTCACCAAAATCGCCAGCCTCTAAGGGGCCACTTTTGGCATCCAATTCAAATCGCCAGCGGCTGGCGATTTTTCGCCAGTTTCGCCATTTTCGCCATTGCATGCATTTCTGGACATAAGTGAGCTCTCCGGGCGGCTCTCAGGGGTGAGGGAGAAAAATTGAGCCTCCAATGGAGCTTGCTCGCAGGCAGGCTAACTTTGACTAAGAGAATCAAGTTATCTTGCTTCCAGTGGTGATTCGTAAAGTTCAAAACGACTAAGTAACATCGGAATAAAATAACGTTAATTTTTTTGAGCCATTTCTGAAATACAACCGTCGAAAAATCATGTACCTAAATTGAGAAACCATGCTAGAAAAGCTATAGTCATAAAAACCATATTATTCTCATAACGGATTGTTTCTCACCAGTTACCGGTAATGAGAAAAAGAACTGTTTTTATTTTTTATTTGATACATTTAGCTTATGTCCACACGAATTTGTATACTTTTAAAACTGCATATGTTTAGTTTTACACGAATCGGCCATCCGTCCACACTAAACTAGTGAATCCGCTGACAAAAACCGCAACTGTTTGAAAGCGGTCTCTCACTCCCCCGCAGAGGCTCCCGCTGGGTGTCCCAATAAAAATAGGAATAATAAAAAAATAGAAAGCGCGCGGGGACGATGGGATCTTCCCTCTTCCCATCGTGCTGCCGCACTTTCTTTTATTTTCGCTAAAGCCTCGTTACGACAATGAGAGAGTCGCCTCGGACGGGAATATATATTCACCCGGATGAAAAAACAGCCCCAAACAAACAAGCAAACAACAACAGCAACAAACAAAACAACAACAGACTAGAGATATAGAAAATAAAAAAACTTTTGAAAACATCCCTTCAACTGCTGAGGAAAAGGCAAATGCACTGAAGAGAGTCTATGCTGAGAACTTAGATATTCAAAAAAAATAAATAATTGAATTCTGTTTTCGCATAATCTGTGAAAGTATGCAGGAGGTCGATCGAGGACGATGTTATCCACCTCGGTCGATAACACCCCTTCAATCTCCCCCTCGTTCTTCAAATCTTATAAAAGCTGAATTTTTAAATTGTTAATGAATCCGACACATACTGGTTAAAGCTGTATTCAAATTGAGGCTTGTTGTGGCGTTGACTGTCATTACCGCATGAAAATGTGCTCTGTTTTCCTATCACCTCGTAGCTTGCATTGTTCATAGGCCACCTACAAACCTGAAATGTGTTGAAAGCACTGAGTTGTAAACTGAGAAAATCATAAAACTAGCAGTTATCGTAGATTATACGGTGCGTCGCCTAGGGTCTTAGACACCTGTATCGGTTCCCACAAAGCATCTCAATCCTTTTTTTCCTACACTGAGTTGTGAGGAGTTCATTTCTCACACCGCAGGAATTTCATTTGAAGAAGAAGCAAGAAAGATCCCCAATTAAACAGGAAACCACGAGGAAGCAGAGATCCAAAGGTTGTGAAACGCACTGGGAACTACTTTTGTGACGTTTCAAGATGGCGCAGATTTGGAACCGACACACCGACAAGCTCTTTTTTCGATTTCTCGCGCTTGGAACATGCACAGGCCGCCGACGAACACAAACAACAGCCAACCTCTCAATTAGAAAGCGTCTCCTTCGTCGACGCAATTATTAGACCATTAATCGAGCAACCCTAGTTATTGAAAGTCACATAAAGTACATTTTAAAGGTTTTCTATTACCTGTACACAATTTTTTATTTTTTTTTTAGTTTTCAATAAAGTAAATAATACTGTTTACAAATGGAACATCCTTTAGTAAGTTATCTACATTTGATGGCAAGGCAATGTACACAATTCAAACGAGATGGACAATGGATGAAATATTGAAAGATTTTTTGAGACATGTAGAGCAATTTCACAAGACGTTAAGGCCGCCATATTGGTTTTCCAAAACAAAAAGCGCGGATGTTTGTGTCTCAAACCAGAAGCCCATAACCAAACCAGTGTTGTGGGACTTAAAATTTTTCTTATGAAAACACTTTCTTTTTTTTCCATGAATAGTAAATTTGTATCAGGGTTTTTGCCAGATGAGTAACAAGGCCCGAAATTGATACTTTCTAGATATACCGCTTATTTTCTTTCCTACTTCATCTCTTTTGAGTAATGCTCACGCGAGGCCAACAAAATTGTAGGTCTCAGATTTTAAGCACTTACAGCCACATCATGACCTTGAGAGTTTCCACACCAGAATGAGCTGCAAGGATTATAAGAATAATCCCAGCTTTCTCCACCTGCTACGGTAAATCTGTTGAAAAAATAAAATAAGAGATTTAATTAGAAAAGTAAATCAATAGTTTGAAGATCACTTTGGTCAGAAATAGCATAGTCAGTAAAAATCGCAGCGTTTTTGTTCTTCGCGAACGCGCATGAGCCAAAATTTGGAGTAAAATTTTTGGCAAATATTTATTTTAGGAGAGGGAGAAATTTAGTCTACAAAGAGTAGCATGTAAATGGCATAATCGGCAGTGGAATTTTGTCTAAAATGTTACTTGGTTTTTTCTTTGAAACTCTGTCAGGATTGCTCAGAATTTCCAAAGCAAGGTATCGCTAGACGTTCCTGGTGACTAACGCAATAGCATAAACCGAAAACTAAATTGGTCTAAATACTATGCATCGTTCTATATGGAGACAAAAACGACCCTCGCCGTCCGAAAAGGGTTAAATTCAGTTCAGCTTGGTTTAATGATATTGTAAATCATTACTTACATAGCGCTATCGTAGATCTAATGCGCTTAATTTACAATATGAACTAAATTAAACGAGCTATGAATTGTAAATGAATTACAATCTCGTCCGCAGGGTTTGCCCTTTCTTAAGGGAAAAGCCCTGGGGATGAAGAAAAAAGAAAGGCTAATTTAAAGTATTTGCAAAATGACAGCCACCTTATGCATCTATTTCTTGCATTACAAACCTGGGTGTTCCATCTTTACTTTGCAAGGGAGCGAGGTTGAACAATCCGTGTTTATTGTAACAGGCGCAGTTGTAATAAGACGCTGGTATTGTTCTGTTGCCACTTGTTCTTTGATATTGAAGTGAAGAGTACAGTAAGACTGACCACATAACACGACTGATCCACATACTTGATGGCATGGTACTAAAAATCATTGAAATTTCTTCATCAGAACTGTATTTAACTATTTTGCGCTGGCTATCCTTGTTAATAGCGTTTCAGTTGACGAGGAAATAGTTTATTACCGGTAAACATAATATAAAAATGATACTTTTTCCTCTCACATCTCCTAAAAACGAATTTATTTTCATTAAAAGAAAGTGGGTATCTTGAAAGCAGATGCTGCTTTGGCCACCAAACACATCCTAGAAGTAGTACGTAGCATCTATTTTAGTATAGTGACGCATATAATAGGTAGAATTAGTTTCCGGGAGATTCCCCTTCTTCTCAGCAATACGTAGCAGTTACAGTCGATCCACAGAAACCAGGGTATCCATGTGGCTTCACTTAAATTAAATGAAGATGGTTACGATTAAGACCTAGATAGTCAGCAGAACTTCTTTTTTGTTCTTAACCGCGTTTTTCATCATGAAGATATCATGTTTTATAAGACTTCCATTTGTAAAATTAGCAAAGAAGTTAGGACCGTTTCAAACGTCGTGCTATTGCCGTGCTTAGCTGGCTCGACTGTAGGTCCTGTAGCTCGACTGTAGCACGACACTAGCCCGACTTGATTTCAGACGTCGAATTTAATATTAAGTCAGTCGAATAGAACGGCTGTTGCCTAAAACAAAGCGCAAAAAGAAAGAAACGGTATAGCAAACTCCTAAATGTATTCTAATGTAATTATAATTTATGAATTGAGTTCGGCACTTCGGTAGCACGACGTTTGAAACCAAGTCGAGCTACTGCCGTGTTGCTCGTTAAGGCTTGCCGTGCTACACGGCAGTAGCACAACTTGGTTTCAAACGTCGCGCTATTGCCGTGCTAAAGTCGAATTTAACTCGATCAACTGAGTTCGGCACGGCAGTAGCACGATCGACGTTTGAAACGGGCCTTAGATTGCACTTCCGGTTTCATTTTGATGTAACAGCAAAGTAGATGCAAAATGCATGACTTCGCCGATCTCTGTTATCCATTTTCTTTCCATTTGTATCTAACTCGCTTTGCCAAAAAGGAAGCTTAACAAATTTCTACATGCATTGCAGTTTTTATCAAAATTATTTATGAGTATTGACTTCCGCCCTGTTGCCCAAAGGTAATACAAAGAACTTAAATACAGACCTCGCTTACCTTCAGGCAGTAACAAAAGTGAGCACCCAAACCTCGGTAATCATTGTTCGGTTTTTCCTTCAATGCTTGTTAAATTTGTTAATTCTTGTTTTAATATCATAACCAAAGAGTTACAAAACGGCGCTAAAAGAAGGGACAGACACCGGTCGTGTTGTCAGCGGATGTCTCCCTGCACTGCATTACAGTATAAAGGTCTTTACAGGTTTTACGTAACGCAATCTTCTAGCTTTTTGATATGTGTCTCTACTACTGTGTATTCACTTATTAAGCCATATATAGAGGATATTACATGGCCGCTTGGAGATACGAAATTTCTCTTCGCGTGTTTCGTAATGTTCTATTTATTATGTAAACACCAATGCAATACCAAACCATTTCACTTAAGGTGTCTGAACACAGTTTTGGCAGTTTGTAGGTATATGTCATTTGCCAAATCATGGCAAGAGAAAGGTTGCAGCTCACAAGCTAAAACATGGCAAGTGAATAATATACTGATAAAAGATTTTGACCGACAGGTAAAATGTAACGTTTTCGTAGTTTCCATGGCAACATGGGCGATTGAATACAACCTTAAAATTTCACTTCCGCCCAGTTTGCATAAAATTAGCTCATTAGATTCTCCTATAAACTTGCATACAGCTTATTATAATTAATCATTACCATTTGAAACTTATATGACCAAACTTAAACCCACGAGTTTTTAGATAATCAATAATATAACTGTTCCTTAATTATTAAATGTGTCAAAAAATTCGTGTCTTCAACTTCCATTTTAAAGTTCTCATCATTTAAAATACAAGTAAAAATTCTGCCAAATACTAGTATCACGAAATTTTAATGAGTAGATTTTGAGAAATCGTCTTCTGTGTACCACTGCTTTTACGCCGCCATGTTTGTAACACGAGCCGTCAAGCGAGTTACCGCTAACCGCCCGCAAAACCGTGTTCAGCCACCTTAAATAGTTGTTTTCCTGCGCAAGGCGCGATTTACTATGTAGCCATAGCAACGGTGATGTTTTCACATGAGGGTTTCAATGGGGTATAGCTGTAGTCACAGTAAACAGTGAAAAAAATGCTACTTAGTCAGTAAACAGCTCAAAAATCGCTACTTAGCCAGTAAGCAGCAAAAAACATTTAGTCAGGTAATTGGGCATGTTTTGAGTCCCGCAGACGTTTTTGGCCGTTTATAGCGTAGTTTTTTCCCTTTTTCGCTAACCCTCAAGACTCCCCAAAATAAGTTTAAACTCACTTTCCAGTTTTCAATTTTTTTGAACACTTTCGAAGCAGCCTGAATATTAGTTTCTTTCAAGAGGTCTTAAAAATTCAGCCTAACCACTGCTTTTATTTGTCTGCCGTTTCGCGTTTTCAGGGTTGAACTTACCACAACATCACTCTTCATATCCTCATCCTCACATAGTTGAGGCGAAGATAAATTGGAAGTAAAGTCAGAGTTATATTTACCCTGGGTGCCAGAGACTTTTCTAGCGCGGTTTCCGGTTTCTGTCATACTCTTCGATGACTTCCTCTTCCTCTCTTTCAATGACTTCTTCTTCCACATTGCTGCTGAGAGGATTTTGTGGTATGTTTATAGCCCATAGGTTATAAACAATGTGCCAGCTGACTCATACATGTAAATTCTGATGCTTTTAGAAGACCGTAAATGGCTATAAAGCCACAAAACATTATTGTTCGCTTTTATCACTAATCGATGCAGTATCTTCATTCTTACTTTTCTAGGTAATAAACCGGGCCCGGTTACTCGAAGGGTGTGTTGATATCACAAGGTCTCTACCCAAACGGCTCGGATCTCCTTATTAATGGTGGCTCAAATCATGTCAAATACCTACTTACATCAACCATCGTTTGAAGAAAATAATAAAAATAATACAAAAAACTATAGTTGTAAATGAAATTGCAAGGAATAAAAAGCAGGCCCGTAGGGGGAGGGGGTGCGACGGGTGCGCTCGCACTTCCCCACAGTCGCAAGAGGTCCACTTTTTTTATTGATCAGGGATTTAAAACAAAGTGAAGTAACAGTATTGTTCTATTCTAATTTACAGATTGTGTACTGAAATTGAAAATGCTGTAAAAGCGGTACCAAGCCCCCCACTTATCAACAGTAAAAAGCAATTATGAGAGAATATCACCGCAGTTATAGACGCAACTTTTGCAGTTGCGAAAAGAAAGCCTGAAAAAAAATTCAGGCTTGTACGAGATTCGAACCCTTGGATGCCCAGGGGGAATGAGCACCTTTCGTTTGTATTTTCGAGCGCTTTTCGGGATATTTTTTCTTAAATTTTTCTTAGAATAAGATTTTAATGGGAAAAAAAGATCCTTGTGCCGTGTTTGGATGTAATAATGATCGCCTTTTTCTAGTTTAGTATTAGAAATATGGTCTTTCACTGTATATTTTCGGGAAAAAGGCGATCATTATTACATCGTCAACGCGGCACAAGGATCTTTTTTCCCATTCTAAGAAAACTTTAAGAAAAAATGTCCCGAAAAGTGCTCGAAAATACAAACGAAATGTGCTCATGCCCCCTAGGCATCCTATAATACTCCGTAAATCGAATTAATTCAATATGGCCGCTGTATCGGTAAAAAGGTTTATTGAGCTAACAAGGCAACAGGAAGCAGGTCGTTAAATTGGTTAAATTCGTTATAAACCCGTGGTTTTTTACAAACTGGTATGGCAGAGGTCGAGGGTTCGAATCTCGTACAAGCCTGCATTTTTTTCAGGCTTTCTTTTCGTAACTGCAAAATTTGCAACTATAAATGCGATGATGTCGAAGGTTGGGAGAATAGTTGTTGTTGTATCATGCGTTTTGTGGAGACGGTTTTTTTTTATAGCGACGTTTTTTGATGTTGAAAGTATACCAAGTTTCACCACACCATTTTAATTTTTTATATTAATTTCCAGCCATTTCAAAGGGCTTAAATTTAAAAATTTTCCGGATAGCATGCCCCTTGACCACCCCAGGTGACTCATGCTATTAAAACGAATTCGAAGCGAGCCCCTCCAGTTGCAACCTTGATAACTCAAACAACTAAAGCTCCCCCTCCCCCTAGACACTTGCCCCTTCCGGCCTTATTTGGTCCGTCTCCTCGTTGGATCGCACCTCCCCGTAGAAAACCCGGCTACGGGCCTGACAAGTAGTTTTTCATATACAATACTGCCATGATAATCAAGCGAATCATGTTGGCATCATCATTGTCATCTTCACCATCTTTTATTCACACTATTCAGATACAGAAAAACAAAATAGAAAATACACAGGAAACTATAGGAACAACATGGTATAGATTATACAACTAAACATAAACAATTTTTAAATCAGTGTGCCGTTGACTAATGCTTAATTGCAAATAAGGAAAGGAACGAAGGAAAAAGAATAACATTCTTGAACCCAGACGTTCTTCTCGGTTCCTTTCTTGCGTAGACATTTGCAAGAGCGGGAGCTCTTGAAAACATGGCCGTCCGCTATAGTTGTTAGTTTGTGTCGATTTTGATGTGAAAAGCGCAAGTAACGTGAGGAATAATGCTAATAATATCATTAAGAAGTGCAAATGGTATAATAAAATAAGAAATTACACTACTAGCGAATATTACGTAGCAAACTCATCTGTTCCGGCTGCTTTAACCTATGAACTGGCAAGATTCTTTTGAGTAAGCTATTTGTTTAAAAATTCTGCCACATTTTTTTCAGTACATGTAGGTGTGTCCATACTTAACAAGACGAGTTAATTGGGAAAAGTGTGAAAGGATATTGGACATTGTTACGCAGACGCACTTTGCTTGTTGAACTCGTCTTTACTCTTAGACACGGTGATATCGCAAGATTTTGTCGTCAGTGGTTCAGATCTCTCTTCTCCTATTGGGTTAATATAACTATCGATTTCAGATGGGGCTCGTTCAGCATGTCTATCAACGAGGTGTCTTCTTTCGTTGTTGCCTTGATCAACTTCATCGATCCCATGAGGCAGTCGCTGGCGTCGCCGACGTTTATAGTACACAAATCCAGCAACTGCAAGAAGAAATCCACCCGCGCCAATTGGGATAAAGATTTCTTCCATTAGCTCATTCTGACCGCTTGGACCTGTTCAAAGAAAATGATAAGTTTCCAAAAGTTTCAAGAACTGTGCGTCCCAAGACAAGGAATTCTTTCCTGGTTATTCAGGCAAGGATTATATTTTAAAGGGTTAAAATATAAACCGATAAATGGATATTTTTTGAAAATTGTTTTAAAAAATTGCGCATTGTCTTTGTTAAAAAAGTCTCCGAAAATCGGAATAAAAACAAAACGTCCTCTAGAATTTTCTAATGAAAGTAAGGCTACCCCACGTCCTTGAACTTTCGACTGAACCCATCAGAGTAGCTAACAGTTTCGAAAGACACTAAAAAGCGCCAAAAACCTTCGGACAGATAAACAATTTTTAAGGCAGCTCCACTCAACGAAACAGAATTCTAAAGTGTAGAAAGAACTATTTGAGACACCTATGACGTATATGGAAACATTTGGTCATTGAATGTCCCTGCACTAGGCTCGGGTCGAAACTGTGCCCCGGAAACAAGCAGAAAAAGCTCAACAAAGACTTCAGTTGAATCCTGCAGAGCCTTTCTCGAGTACGCCAAAATCAAGTAAGTGAAAGAAAGGCTCTGCCATAGAGTGGATAGAACTCTTTCTTTAGCGCGAAGCTTTTCTCACGACAGCCATAGTTCTGCGCAAATCAGAACTAAAGAAGAAGCGTTAAGTCTATTTTAATTATTATTATTATTATTATTTTTATTATTATAAATATTATCTTAGGATCTTTTCCAGATGATTGCTTCTACAATAGTTCCGCTATTTCTTGTTCGCAAAACGTTTTAAATTTTCCGCCATTTTCTACAACTCTACCAAAAAAATGCAGCCTCGTCCTAAGGGCTTCTCGGTTGAGTTCCTTTTTTGAGGCGATTATTTTCCGGATATCGCAAACGTCTTCCAAATTGGATCAACGTAAGCTGGTTGTGCAGAATTAGCTGTGGGATTTGAGCTAATCAGAAACGAAACATATTTTAAAGAAATAATGATGATAGTTATAAGCACTGGCTTAAAGTCGTGTTGCCTGGCATCCCAAAAAAGCACCTGTGCGTCACACTAGATGACGTCAACTGCTGACACCAACATACATATAGAATTATTAGTTATTCAAAGAAATGTCATTTCAGTATTCTTAGATCCATTTACAGGGAGTGAAGAAGAGTTAAAGTAACAATTAGAGTAATCCGTACATCGTAAGCGTCTTCCAAATTTGGTCATCGCTAGCTGGTTATGAAAAATTAACCGGATAATTTAGCTTACTTGAATGAACACTAGGATCACTGGAACTAGTAGGATCAGGTGGATCAGTCAAACAAGTATTCGGACATGCGCACTTGTGGGTGAGATTAAAAATCTGCGGAGTAAAAGCAAACCAATTAGTACAAGCTACCTACCTTGAAATTTTTCACACTATTTTTTCCTCCTGTCGCTAATTGTTTGGTAGTTGGATGATTGCCCGTAGATAATCTTAGTTAATATTAAACAGGTATTCAATAACGATGGTAAAACGAACACCAAAACGTGCAAATTGTCTTACAACATTACTGCAAAATGAGTTGAAAAGCAACGTTGAGCGTTTTATATACCACCTATTAAGTTCAAACCTGTTTTCAACTAATCAGGTTGTGACGTGTTGCGTTAATACTACTATTAATAATTAATAATAATTTACATTTCAAGTGCGCAATTTTTCATTAAATGTTCAAGTGCGCATGACATATGCGCATATGACTGATTTCTGATTGAATAAAATTGCGTTGGAGTTACACCATACAGAGAAGTTATTTTATGTCATTTGTTGCAAAGCAAGTTTGCTATGGGCCGGTAAAAACACGCAACATGTACAGATTTTTTTTGGAAAAAGTACAACTACTCTCTACTTTCTGCAACAACTTTTCGCAACCTGCAACAACCTGATTTGTTGCAAGACAGGTTTGATTCATGGTTGGTATAATGCGCAATATCGTTATTCAACTCGTTTTACAGCAATGTTGTAAATCAAGTTGCACGTCTCTGTTGGCCGTTTTACCGTCCCTTAAACAAGACAACGTTGCAATTTGCAGCAAAAACTAAACCCTCATTTTTAAACACGGCCTCGTTTTCTAAACACCTTTTGAGCTGAATCATTTTTCAATTGACAAAGATCCGTCAAGTAAAGGTATTTTTACTCGAACAAAAATAGGAATATACTTATAGCAGGCACAATTATGTAAATTTCCCAGTTATTGAATCGATTTTTACTTTTATCTCGACTTACCCATTCTTTTTCAACGTTCACGATGTCAAATATTGCGTCCTCGATCGTTGGATCGCATATAAGTATGACTTTGGGCTTCCAGGTTACAATTTTGCTAGCAAATGTAATACAGAGATAAATCAACTAATTATTATTTTGTTGTTGTAAGAACTGTGAAAATTAAAGAATGGAAGGGGTCATAATATCCTACACCAAAGTAAGTAATTCTTGTATTGAGTTGAACGGTGTTCAAAACTGAATTGACTTCCTCCTCTTCAATTTGAATAGTGCAAGCGTCTATTTTTATTCTAACGACAACTCAGAATCAGAATCAGGGGCGAACCTTCCTCGTTCAGGGGCTGAAGAACTGAGAGATACTGTAACTATGGCTCTGGACGACACATTCATTTTCTTCATAATAACAAGGGATTTTAAAGTTTTCTGTAAAAAGGAACTGAATTAGTGAAAACTGCTGTGTCATAATTGACAAAATAATTTACAGTTTGGATGGCGTCACAATTTTATTTTCTACGGTACCTTCAGTCAAAAGACGTCCAGTTCTAAGATATGGTGCGGGTTTTCGATCATAAACCTGACAGTATGAATGGATAGTTAATATCTGATGATGTTTGGAGAATACTTCCTGCTCCCTGCTCGGTTTAGTAAAATCATCAACGAAATATCTTCCGTCAAAAATTTACGAGTAAAAGGCGACACCAGTAAATTTGAGGTAATAGGAGAAAATAAACTCAAATAAGGGCATCTTTATATTAACTCGAGTCTAAATTTCCTGTAAAATTAATGGCAGTTTTCAAAGCTAGACACAGGTACTTACTTATATATCAGCTGTAGTCGCTTCTTATCAGAATCATAGTCCAACGTAACTCCCCCCTGATCTGCTAGTTTTTGATAATATACATCTGTCGTTGATCGACATATCTGGGAACAAGTGAGGTTTATAAAAGACAATATTATTTTATAACATGGAGGGAGTTTTATTTTGTTAGTTTCACAGTTTTCTGTTTGTTTTGATTTTTACAGCAAGTATGTAAATAATCGAATAAACACTTGCTTTCAACTTAAACAACTGCTTAAAAAGCCTTGATAAGAGGAAGACCGTAAGAGACTGATACTTTAGAGCTGCCTATGATGTTCCAACTATGGTAAGCTATGGTGTAGCAAATGCGAAGCAACTCAGTTAAGAAAAGAAAAGGCGGGTTGCGCGTGGCCTTCGGCCCTTTCTTTGGAACTTTAAAAATTACACTTTCACTAACATTATTGTTATAAACTTACCGCGACATTGTTCCTACACTCGCTGCGATCTGGTGGCCCTAACTTAAAAGACAAGCAAGGACTGTAACTATAAGTGTAGCCTCCACTTGCTTTGTTGAAGCTGTGGAGGATATGAAATGGGAGCAAATTAAACTGGGAGTCAGCAACAGGTAGCTAAAGGTCACAGGTTGGGTACAGGGTGTTACGTGACGATACTGTAAGAGGGAGCTCACGATCCGACAATGGCGACGTCCATGGAGATGTTGCTGAAAAATATACTTCGCATCATTTTAAAGTCGTTAAGCATTTTCGATTATCCTAAGTCACCCAGTTACTTAAAAGAAGGGAATTTAGGTTGGAGCTGAAGAGAGAGGACCGCACCCGAGTTAATGGTAGACCGATTTACATCCTTTGCTGTTTCCGTTCTCAAGTAAAGTTGAAATTTGGTCATGATTTCATGTCATAGTGAGCAGGAACGGCAAAGAAAATTGCAAAAAAGCGTGAAACACGTGCAGAGCCTTTGTATTGCTCATAAAATTACTGCGTTCTTGACGTTCCCGTTGCCCTCACCATCGTAGTTTCGTATGGTCCCTAATAATGTAGTAGCTTACAAACCTGGGATTTTCAGGATCATCGAGGTTTTGTAAGGGCCAGAGATTGTATTTGTTTTTGTGCTGATCATAGCAAGTACAGTTTATGCAGACATTTTTGTGTTGTGCTTTCTGGTTTCCATCAGTTCCCTGCCCTCTGAGACAAGCACACAAAACCACTGTAAAAATAAACCGTCTGGCAAACCTCATCGAAAGTATTGTTCGGCAGTCACCGAGTAACTTTTTCCTCTATGACGGCACCTGTGCATGTAAAGAAAACAAGTCGTGTACTTAATATATAACGTGATAATGTGAGGACCAATGCGGCGGGGAACCGTTACAAAGAGCACTCATTCTCGTCAAATTGTCCTTCAATCAGGGTAAAAGAGAGGATAAATGAACAGGATTGCAAGCTGAGGACAACATTTTTCGCATAAGTCCTGTGAACTTCGACTTCCTCATTAAATTTGTTACTCTTGGCATATTTGCGATTAACAATTTTTTGGCATTTGAAGACGATACTGATTCTTCGTCCCTTTTCATAATCTTTTATTTCCTTGCTGCTTTCATAACTTTTATTATAGATTTTACAGGCATGTTAATAACTTAATTTGCGCTAAAATTGCTATGAGGATTGTTAGTAAATTTCTGTATCAAAAGAGTTCTTTATTTTGTATTACAGTACGATTGAATTTCGAAGCTTTTGCGTGACGCGGCGTTTAAATGGTGGCTTAGAAAGCTGTCATTTAGGGAATTTTGATGTTCATGTACTCTTCGGAAGATGATTCAAGCTTTCGTAGCAAAACTCAGTGACAGAGTCCTTTGGTGGTTTCCGGTCGCCGTGTTGGTGCCCATCTGGATGGACACTAACGTGGCGCCTTCATACAAGGCTCTTTTAATTTAGGCAAATAATTTCTTCACACATTTCTCGTATGACAAATTGCACAGCGCTGACTTGACGAGGATCTTTGCATATTTACCTCCTCTCATCTCCTGGGTTCTAGACTTTATGTATTAGATGATTTTGATTTTGATTTTCGATGGCGTGACAAAAACTGCAAAACAGTCCGTATTTTTGCGCGAACAGGAAAACAAAAGGTCTGGAGCGAGGCTGAAAACGAAGAGCGAGACATGGGTGTTGTGAGGCTCGCGCGCCTCGCGCGTGTGAGACTCTTAAGCTACGTTACACCGATTTTGAGAAAAAAAAAACCTACTGAGTTGCAGTCTAGCGTGACAGTGAAAACCGGCAACATAAAGGAATAAACATGCTAAGCCTGAAGTCACAGGTTAAGGAGCTTATCTAAAATGCGAGCTCTCAGGTGTTTCGTATATAGGAAAAAATACATGTAGCTCTTTCCCCTTTATTCTGTCACGTGAGTTAGTAATATCGCAAGCGAAATCGAAATCTAGAAACACATAGAATGTAATTACGTAAATGCTTAGTATGAAAATAATGCCTTGACCGATTATCACTCGAGATAGAAAGAACTCATGGTTTCTACTACATAAATGAAACACTGTGGCCATATGACCGGTAACCGGTCAAGGTGTTAAAAACACTAAATGACCGGTAGTCCCATATTCCGTATCGAAAGATTCTAGCTAATCTAAACTAACATATGTCGATTAAGACAAGTCAAGCGATCCTGAAATGCTTTATAGATCTCAAGTCTAGTGTTTGGTTTACGCTGTTGTCGGTCGGTCGGTCTAAATGGACTGCCGGCCATTTAGTGTTTTGAAAACCTTGACTGGCAGTCGAGCTGAAAAAAGTTCAAAGTGTCATAAAACACGGTTTCATCTTCTGAGCCCAGCGGAAAGCAAACACTAGGCTTGAGATCTGTAAAGCATTTCAGGATCGCTTGACCTGTCTTAATCGACATATGATAGTTTAGATTAGCTAGAATCTTTCGATTTTGTGAAATTTACTGAGAATATAGGACTGCCGGCCATTTAGTGTTTTGAGAACCTTGACCGGTTACCGGCCATATAGCCACAGCGTAAATGAAATGTTGTCAGCAACGTGTTTCAGCCAAATGGATGGTAAAGCTCCGCTAATAAATTTAATAGGCGAGTCGTTCATACCTGACACCGCCAGAAACGATTTCTCGAAGTGAAGCTAAGTCGATATTTTTATGTCTGGTTTACATAATTAGTGCTATAAAATAGAAATATATTTTTGCGGAAATACTCACTCGATATTACTCATGGTTTAAAAAAACCAAAACTGTCCACTTCTAGATCGAGTCGAGCTTGTATGGATCTAAAGGGATTGTTTTCTTACCTCAAAATAATCTCAAGGTTTGCTGTTGACTGCTTTTCTTACATTCAGTTAAGTAGGCTTTCTATTTGAATAGTAGCTCGCCCTTGGAATGCATAAACTTAAGGCTAATTAACACTGAGAGACAGAAGAATTGTTCCGGGAAAGTCCCTTGGAATCATGTGATGCTTATTATCATTCAACAATACAGAGAACCGTCTGTTGACCCTACAAAGAGTGCATCAGAAAGACTGAGAATATTTTGAGGTAAGAAATGTATCTAATGAGCAGTGGTGCATGCTAATGTAACTGACCGCGTAGTTAAGCCTATTTTGAGATAACTATGAACGCCTCTTCATAAAAGGGCGTCCAAAATATTAAAGAAGGAAATATCTAATGTCGCCTTCTGTAACGATTTAACCTCTGGTGTTTTGAAAAGGAAACAAAACAAGCTAAAAACTGCTAACAGTTTTTATGCATTTTCCTAGGATGTCCGCAAAAACGATGGACTTGACTTCAAAAGAGGTCTGAATTTCATGTTTCCGCGAAATGACGCAGTGCGTAATACGCCATTTGATTTAATTTTGGGGACCGATCGTTTATTACATTAAATTAAATTAAAATTAAAACTTAAATAAATACTCCCAAAAAAGTTTTTTCAGTGCCTATTTACAAATATAAATGCAAACTATATCCAACAAGCTAATAATTGTTAAATGCTGACTGTCATTCAATCATTCATTCATTAAAAGTTTCAGGGCTTTCTTAAAGGCCTTTAGAGTTGTAGCGTTTCTAAGGTCTTCGTCTAACGTGTTCAACAGGGATACTGCTCTATAGGCGAAGGTTCGTTGGCCGGTGGCTGACCTGAATAATGGGATTTCGAACTTCTCATTATTACGGGTTGTGCGATTATGTACAGAAGATCGTTTTTTAAACTTAGCACATAGGTATTCAGGAGCTAAATTACTGGCACACTTATAAGCCATAACAGCGTCTCTGAATTTGAGCAGGTTGGGGGGGGGGGGGGGGGGTGGTGGTGGGTGGTGTTTGGGGTTAGGGCTAGTAGGGGCTACAATTGTCTAAGAGGCTTGATTTTGAGGGGTCAATTTTGGAATGCACAAAATGTGAAGGGGGTCGAAATATGAAATATGGCCGACAAATAAAATATATTTTTGTGTTAGGATTTCCTTTATCCTTTTACTGATTAAGTGGAGTGAAATGGATCTGATACAATTTTCATATGTAATTATCATGTTTTTTTTTGGGGGGGGGGGGTGGGTGGGTAAAGTGTTGATACACCACACAATTCTTAAAACCCAATCCACCCCCACACCCCCCCCCCCCCCCCCCTTCTGGGACGTAGTAAACGATCG
Source organism: Porites cylindrica (assembly GCA_964035525.1). Taxonomy (NCBI): domain Eukaryota; kingdom Metazoa; phylum Cnidaria; class Anthozoa; order Scleractinia; family Poritidae; genus Porites; species Porites cylindrica. The sequence goes on from OZ037775.1 coordinate 27,089,544, forward strand.
GTCCCTTGGGAATTATAAAAAAAGAATAGTTAAAATACCTTAGCCTGCGAGAGCGTCCAGGTTTTTTGGCTCCAGTTTCAGAAGCGACGACCGGAAATACGTCTGCGGTTCGCAGGCTAAAAATGGGTTCGCATTTTTTTGTGATTGTTAAACTCGTGAATAGAGGTAAGTTTTCGAAAATCATATTCGTAGCATTATTGCGCAGTAAGTTGACCCCGACCAATCTGACACGCCTTCTTTTATCGAGTATTCCAATGAGTGAAAAGAGAATGCTTATGGCAGCTTTTAATTTAGTACTATTAGGTACAGATGATGTAAAAATATTGGATTTGCTGACTGGCTATTTAACAGCGACATTTATTGTCTCCTTTGAATGGCTATTAAAGATCGGTTTTGCTCCGTTGCCTACACCTGCCATGACTTACTCAAAATGCTGAGGCACAAATTTTACAAATCCTCGGTTGTCTAAACAGCTACAATGTAATTTGTAAAAAGCACCGATAAATGGAAATCTGAATCAGAAATCTAGGAGCAAACTGCCCAGATCATAGTGTTGCTGGGGACGTTAGTCTTCTGCCCGGGGGGGGGGGGGGCACTTGTGACAGCTTTGCTGCGTATGCTCGAGTTTTCGCAGCTTGACTTTTACATGCAGATAGTTAGAATCCTTCGCAAAAAGTTTGCTGTTCTTAGGATATTTTTAGTGGTCTTTATAAGGAACGTTGAAATCACTCTAGGCTTGAATCCAAGCTGACCGAGAAAAACCTTTTGGAGGAATAAAATATTGTCTCGGTAAGTAATCACGCAACGATCTTTTATTCATACTTTCCCAGAAAAACATGATATTCGTTCTCCAATACCAGCTTGGACTATCAGGCGGATATAGGTAAATAACTAAACTTCTTTGACCGACATGAATTGAAGATCAGTTATGTAGGAAGGGTCGGGACTGTATGAAATTTTTGCTGTAACAAAACGAAACCGGAAGTTCTATCACGTGATTCGTGATCGCGTACCACCGGAAAGCTCTTGCCCCGATACGAAAACCATACTTGATAGGGTTTCTGTTCAGACATGCATAAGAAAGGTCATTACGGCGTCATTTCAGTGACGGAACGAAGATGCACCACCCCGATCTTGAAAGTGGGTCGTCATTGGTTTGTAGTGCCACTCTTCTTCTCAGCGTGAACTGAGAGGTGTTCGGACCATACCAGAAGTGAATGAGTTGAATCCAGGACTGAAACTCACTGAGATGGAAGTAGATATTCAGAATTTAGTGCCAAACCCTCTCTACTAACCCCTTCGGCACGATGGTCGATGTGCGTGAACGACTTGTTCCATTTCTGTGCAGACAAAGACTCTCACTTTCAAAACGAGCATAAGTGCAAATCCCTTCTTGTAAAAACGAGTTTTAATTCCATGAGAATAAAAAAAAATTCCAATCAATGGCTTTGCACTTAGCCTCGCTTTGAAACAGAGGCTTAGTGCAACTCGGAGGCGGCCCGAACCTATTTATATGCGTGTTGGTCATGTTTTTGAATTGCGTTTTTCAGCAGGAACAATTTATCCGATTTCTATGATGTTTGGCATCGGTAATAACGAACGGTGGAACTTAAACAACATGTTATTTTCATTTTCTTGCACAAAAAGTGTCAATAATTTCAAAATCCTACGAAAGATTTTTCACTAAATTCAACAACATTTTCTTAAAGTTCCACCATTTTTTATTACCGATGCCAAAAATCATCGAAATCGGCTAAATTGTTCTTGCTGAAAAACGCGATTCAAAAACATAACCAACACGCATATAAAGAGGGTTGGGCCACCATAATTAAGTGCATGATCACTAGATTCAGAAAAAAAATTAACGATCATGATACAATTAAAAGATTTAGCAATTAATGAATTCGGCTTTCGTAGGATGTGAAGAATTAAGCAGATCTCGGAGGGTGTTATCCACCGAGGCCTTCGGCTTATTCATTCAAAATAATTCCTAGTATAAAAACATAGCTAAAACATGCTTACATGAATCTATGTTAAGTTCATCTTCGATAGTGTAAGTTTAGGTTTGCTCAGCTCCGCAAATATTCTCCAATTAGCAGATGTCGCCCTACGAGTTGTCCTCTGGCTGTTTTTGCCATGTTTTTAGCTATTATTTCGCCTAGTTCCAGCTGTAGTTCTTACTCTTGAAACGAGTGAAATGTCCGCCATTTTTTTTTCACAACCAAAATAACTCAATCTCGTCCCGAGGTCTTCTCGGTAACGTTGCCTTAACCAGTAGCGGGCTGCATTTTTGACGCCATTTCCACGTTAAACACAAAATTCTTCCAAATTTGGTCATCAGTAACTGGTTATGGTGAATTATACGTGTGCTTTTAGCCAATCAGAATTGGGAAAATATGTTGAATGAATAATAATATATAATTGGCCTTTGCAGGAGAATATGATGCTGTCCCTTTTGAACCGGATGAGGTGTCTTATAGGCATGACCTTCCTGTGCAGTTGCCTTGAGGCCAATGATTCGTGTGATCCAATAATTAATGGTTGCGGTTGTCGCTGTCCAGGAAAGATTTATAATCTTGAACCAATTGATAGAAAGGATGGCATTCCAAGGTAAATAAAAACAGTTTATTTTTCATTCCACCGATAGGCTCAAATCCCCCAATAATTCATCACCCGGAAAATGACGTCAGTAGAACAGGATAATGGCTAGAAAGAGGGACGTTAATCGAGAAGCCCCGGGGACGAGGTTGCGTTGTTTTGATGGACCAGTAGAAATTGGCAGAACATTTAAACAAGTTTTTCGAGGAAGAATTAGTCGAACTACAGCCTAAATGAATGAAATAATTGTTGTATTCGGTTCTCCTATGATCTGAAGAATTATGCAGACATCGGTTATTTGCCGAGGCCGATCAATAATCCTTCAGATCATTTTTAGCCTTATCCATCAATTGCCCATAATATTGTAATGCGCCTTAAAGCATATTTTGAAAAACGTGCTGGAATTCCAGGTCACTGGAGTAATTTTTACTTATGTCGGATTTAAGTTGGAATGAAGAATTATAGTCGTATAGTTATTTGGACAGCTCTATGAATGACTGGACTTGCCTTCGTCGTAGGACCCGCAGTTTGAAGAGCTGGTTATGCTAAAATTGTATTGGTCTACTTTGTAAGCCTTGAGGTTTATAACTTGTATTTTATCGACAGGTTTACTACCAAAAACGATAATTTTGGGTATAAATACAGTTACAATCCGTGTACTTCCCTCTCGCTGAGCCAGATACAAGTGCCTGGTGACTGTAACAAAGATGTGGCAGTAAGTTTTAAGGAGAATATATATTATCCAGGGGGGGGGGGGGGGGGGTTAAATTTAGTATCATAGATAGCCGTTGAACTACCAGGATAGAGAAAGTAAATGAGACCAAACACAAACCTTTTTCGGTTAATTGGAAAGCTAAGGGCAAATGAAATTGATGTAGCCAATTTGTCAGCACACCATAGCATAGAACATAGGAAGAAACACTTAACGATTAGTCGCCTGAGGAGACTAATTGTTCTAGTATAATTACATTGATCATTATTTGAGAAAATAAAATTATTGATCAATTTCCGACTCCGAGACATCAACAAATCTGGCTGCCATTTTGGAAACTTCTAGCCTTCAATGTTATAATCACCGCGCCGTGATTATAGCGGGATCAAGCGAAGTCCTAGTAGATCATAGCGCTCTATTTTCGATAATCATCAATGTAATTATACTAGGCTCATATATCTATATTTAGTATACAACACTCAGCGATCTTGGTGTTTAAAGCAATCTGATCGGTTCGCTATCTCGGACTGTTCAGCAATATTCAACTTTTAGCGAGCAGATATTTAAGCAAGGTGTCTAGCCAACCTTTTAGAATAAGAGACTTAACACTGAGCAATTTAAGCTTTTAATTATTACAAATAATCATTACGCTATTGTTTGCCAAAGGATTTAACTTTGATTTGCCATGTCTGAAAGTTCTGTAAAGATCTAAGTTTTAGACATGTACTGTTTACCGCTACATGCGCATTTTCCATGAATGATTTGACCTGTCAATCAAATAGTAGTTTTTACTTTGAGATTGTTGAGGTCACCTCATTTGTATATACACCAAGTTAATTATTCTTTGCAATCTCGGCGAATAGAACCTTTAGGAATATTTACCTCTATTTCAAAGAATAATTGCTAATTATATAACAGCTTATGGACTTCAACTTCGGCTGTTTTCTAACATCTTATGTTCCTTCAGATTTGTCGGTGGGCTGCAATTAACTCAAGCTACCAAAACATTGGAACGAATACTTCAGTACAATGTTACTTCAATAACGAGTCAAACAGTGCAGAGCTGCATTACAGCAACGAGAAGTAAGTTGGCTGTTGTTTGCACATAACTGTTCCATTCCGGGTCCGACAGATGAAAACATAATAAGCTTAATGGCAAATACAAAAGTCGGCCAGATTTTTCTTTTAGGTCTTTCCCATTTCGTTTGGGAGCCTTAGCAACGACGACGGCGACGGCAACGGCAAAGAAATCGCCAGAAAGCAGTAGGTTTATTAAGCAAAACAACAACTTTGCACGTACATTACGCTTTTTTTATATATTTCTTTGTCATCACTGCATGACTTCGACGTGAAAATGCCTACTAATTGCACGTTTTCCGGAGGACGTAAAGAAGCGACGACGAATTCTTTTCTTTCTATTTCTGAACTTGAGTGCGGTCCCCAAGAAATCAACTCCTGGAAAATTCGCCTACATTTGACATTTCAGCGAATTGGCATAAAAGCGACAAAGTTTGACGAAACGCGAATTTATTTTAAAAGTGACGTTTTCTCTGTTGTCCCCGTCGTCGATGCTAAAGCTCCATTTTGACTCTCGAAATCGTAACCTGTGATTTGGCTGCAACCAAAGAGTGTCGTGCTGTAAACATAAGATTTTTAGCTTGGTGGGGGAGTTTTCATTTCAGGTTTTTTTCCTTAATACTTTTTCTTAATAACCTCTAATGGCTTAGAGTTTATTGTACTTGAGTTTATTGCTTATATTAAATATAAGTATTTATAAAATAACTAAGATAGTACGAGCGTTCTGATTGGTTAAAAACCTATGGTTTGTTGTGCCGGTAAACACATAAACTGAAACATTTTCCGTTTTACTAAAAGTTATCTTATAAAAGCAATAGACCACACTTTCTAACCTACTTGGGATGTTGGATAAACACTCGAAAAGCTAGAGCCGGTTATCACGCCGGTAAACCCATAGAAAGTGTGGTCTATTGCTTAAATAAAAAGAGGCTTCGCTTTTATCTCTGGCCAGATCTATATATTAATTCTAAGAGAAAAACCTTTCAGAGGAAGGCGAGAACCAAAAACAACAACAACAACAAGCTCTATTTGTATGATCATAACAAATATAATATTGCAAAAGCTATTCATAACTACTTATTGATTCGTTAATTAATTCTTAAGGTAACTTACGATAAATAATAATAATAATAATAATAATAATAATAATAATATATATATCATAATAATAATGATGATAATAAAGTAAATTCCTTGCCTATTTTAAACTATTCATACAGTAGGAGTAATTATTCGGTAGAGAAATTTTTCTCTCAATTAAAAGAATGATGCAACAGTGCTCAACCACGTATGGATATCCCGGGTTCATTGGTCGGCGACGAGAGAGCTTAGCACTGCGTCTGCCTAGTCTGTGTGGAAATAATTCCTTTCAGTTTCAAAATAAAACAGAAATAGAATTTAACGTGGTATAAGTAAATATTTACCTTCAAAATTCTCTTGCTGTTATATATATCGCTTTTTTGTATTTTTAGTTTATAAAAACATTCACTCTGGATTGCTACTGGAGACCTTCCGTTGACCACCTTGCAGTAGTCATCGGGAAGGAATCGAATTATCTAACTCATGTATTCTTCGTTTCCCTAACCGTAAACCCTCCGTCTTAAACTTTCAGGATTTATTAAGTTAGAAACATAGTGAAATCTGTAGGACAGAATTTTTCCAAAAGGCAAAAATGTCGAATTGTGTACGTTTTGATAATGAATTAGAAACTGAAAGCAGTGGCTCTGTCCTCAAAAAAGCTGCAAATGCTGAGGGAAGATCACTAACATCTCATTAACTAAATCTTTTGCCAACACGATTCATGGATTCCATGAAACACATAGTTACATTAAAAACCTGCGACTAAAATTTGGCACTTAGGCGTTCTCTATACAAAACCTGTTTAGCCTGTACATTTGAGCAAATAAGTCAACATTCAAAACTATCTTTGGAAACATAGGTACCCCATCACTCCAACTGCAATACTAATTTAGTATGCAAATTCAGTATATAGGGATAGGCTGATTGCCACTAAATATTCTATGCTACAATATATATATTTTTTTCAGAAAATAAGAACCTATTTAAGAATTTAATAGCCTAAATTTGTGCTAATTACCATTTATCTAAGAACCTGTTTCGCCTAACTTGGGAAAATCCAGGTTCTTGGTCGCGGGTTTTTGCTTTATGTCACTGCTTGTGTTGAAAGATCTTGTTTTTTCTTGCAAGGTCTCTCCCGCAATGGAAAGCCAAAGTTATTCTCAAGTGTGATAAATCTAAGAGAACGCCAGAGGAAGCAAACTTTACGTTCATCAGTGATGCTAATAATATTTGGGTAAGATAATTTCTTCACACAAATATTCGATTATAATGCGACATGTTTCAAGGATCAAAAAGTAAATTAAGATCCCCTGGTGGCTCGACTGGATTTTTAAGAGGGGATACATTTTCTACGTCGGCATTAACAAATACACCGGAAAAAAGCTATCACAGCTATTTTATATGAAGATGAAAATTTGTTTTGATCCATGTTTCATTGACATCAGAGTTACCATGGCAAGGAAATGAGGTGAAGTTATTCCGAAGGTTCCGAAAGTTAAGTAGGGATTTGAAGATTTGTTCAAGTGGCTTAGAGCTTGCTAGTTCAAATTTCATTATAAGTACGTAAAGGGAGGCTTCGCTTTTAGCCCTCGCTAAATTTATATACTTATCAACTGTAGCTTGTTGCAGGAATTCTCGAGCTTACATACATGTACTTGCGAAGCAACGCATGACAAATTGAAAACATAAAAAGTGCATGGCCCTTAACATTCTAACCACGTAGCTCGCGCTAGTTTACCAGACGCCTCTCTTCTAGTTAAGATAACCTTCTTAAGTCTTTTCTCGGCGTTTGATCATGTGATGAAAGTTGCGATTATCACAAAAAAACAGAGAAAGTTTCTTAAAGGTACAAAGCAAAACGCGTTTGTCGTATTTTTAGATGTTTTATTTTTTTGTTCTTTCTGTAGGAGTTTCATCTTGCAAGCTTGAGTGCATGTCCCAGTGATCCTTGCACCAAGGAAATTTCACCGGCTAGAGCACTATCCTATGATCATTGTAAGTCACATTAGGCTATCAGAACGTGATACTGTGACATGCGTCAACAATTCCGGGTGGCTCGACCTAAAAAGGCCATCGCAGTACAGAAACTGTAATCCATACAGCGTATTTTTAGCATCGAATTCTTCCCTGACTTAAGATAAGTTATCGGATTATTTTTCCCAAGTCTTTTCGTACCCCATACTTATTTGATTTTGTTCAGTGTAGAAAGATCAATCGCCTTTTTCAGATTTAGTAATTCGCCACTTGGGAGCAATTTTCTTGTTATTTACGGTGTTTTTCTTTGCAAAATGCAAGTCTAGATATTGTTTCAGATTTTTAGATGAAGCGGGATATCTTTACCATGACGGGCGAATCTGGGCGAGCGCGTGCGGGCCTGATAGTTATAAACATAGAATAAAAAAGTGCTTGTGTGGGGTAGTAGATGTACAACCGGTGTATTCGAGAAAAAGGTTGACTTTTTAAATGTTTCGCTTCAGGTAGATGACTTTCTTCAAACTGATTTTATTCCTTATCTGCAAATAGCTATTCGTATCTTCCCCTAGTGCCAATCCTAAGTATGTCTTTAAAGGTATCGTAAGTAGAAATTGTTCTGAAGACGATTTTCTTACCAAAAGACTGGAGAAGTACACCTACTTTTTGATAGACCAGGGGTGTTCTTCTGAATTTATTCCCGAGGAGTTTCCTAGTGCAGCATGAATCTATTTACACCTAAGGCTAGGGATTAAGATTTAGATTTCAAGATAATATATATGTCCTTTCATTCTTACATATAAACTTAATCAACCCTCAATTAATAGGTTAATTAGAAACACATTTCCACATTTTGAAGTCGTTCTCCAAACTCACATATTTCTATCATTTATCCTTCGGAGAAGAAGAAAGAAATTCTGGTATCTTTCAAGGAAAGGGAAAGGCTCTTCACCGACCAAGATGCCCCAGCACTGGGCTGTTTTATTAAAATGTGATTTATCTCATCTCACCAGATGTGATCTCTTTTTGTAATTTTCTTGTTAGCCCTAGTATTATATTTTCCTCCGCTCAAACTGGCAATGAAAGGATATCTTCTGACAAAGGCTTTCCCGCAATCATTCTAATGCAACCTCCAGACCTCCAGTACGTTGGTGTTACCCTGATCTCAAAATTAACTTCAGAAATCATAAATAGTCTATAAAACAAACAAGAAGACTTGTGAAGTTGATGGACACTTCAAATAACCGCAATTCTCGATACATAAAAGTTATTGATCATGAAAGAAGCGTAATGTAGCACGCAATTATGTAGTTCCCTTGTGTCTTGGGCTAATCAAAGGACAAATATTTCTTTCAAAAAACAGTATTGTTCTTTATTTGTAACTCCTAATGTACTTCATTTAACTGTGAAAGGTTTGAACCCAGGAGTCATTTCAAAAGGTTGAGTTTGATCGTCCGAGTGAACGTAGTCCTGAATAGGACTGTTGTTGTTGACAGTGACTGACGTTTAGTCAAAGTGAGTTGTATCACGTCAGTTGATGGTATTATAGTCTGGTTATTGATCTGATTGGTCAATTATGTCGCGATGTTATTGGTCGTCTGTCAGTTAAGCAGTGATGTTATTGGCTATGAAGACTCGTAATCAGTGATTGGTGCGTTTCGATCCGTCTATTGTCACAGTTAAACAGTCGTCTGTTGTTAGTCAAATTGTCAGTTCTCCAGGTGTCCTCTCGTAGTTAGTTTGCTTGATCTCGTCAATAAGTCGTTTGTACGGCGCTGGTAACTGTTGGTTACGATTCAGTGGCGTTTGTTTTAAGTTAGTAAACCAGCTTTCTAAAGTAAGACGTTGATAGTAGTCTGTAGAATACGTTATACATGTCGCAGAGTCCCAGTCAATTTGATGTTTCGTCTTTAAATGGTGCTCAGCAATGTGATTGTTGACGTCATCATTCCTCGTCGTACTTCATTTACATGTTGAAACGTTCGTTTGCGAACACTAATGATTTGCAGCTGATGAAGGTCGTGAGACCGAACTTCTGTTTTTTTTTCTGTTTTTGTTTAGGTCCGATGGATGTCGTCTGTTTTAATAACTCAGTAGGAGTTTCTGACAAAAAGAAAATTAATGGCGGCCAGATGACAGCTTCTTCTGGTGATACAGGTCACAAAGCCAAGCGTGGCAGACTCAATGGTACCAACGGTGATGGATGGTGTCCAAATCCAAAAAAGATCAGCAAAAAACCGTGGCTGCAGATTAATTTTACCAAGTCATTTCAAGTTTGTGGTGTTGCTACACAAGGAGACAGAAACGGTACAAAATGGACAACAGAGTTCACACTTTCGTTCTCAAATGATGGTACCGAATGGTCATGCTATAAGAATGATGACGGTGAAGAGATGGTGAGAGATAAAAATGTTGCTTTTAATACTCGTGTAACGACAGGAATAGCTTAATTTAACAGTGTTATAGTTACATGCAAGTTAGAATTTTACCCAATTAGCCCTTCTAGCGTCTGTCAGTGTATTCCTCATATCAAACCAATGGCTGCTTTAAGTACTCCCCTGTGTTTCATTATCATCATAAAACACTCTTTCTTCTTGGTGTTTCATGAACTATTCTTGCCGAGAATTTATATATTATAACCTGAACACCAGTCAATCTCCCATAGCGCAGTTAAGATTTTGTTAAAGAGGTACCACGAATATCATTTTACCGGAAATATTGGTTTTAAACTTCAGTTACAGAGTTCGTGGTAACTAGACGCATATAAACTGCGTGAGCTCGGGCTTCCGTATAAAAAACGTGCAAATAAGAAAACTTCACCTAAGAAATCACAGTCATCAAAGGCGACGTATATCGAGATAACAACAGTCTAATTTGCATAAACATCTGAAAACGATGGTTGCGTGACTATAACACATTAGATTGCAGTAATTGTATCACATGGCTTACTAAGTGGCCATGTGCTGTGGTTTAGTCCGCTGGCCTATTTTGCGCATACTCTTATATCTTGCGAACGCGCAGTATGCGCTAGAGGGTGATTTGTGCCCGGAAAAACCGAGCCCATTTTAAAGCTCGGCCGTTCCCATGGAAACGCCTGTGCAATTATACCGTTTAGACACTAAAATTAATGTAAATATTTTATCAGAACAACCCACAGCTGCTTATCTTTTCATACACGGTAAACGGCGTTTAATGTTTCCTTCAAAAACTCATTAAAAATTCGTAAAGAAGAGACCAAAAGAAATTAATGTTTAATAAGTGTCTTTATATCTGAAGAGGACGCAGCTAAACTTTACGTCCAATCTTTTAGACCCCAAACACGTTAACCCCAAATCTATATATTAGTGCAAGAATGAGTTGATCTATCTCGGAGATTTTGAAGCGGTTCAAAAAACTCGCAGTTGCGTGTTATCAGGTGTAACAACTCTCGTCTTCGCCTCGAGTTTTTAAACCCGGTAATTAAATACACTCCTGCCGGTTTTTTAAACTGTATTTAAAATAGTTTTAAAAATTAATTCTATATCAGCAATTTTGAAAGCGTTAACTATTTCCTTTAATTTGATTAGGAGTTTCTCAGGAGCAATAGCAGCAACATAGTGGACCGTCATAGGTTACTAAAGCCAGTTCCTGCAAAATTTATTCGCTTCTACCCAACCAAGCAAGTTAACCAGAGTTGTCTCAGAGTTGAGGTGTATGGTACTGAAGGTAAATTTTATTGTTTATTTACGTTCGCTAAAGTTTATACACGCTTTCAATAAGCATGGACGCCTTATTGAGTTGGATAAACTTTACATCTCCGCTTGTGTACCTGCAATCGGCGACAAAATTAGTTAAGTCACTTTGCCCTTATCGACATTTTCACGTTTTTCCAACACTTTCTTTTTCCAAGGCCAAAATAGCTAGTTTTGCTCCTCTCAACCACACTAAGCATCGTCGCGTCATCCTACTCACAGGAAACAAAAAACAACCAAACTTTGGATAGCCTCCCACGCAGACGTTCTTAGGGGTTCGTCACGCGTTCCTGCACCACAAACGTCTGCTGAATCGGGTGGTAAAACTCATTTTCCATTGTTAGGCAAATATCAGCTAGAGCTCACGTGTAGATTATCGGAGAACCAATCAGCACTGTTGAAGACAAAGTGTCGACAAGCCAAGCACATACGTACAAACTCGGTGGAGTGTGATACGTGACCAAAGAGTTTATCTCTGGACAAGAATATTTAGGAGATAAGCGTTGGCGTTTTGTACATTTCTCTTTGTAGAGGCTTGATTAGATGTCATTTGCTCATAAAGTTTTGCTGTGTTTAAGGCAACGGCAGGGTTGTACGTTGTAACTGAACAAAAGGCAGAACTAATTTCGCACTTTATTGTTCCGTAGTAAAGCCGACTTCCATTAAACAAATTGAAGCTCCGAGGTAATTTATTGAATGAAATCGTGAGGGCAGTCTCTAGTACGAAGGCGTGTGAGTAACTGGGTAGTTTGTTCTTAAAACTTAGTCTTCACCTTTCGTCACCTTTCGATTCTTTTTTGGAGCTGAGTCTGGCGCGAAATTTCTCAAGGTTCAGATGCACTTCCCAGATCTGGGCGTTTGCTGTGATTGGTCGACGTTTTTTACCGCTCGTTTCAGGAGACATTTGTGGGGCAGGAACGCGACATGCGTTAAGGTGTTTCGATACAGTTTCTCAGAGACATAACCGCACTTATGTGTAACAAAATTTAGACATTGGTGCCTAGACTCAGTCACAAGTGGAGCAACTTCCTGGCAACTTTTGCGGTTTGAAGCAACTTTTGATTTTTGGGGCAACTTGATTAAATTTTTGGCAACTTATGGGAATCATAAAGTCGTATAATACTGTTTAAGCCTTGCAAAACATCCTTCAAAGATTATTTCTGCTCTTTGAAGTTAGAGATAACATTTAACAACGTGTGAATTCAACCCTGTGCCCCACCCACCCCCCTCCCCCGTTCAGGCGGAATACCCGCGGTTTGAGGTAAATGGTTGTTATTAAACGATCAAGTTTCTCAAAATGGTGCTATCAAAACATAGTCGTTCAGGGGAAAATTTTTCAACTCTAACTTCTATGCCTCGAATAAAAACGACCCTATCAAAACAAGTACTTGCCCAATGAAAACCAAAGAGAAATAAGATCTTGACCTGAAAGGGTTGTTGTCTCACAACGTTCTGTTTACATAAAGTATACTGACTGATTTAGGGTCTGTTTAAAACGTGTAAAGAAGTCTATGAGCAAGACATTTTTATTGGGAAGACTTAAATTTTTTAGTTTTCCTCTGTGTAAAAGGTAAAGTACTCCGATTTTGTAGGAAAACAAATGACATTACACAAATGCTGTACATTTAATGTCACCCGCTTTAGATGCGTTGAATACCAAAAAGGCAGTAGTTTCAGATTGTAATATATAGACTTAGCCAGGGCTAAAAGCGAAGCTCCCGTTAATAAATTCACAATTTAAATGAAACAATAAACTTGTAATCCACAGATCAGGGCACATTCATTTGACTTTTGAGGTAAAGTCTAAGTGATTTTAGAGAAAAATAATGTGACAGTCCAAGAGTGAAAGAAATTTTACATCGAGTTATTAAATAGTCTTATTTGTACACCCAAAAATAGCAATCATGTTCGATCACAGTAGATTAGGCCTGGAAAACAAATAGACCTATTCGTGTATTGTATTTGCATTAGCTGTTGCATCATAATGTGGCATTCACCAGTCTCTCCTACATTGCTCCGTTAGAGAGACTATGGGTAATTGGACTAATAATGTACATGAAAAAATTTCTCGATTGTGATTGGCTTAGAGGAAAGCAGTTTTTAAGTAACACGGTGCAGAAAAAAGGTGATTGAGTGCAGAAAAAAGGTAATTTAGTGCAGAAAAGAGTAACAAACGTGACATTCTGCTTGGCTAATAAACAAAATAACTCACTGAGAGCCAATCAAATGCGCCATCTAAATGGCGCAAAATTTGGATCCGCTTCGGACCAGTTAGTTTCGAGCAAAAACCGCAATGGTTGGCGTTTGCAGCACATTTGCTTTTGCGACCAAAAAAACTGTAGAGGAGCTGAAAAACTGCTCTAAAAACGAAAACACTGCGAAAAGCACTGGTTTTTGGCTCTCTTTTTGGAAGAATTGATGCGTGGATAAGGAAATTACTGATGAAATAGAAAATTATTAACACTTTGCTCGAGCATTTCTACGCCGAAGTAAACAATACAAAAAAGGTGAAGATTATGAACCAGAAAGCCTTAAATTAATGATGGCATCGCTTGATAGACACTTAAAGAAGAAAGGCTGCACCATGTCCATTGTACGTGACCGAAAATTTAGTTCGTCCAAAGAGGTGTTGGAGGACAAAGCGAAACAGCTTCGCCTGGCTGGCTGGGGTAGGCGCCCAAACAAAGCTCGGCAAGTGTCAGAGGAAGAAGAAGAAATTCTCTAGGAGAGCGGAAAACTCGAGGTAATAACTCAAACACATTGAACAATTCCATGAACTGTTCAGCCCGTTTCTGCAGCTTGCAAACTTTAAAAACATCGAGCAAAATGTTGTTTTGATTTCACGTGTGATGATATTTGCAGCATTTGAATGAATTTATTTTTGCACGTAGTTTACGCGGGTTGACTCCCTATTAAAGAGATTTTAAAGCTATCTCGCAATTTTTTCATGAATATTATTAATAAGTAATCACATGATTTTTCTCGTGCAATTTGGAATAACTAAGCACTCGTAAATGTTTTCAAAGACCACAAATTGCACTCGCCCTACGGGCTCGTGCCATTTTGTTAGCCTTTGAAAAACTTTACTCGTGCTTATTTATTCCAAATTGCACTCGAAATCATGTGATTACCTGTACAAATTCGACAAGTTTAGTTTACTAGTAAATCTTGTAAACAGTTTTCTGAAGCCCTTTTTTTTTATCATACAGACCTTGGACAGAATTTGTCCTTTTTTGCCCTATTTAAACCTATAATTCTGCAATTTTTCACAATTTTGCAAGAGAATTTGCACTCATTCAATATCCACGACGATCCAAGCGCGCCCTTTCTTTGCACAACAAATTATAGCATTGAATTATAAAACGTTTTCATGAAGAGAATTCTCAGATAATGCCGGGACCTTTCAGTTAGAAAAATCTGGTCCTATGTGGTATGTAGGGTAATAATTACGGTCTTTTAATGAAAACGATAAAAAAAATTCCCCAAATCACTTTTCGGCCAGCCGGACGGGTTCTCACTTTTGACAGGCACCAAATTTGCAGTGCGACTAAAGTTACCATTTACACTTAAACATGATAGAGAAATTGTTATGTTTAGGTTTTATTTCCCTTTATTTATTAAACTGTGTATGGTTTTGTTATGTGTAATCTTTAAAAGCGAGTGATATTTACGCGCGGCGTTTTGAGTATTTCTGCATGCGATGTTTATGTTCGACTGGAAACAACCAGTGCAGCGATAAAAATTGCGAGAGGCACTACTAACAATCAATAAAATAAATATAATTCGGTGAAACATGTACAGAGACAATAATTTTCATTCACGAAGAGAAGTACTGAGAGTAAAGTGTCTCTGAAAATCATGAGTCAGGTAAGCATAAGCTTATTTATGTTTTAAGCCGGTTCCCGGTGTTTGCTCTTTTTCAAGATGAACTCGAGGCAAGAAAATCGCTCAGAGCTTTCTATCTACAGCCAAAATCATAACTAAATAATCTTTGGAACGTTTTCTTTGGATTTGCGGCTCTTTAGAAGACCACTTTTTAGTGATAAGGATTCCGTGGTTAAATAAAGTTATTACTTACTTACTTACTTAGATCATTGCTGGTGTATAAACTTAAGCCGCATAAACCATACGCTCGACTTCAGGAAACCGAAAAAAAAAAAAACACATCAAAGACAATAATTGCTCAGGCTTACCAGTCGAGATGCTGCTTCTGAAGGTCATCAAGTGTTCCAGAATCGCTTGAGACTTTTCAACCCTCTTACGCCTCAAGCAAGGGCAAGTGAGAAAGCTCTTTTTTGAAAACGATGCCATCCGAAATCGGATTTCCAATGACTTTGAGAAGCGGTGCATTTGTCAACAAAAAGCGCAATAAACAAACCAGCCATGAATTACAGAACAATCTTGATAGCAGCTGTATTTCATTTTGTACGCCAGGTAGAAAAAGACAGTTTAAAACATCACAAGATGACACAAAACTCTGTCAGCTCCAGCTATCAGTAAGCAAGTTTCCAGACGCTGCATAAATTTTCCGCATGAACTCACCTGTCAAATTTTGACCAATCAGAGCATAAGAATTGGACGTAGAGCGTGATCAATGCGTGACAGTGAGAAAAGTCAAAAGCGATTGCCTTCCCCGCATGTAAATGTAATAGCCGGTTGAATTTTCGCGTCCGAGGTCAGTTCGAAATCAACATTTTAAAAGTGCTACTCATTTCATATGCATTTAAAAAAAATTGAACTTGAGCTTGCTATCATTTGAAAAGTATCAACTTGTCAGCGGATACCTTCAAAAAAAACACTCGAACTCGGTGGGTCGATACCTGAGCCCGCGATATGGTCAGGCGATACTGGTTAGCAGAAACACTATTTTGACAGCTGTCAATTAATCAAAACATGGCATAACAGGCCAGAGCCCCGATTTTAAGTACTAGGCGACTTTGAAAGACGCGTGCTTCACATATTTGTGGCGGATTAGAATGCCGGTTTGGCCAGAGGCCCTTTGTTTAAAACATGGCGGGATACTCGCAGCTTAAGGCAAGCATGTGCGTTGTAGCTGTCAACATAATGCTTTTTAATTACATTCTGTCATAATTAACAAAACCCGATCCATGTTTGATTGAAAGTAATTGTACAAATCTGGTAACAGACAAACCGCTTTTAAAAAACAAAAAAACAAAACTAGTTTATGGTTATTTCTCATTAATTTTACTTATAACACAAATATTTACTTTTATCAATTTTCCCGTTTCTTTCAAAACATCCTTCATTTCCGGGCGTTTCACTGTAGTCAATGAAAGACACGTTTTATCGGTCTTCTTTTACGCGGGAATATCAAAATTTCCATCTTTCAAAACGCGATGAACCAAAGCTCGCACGGTACCAAAGCGCCAAAGGCGCACGATGCAGTCCTGGTGTTTTGCGAGCACCCGTTGAGAATATTGAACGCCAAAACTATCAAGTTTTGGTACAGCGAGAGGCAGCTAGTTTCTGTACCCAAAGGTTAGTGCATGGACAGGCTATCAAAAGAAAGTAAAAGGGATGCTTGCCCAATGGATAGCAGGCCTAACTACGCAAATAAATGTCTAATTGCATCCTTGTCTGCAAGGTTAGTACTAAATTTACACTCTAGAATACATTACACAACTCAATCAGCAACACTTTGCAAGTAGAATTGGCGATCAGTGTGGGCAATTTATATTTCTAAGGGACGTCCGTCTCACAAAGGCTTAACGCGCGGGGGTTTTTAGTCAATGACTGACATAAGAGTTTCCTCACAATCGACCCAGTTAGAGTGCGATAATGTGCGCGTGAACTTTGCCTACAACTGGCAATAAGCTGAATAAACCGGAAGCTGGACACCATGAATAAGTTACTAAATTACATCGCTCAGGTTTTTTTTCTTGTTTTTCAAGTACCGGAGGGGTTTTTCGCGCTTTCTCTTGCGCAGTTTGGCAGTGATATACCGAGCATCAGACAGGTAACGCACCGAAGCCACCATTTACTCTTCTTCTACCAAACAGTTTTCCTGTAATGGTCTTAGAACTGGTCCCGTTGCCGAAACCTTGCACGAGCAAGATACGGTAATCGAGAGTCGAGAATCGATATTGTACTCGGGACAAGAAAAAGTCGCCGTCCACGGAACAACTGATGCAGTACAAGAGCTTCAAGCTGCTGAGAATCGCCAATTCTAGATTACAAGCAGTGATATTATAAAGGAATTTTGGAGGCCAGTCAGCCACGGTGATTGTCGCACCACGCATGAAGTAGAATAAATTTGTTAGCCTGGTCTTGTCTTTGCCACAAATCACGTAAAACTATAAAGAAGGTACCACTATGAACTCTGCAAAAAGAAAATTCAATAATACTCTGGTTGAAGACTGACAGTTTAAAAGAGAGACAACCTTCACCTCAGAATCTTGGGCGCGCCGCCTGTAAGCTCTGAGGGAGAGGGAAGCCCCATAATTTGGCCTATTTCAGAAACAAATGACAATACAAAAATAACCTACAATAATGATTTGGATAAATGATCGACATTTTAAAAGAGAGACTACCTTCACCTCAGAAACTTCGGCGCGCCGCCTGTAAGCTCTGAGGGAGAGGGTAGCCCCATAATTAATTTGGCCTATTCAAAAACAAATGACACTACAAAAATAACCTACAAGAATAATTTGGATAAATGACCGACATTTTAAAAGAGAGACTACCATCACCTCAGAATCTTGGGCGCGCCGCCTGTAAGCTCTGAGGGAGAGGGAAGCCCCAAAATTTGACCTATTTAAGAAACAAATAACAAGACAAAAATAACCTACAATAATAATTTGGATAAATGATCGACATTTTAAAAGAGAGACTACCTTCACCTCAGAAACTTGGGCGCGCCGCCTGTAAGCTCTGAGGGAAAGGGTAGCCCCATAATTAATTTGGCCTATTTCAAAAACAAATGACACTACAAAAATAACCTACAACAATAATTTGGATAAATGACCGACATTTCAAAAGAGAGACTACCATCACCTCAGAATCTTGGGCGCGCCGCCTGTAAGCTCAGAAGGAGAGGGTAGGCCCATAATTAATTTGGCCTATTTCAAAAACAAATGATACTACAAAAATTACCTACAGTTATAATTTCAAAAGAGAGACTACCATCACCTCAGAAACTTGGGTGCACCGCCTGTAAGCTTTGAGGGATGGGGTAGCCCCATAATTTGGCCTGTTTCAAATCAAGTGACAGTACAAAGATGACCTACAATAATAATTTGGATAATGACCGACATTTCAAAAGAGAGACTACCTTCACCTCAGAATCTTGGGCGCACCACCTGTAAGCTCTGAGGGAGAGGGTAGCCCCATAATTAATTTGGCCTATTTCAAAAACAAATGACACTACAAAAATAACCTGCAATAATAATTTGGATAAATGACCAACATTTTAAAAGAGAGACTACCATCACCTCAGAATCTTGGGCTCGCCGCCTGTAAGCTCTGAGGGAGAGGGAAACCCTATAATTAATTTGGCCTATTTCAAAAACAAATGAAAGTACAAAGATGACCTACAATAATAATTTGGATAATGACCGACATTTCAAAAGGGAGACTACCATCACCTCAGAATCTTGGGCGCGCCGCCTGTAAGCTCTGAGGGAGAGGGAAGCCCCATAATTTGGCCTATTTCAGAAGCAAACGACAATACAAAAATAACCTACGAAAAATAATTTGTATTATGACCGACATTTTAAAAGAAAGACTACCTTCACCTCAGAATCTTGGGCGCGCCGCCTGTAAGCTCTGAGGGAGAGGGAAACCCTATAATTAATTTGGCCTATTTCAAAAACAAATGAAAGTACAAAGTTGACCTACAATAACAATTTGGATAATGACCGACATTTCAAAAGAGAGACTACCATCACCTCAGAATCTTGGGCGCGCCGCCTGTAAGCTCTGAGGGAGAGAGAAGCCCTATAATTTGGCCTATTTCAGAAACAAATGACAATACGAAAATAACCTACGAAAAATAATTTGTATTATGACCGACATTTTAAAAGAAAGACTACCTTCACCTCTGAATCTTGGGCGCGCCGCTTGTAAGTTCTGAGGGAGAGGGTAGCCCTATAATTTAAGGTTTAAGGTTTAATAATTCTTTTTATCAATGTACAAAATAAAAATATATATACATATATAAAAGTACAATAGGTAAAGGAAAGCAATAGGGGGAAACTGAATTCCCATGTAAAAACTGCCCTCCAAAACGAAAAGATAAAACAATTAAGAATATAAAACTAACACATAACTACACCATAAACTACTTAGATATTAAATAAAAAAGAAAATCCAAATTCAGTAGGAAATGGGAAACATATGACTATTTACAAAGATAATTAAGTAATAAAGTTTTAAAAGAGTTCAAACTGGAAGCAGACATAACGGAGTTTGGTAAAGAGTTCCAGTCATTAACGTAATGATTAAAAAATGAAAATTTAAAATAGTTTGTCCTTGCTGCTCTAGGCCTGATTTTAAAGTCATGGTTTCTTCTAGTTCTTGTCGGGCCAGTCAGATCCACATATGTGGTATAATCAATATCACAATAGCCATGAATTATCTTGTAAAGTTGAACCAGGCAAAGGTATTTTCTTCAATGTTGACCAGTTAAGTTCAGTGAGCCTTTCAGTGTAAGAATTGTGAGATCCACATATCAATCGAGTAGTACGACGCTGAATGGATTCAATACTGTGTATGTGTTTAACCAAATATGGATTCCACACTGGGCAGGCATATTCCATAATAGTACGAACTAAAGCGATAAAAGCTGTTTTGATTGGCACAGGATCTTTAGACCCAAACGTTCTCCCT
>OZ037775.1:27112059-27149559 GCA_964035525.1 Porites cylindrica
AGAGCTCGAGCTCTCGCATTCGTTTACACCGGCGACTATAAAATGTGCATTGTTGACGGCTTTTCTCAAACGTTCAAATAGAGAAGATTTAAAAATTTCTTTGACCAGGGTCTTTTCCACGCAGAGTTCCTTCCAAACCGGAGAAAGATGTGCCAGCAGAGAGTGTATTCCTACTTGTGGCTCCACAGTAAAAACTTCGGATACGCCGACTCGCCGTTTTCGCTTCGTCACCAATGTTGACACGGCATACTACTCTTGAAAGAAGTTAAATAAGCCATCGGAGCACTATTTTCTTAAAAGAAAGCACTTGAGAAACCACTGAAAGCGTATTAAGTCTATTTGAATCCAAATGCGGCGAGAAAACTGTAGTTATCAATTGCGAAGCCAGCCGCGAAGATCGACTTCCAAATTTTCAATCGACCGTGAAATGAATTTATAATGCCCAAATAGTCTGATCAAATTTCGCGTTTCCTTGAGATGTCTGGTTCGTTTAATCAGAAGTACAAAGTTCCTTGACAGGCAATGTGTCCGGCGCTCTCCAAAGGTGTCTGGAGGAATGCTTGAAAACTAATTACGAAAGTAACGCTTGTCTGTTATTGGAAACCGATCTGCGGTGGTTGCTGTGGAGATTAGGCCTCCTCCGGCGCGCACTAAAATCGCGGCTCTGGCCTGTTATGATGTACAATATCAGGTTGCAGGCTCCCAAACTAGCTAGAAAGTGTGAGATTAAACACTGGTATGCCTAAACAGAGTCAAGTTAAACACAGACAAATGCAAGGAGCTCCGCATTAGTTTTACATCAG
Organism: Porites cylindrica; assembly: GCA_964035525.1. Lineage (NCBI taxonomy): Eukaryota > Metazoa > Cnidaria > Anthozoa > Scleractinia > Poritidae > Porites > Porites cylindrica. Next base: position 27,112,863 of record OZ037775.1, read on the forward strand.
ATTGTGACTTTCCTCCAGTAGTCATAGGAGAGGAGTGCGTCAAATTAGTTAAAGATGCTAAACTTTTGGGTGTTACTATCTCTGGTGACTTAACATGGAATGCGCACATCACGGAAGTTACTAAGAAGGCAGCTAAGAGGCTCTTTTTTTCTTGTTCAGCTAAAAAGAGCTCGGGTTCCACAGAAAGATTTATGCCTTTTTTACATCACATGCGTGCGCTTCGTTATTGACTATGCTGCGCCAGTTTTCCATCACGCGCTACCAGCCTACCTTTCGCTAGAATTAGAACGCGTTCAGAAAAGAGCAATGCGAATCATATGTCCTGGTATAGAATATCAGCAAACTTTAGCGCTTATGAGTTTACCAACGGTTGCGGAGCATCACCACAACATTTGCACGCGCACGTTTGAAAGCATAATGAGCGACCCGAACCACAAGTTAAGAAATTTGTTGCCCCCTCCATATAAGAGCAACTATAATCTAACGAACGCGCGCACTTTCACTTTGCCTCGTTGCAAGACAAATAGATTTAAGAACAGTTTTTTTATGGCCTCAGGCAGAATTGTAAATAATTTTTAGGTTTCTTATTATACGTGTTTAGTTTTACCTATTACAATTATTGCCTGTTTTTACAATTGTTAGAATAAATTATTATCATTATGTAAATACGCAATTCAGCTTATGCTGCAATGTATTTAATAAAGTACCTATCTATCTATCTGTGGTGAGGACGGACGGAAGGTCGGGCAGTCGGTGTACGATCACGTGATTGCCGAATTTTCTAGGATGGCTAGATTTTCTAAGCTATGAGGCTTCGAATTGAGCCCGTGATCAAATAAAATAATATATAGATTTAGCCAGGGCTAAAAGCGAGGCTCCCATTAATAAATTTATAATTTAAATCAAACAATAAACTTGTATTCCACCATTCAGTTAACTTTAGACCACATTCATGTGACTTTTCAGGGAAAGGCTAAGTGATTTTAGACAAAAATAATTTGCAAACAACCCTAGAGTGAACCAAATCTTACATCGAGTTGATGGCCTCATATGTACACCCAAAAACTGGCAATCGTCTTCGGTCACATTTTTTAAGAGCCATAATGGCTCTTGATCACCGTAGGTTAATTAGGCCTGAGAAAAAGTTCCGGCCGAATTTTTTGCGTTCGACAAGTTTACTTTACAAAATCTTGCCAACAAATCTGGGTGCGTGTAAACCAACTATATCATTTATACATCACATCTGAGGTGAAACAGTACTATGAGGCACAGTTTTTATCATACAGACCTCGGACAACAGAATGCAGTATTTGACAGTTTTGCAATACAAATTGCTATCATTCAATATTAAGGACGATCGAAGCACGCGTGGGCTTTAGCTAAACCGTTAAAAAAATTTCCAAAATCACCTATACGGCCAGCCGGTTCTGACTTTTGCAGTGCTAGCTGTGGCGAGTGTTTGAATGAACATCAACACAGTTAAGCTCCAATATAAGAAAGAATTTATTATGTTTATTTTTTATTTTAAAATGGTTTAACGCGTGGCATTTTGAGTACTCTGGGAAGCGTTGTTCACTGGACGACTGAAAACAATCGGCACAGCGATTAAAATTACAAGAGAGACTACTAATAATCAATAAAAGAAATAAAATTCGGTGAAACATATACAGATACGACAATTTTCATTCAGGAAGACAAGTATTAAAGTGTCTCTAAAAATCCTGAGTCTTCGGGCTTAAAGCTGAAGTTTTTGTTTTAAGCCGGCTTCCCGGTGTTTGCTTTTTTCAAAGACGAACTCGAGGCAAGAAAATCGGTCAAAGCTTCTTTTATAGCCAGAATTATAACTAAAAATTCTTTGGAACGTGTTCTTTCTATTTGCGGTGAGAAAATGTCTAAAGGCTTTTTAAAGATCTGTAAGCTTATATAAACCTGATACTCGGTCAGGTCATTGTCTCAAATCTTACAAACGCGCGTAAACAAAATAGCCGCATAAACTACGCTCGACTTAATTAAATTAGAAATAAAAAACAAACATCAAATACAATAATTACTCAGGCTTACCACTCGAGATGCAGCTCCTCAAAGGTATCAAGTAAGGCCAGTATCGCTTTAGACTTTGAAACCCTCTTACGCATTAAGCAAGGTGAAAACGAAAACGATGGTATCCAAAATCGGATTTCCAAGTGACGTATGTATTTCTCAACCAAAAACCCAATAAACAAACTAGCCATGAATAACAGAAGACTTCCGATAGCAGCTGAATTTCATTTTGTACATCCAGTGGAAAAAGACAGTTAAAAACATCACAAGTTGACACAAAACTCTGTCAGCTTCAGCTGCAAAGTAAACAAGATTCAAGATGCTGCCTAAATTTTCCGCATGAACTCACCTGTCAAATTTTGACCAATCAGAGCATAAAAATTGGACGTAGAACGTGACCAACGCGTGAACATGGTGAGAAAATTCAAAAGCAACTGTCTTCCCTGCCTGTAGCAGCTGACTGAATTTTCGCGTCCGAGGTCAGTTTGAAATCAAAATTTTAATTGTGCGGCACATAAACACAACATATTTCATATGAATTTTTTTAAAAAAATTAAACTTGAGCTTGCGATCATTTGAAAACCAGTACCTTGTCAGCGGATAACTTTAAAAAAATACTTGACCTCGATGGGTCGACACCTGAGCCCGCGATTCGCTCAAGTGATACTGGTCAGCTTATACCTTGTTTTGACAGCTGTCAATTGATCATAACATTGATGTCCAATATGTGTATCAGTTTTCCTGTGCTCCGATCCCAAACTAGCTAAAAAGTATGATTGAACATTGTTCGCGATCTAGTAAAACGATTAACTGGTCAGCGGACAGCTTCCAAATAAATCCCGTCACCTTGATGAGTTGACACATGAGCCCACGATATGGTCATGGGACACTGGTCAGTGGCTATCCTGTTTTGACAGCTGTCAATCGACCATATTGTGAGTGTCATATATAAAAGATGAGCACTTGCCAAGACACGCCTGAGACACCACTCCCTTCCTTTTGATAGTCTCCCCTACCCTACCCGTACAATCTGTAGACGCGTACGTACGTACGCTCGGTCGGTCACGTGACAACCAAGCGAAAAGAGGTTGACCATATTCCATGAGTATGGGGCTGTGTCCCACGCGCGCTTCGCGCGCACGGGAGCCCCACTATTAGTGCAAAACTTTAAATACTACGTGACCTCAATGGATAGAAAATTGAGCCCGCGATACACTCAGGTGATGATGGTCAGCGTATACTCTAGTTTGACAGCTGTCAATTAACCTTCATTAGAATTGCGAATATTCGAATTAACAGACTACGAGTGTGAGTAAGACATATCCGTCCGGCATGTAGTGGAAAATGCTAGATCGTGTACCTGAGCGAACCTGAGCTCCCGTTATTAGTTTTCTGATAGTAGTCTGCACATGTCCCATTTTGACAGCTGTCAATTGACCTTAATTTGGCTTGCCAATATAACTTTAAACGACTGTCAGCCAACTGACAGCCTTGCCCGGCGTAGTTTCGTTTTTCTGTTGAATTGGTAAGTGTGACATTATATCAGCTCATATGTAGGGGCAAAACGAATGGTCTTTCATCTGAGCCCGCGAGATGGTCATGTGATAATTGTCAGCGGATGTCTGATTTTGACAGCTGTCAATCTAAACGCACTCATACGAATGGCTTACATAACTAAGAGGCTAGTCAAGTTGTGCAAGATCTATTGTGACATTTGACATTGGCTTACATGAAGTGTGTGTACGGGTGGGCGGGCGGGCGGGCGTACGCTACGTCATAACCAAATTTTCTTGGTTGGATAGTTTACCAAATTTTCTTACCCATGGTGCTCCGCTGCGCGCGCGCGAGAGAGTTCCGCTATTACTGTACCTCACCACCAGCTCTTGGCAAAAAGTGGCTGTCACTCTGAAAACGGCTGTTATAAGGAGCAACTTTTGAGCAACTTTTTAGAAAATTCTGGCAATTTTGGGCAATTTTTGAAGAATTTCAGGGCAACTTCTCAGAAAATTTGGAGCAACTTGTGGTTGAGGCTAGTGGTGCCTAAGTGACAGGTTGCTTTTCCGTGTGACGTCATCAGGACACGCCCGATTTCTACTCTTAACTTACAAGTCTGTGCCCAGGTTCATTCGTTCGAAGGCCGATAAGCACCAACCCTGGCTTAAATTTTGATCTGTATTGACAGGTATTTTTCTCAGCTTATTTTAAAAAATCAGTTTAGAGAGTCCAAGCATCAAGATACTATCCAGATACTATATTAGTAGCAGGTCTGAGTGAAAATCAGGATACTGATGACAAACGCCTCGACTCATACAAAAAAGGATATACCCGCGGACAGTCTGATTTGATGATACTCGATTATCACAAAGATTATAAGGGTCTCTGTATTGAATTCAAATCACCAACTAATAATTATCATGTATCAAAAGCCCAAAAAGAGATGAAGAAGAAGTACGTTAATAATGGCTATGCATTTACACTCAGTAATGATTATGATAGAATCTGCATGAATATCCATGATTATATGAAAGGCATCAGAGTACCCTGTAATTATTGTATCAAACAATTCCTTAATAAGGACACACTAAAAACCCATTACAGGGTCATCCACAGATTATCTAATTAATTAGTATATGAATACTGTAGAAGCTGACCAAATTATTAGAGAGTACTTGGCGGAGCAAGAGCGCCAAAAGCAACTCCAATTAATGGAATTGCGTAATAACCTCAATACATTTACTCTCAAAGAGCTCAAGAAGGAAATAATTAAGATGAAAGCCGATAAGTTTGCTGTCACGCGCATGAAGAAAAATCAGATTATAGAATTAATTCTCGATTACCATTATTTGCTTCCTCATTTATTAACTAAACAGGGAAGTAAACGGAGCTCCGTATCAAGGAAAGGTGTTGATGATAAATTAATTGACCAATTATTAGAGAATCAAGTGTATAACCCACCATCACTGAAACAGCTAGCTACCCAGGCAAGACCAATACCCCAAATACCTAAAAAATCAGATATACCGCCCCCTAGTATCAAGCTTGATCCCAAAATTATTAACCCAGCTGATTTAGAAGGTATCCCACCCGAGCTGTTGCAACTACTATTCCCCACTAACTAACTATCTGATTAACTAACTAAAACCGGTTACTACTGGTCATGACCACCCCTCATTTACCCAATTATTTATTTATTATTTCGCCGTTTTTTGATTTTTGCGCGCTTATCAAAATATTTGGCCCGCTCCCGTCTATCTTTTTCCTCAAAATATTTATCACGCTCCCGCTCCAATTCATCCATTCTATCAAAATCATCCTTTTCCTCGAAATATTCATCACGCTCCCGCTCCAATTCTTCCAGTTTTTCCATATATTCTATATCCGGATCTGGTTCCACAACCGACTCAACTGGTTTTAACCGGTTCCGTCTGTTAATTATTTCGTCATTTTCATCATTCATTTTGCTCCATTTTTTGTCATTCTCAATTTCCTGTTGTCCTTTTTCTTTAATTTTCTCAATTCGCGTAATTAATTTATCATATTTCTCATCCCGGTATTGCTCATACCGTATTTATTCGATTAACCGCCCTGGGCGTTTATTAAATTTTTGGACCTTGAGAGTGGGCGCTTATTCGAGGCTGGGCGCTTATTAAATTTTCACCATTTTCAGCAAGTGAAGTAAATTTATTTTGCAACAAAACAATAAATGCTAATAACAAAAGGCGAAGAAGTAACAAAGCAAGGTTTCTGTAAAATACTCTGAAGAAAACTCCGTCCTCGGGGAAGTCTCTTATTAGAATTTACTCACTCAAGTGGGTGGAGTGGGGGTGAGCGCTTATTTGAGTTTGATTGGGAGGAGGAGGGGGTGGGCGCTTATTAACTTTTTCTGCTTTTAGGATGGGCGCTTATTCGAGGTGGGCGCTAATTCGAGGTTGGGTGCTTATTTGAGTAAAAACGGTATTCCTCCTCTCTGGTCATTGGTGGCTCGACAGGCAAACTGTCATGTGGCTCGACAGGCAAACTGTCATGTGACAAAGTTTTCTTAAAAGATTTAATCTCTCGCGCCGTTTCCTTAAAATATTTGTATAATTCCAATTCATTGAATCTCCCTTTAGAGATTGATTTGTAGATGGCATCATTTTGCCAGATAAGAATATCACACAAGTACTCTAGTTGCTCACTCATACTCATTACTATATAACAGCGCCTTGTCTTCAAGTATCTTTCGGTTTGTCCAATTAATTTGCGAAAATAACCAGTCCAAACCTCCCCAAACCAGTCTCATAAATGCTGACATCAGCAAGAATCCGTTTTTGGAGTGGGGTGAGTTTCAGGACTTACAGCCAGCCTACTAATCAGGTCTATGCAATGGTTCATATGCGAGATATTCGGAAAAACGTTTTGCCCAAATTTATAAAGCTTTGTATGGAGACGCCATGTTTGTGTCTCTTTCAGGGCACAGATATGGCCGCCGGAAACCAACAGAGGCATCTGTTTTTGAGTTTTCCTACTTATGAGTGAATTCTTCGCTTGAGGAACTCATAAAGATTAAAGCCATATTTACTCTAAGACAAGGAATGTTTAGGCCCGGTTCAGACGCCGAACTTTTCATGAGCCGAACCTAATACATTGAATTAAGTACATGAAAAGTTCGGCGTCTGAATCAGTTAGGAACGTCTGTTTCAATTTGGAACGGCTCAGCCGTTCTTTTCGCCTGGCCCAGCCGGGAATTTCGCCTTTGGAGCGACTTTGGAACGGCTTTGATTCAGACGCCGAACTTTTCATGTACCAAACCTAAAGCATAAATTATTTTAACGTATTTTGTAAGTAGTTTTATCGAAATGAGCATTTTTCTCCTTTTGAATTTAGTTCGGCTGGAATTAAGATCGGCGTCTGAATCAATTCAGCCGGTCTAAATAATTTGGGTCGGCCTTAATTCGAATTAGGTTCGGCTCATGAAAAGTTCGGCGTCTGAACCGGGCCTTAGATAGCAAAATCTCCAAAAATCCGTAATGTTTTTTACCCACATAAGAGCTTTCCCGGCCGCCAGCTAAATGCCGCGTCACGCAAAAACCTGGAAATTTAAGCGTCCTGTATCGACAAAACAAAGAATCCTTTTGAACCGAAAATTTGTTTGTATAAAGGTTTTAAGATGCTCTAATATCACATGAAAGTAGAAACTCGGAAGAAGCGATAGTTTCTTAGTTTGAATTTTGGTGACGTCATGTGAAAACCGAGAATGCATGAATCTCCAGAAGTGAACTTTTTACAACAAAGGCGAGGGATTAAGACTTAGGTTTCAAAATAATATATATGTCCTTTCATTCTTACATATATAAACTAATCAACCCTCAATTAATAAGTTAATTAGAAACACATTTCCGTATTTTGAAGTCGCTCTCCAAGCTAACGGAGTTTTTACTCGCATTTTTTCTACTATTTATTCTTTGGAGAAGAAGAAAGAAATTCTGGCATCTTTCGCGGAAAAGGAGAGGCTTTTAACCGACCACAGATGTACCAGTGTCGAATTTATCACATCTAACAAGACGGGATCTCTTTATGATAAGCAAATAGCTAGTACATAATGTGGTAAATTGAAAGCAAAGTTTAGAGGAATATAAAAAATGCCTGCCGTATGTATCATAGCATATCTACCAGTAGTTTTAGTAATACTGGACAATGTTATCATTAGGGAACTTAAGAACCACGACGACGACTTTGTCGACGACGACCGGAAGTGAGTTACAGTGTACTGCGCTAGCGCGAGCAGTAAATTTCGTCGTCGTGGTGTCGTCGACGACGCCAAACAAAGTAGAATCACGTGGTCCTGCAATCCACAAGCTTCGGCAGGTATAAATCCACTGTTTTAAGCGATTTTTGAAGTCCTTTGCATTTTCATATCCTTGTAAATCGAGGTATAGTTCTTATTTTCTCCTAACAAGCGATGTTGATTGAAAATTCGACTATAATAAATTGTTTTAACTTCGAAGACCGACAACAGCTGTGGAGGTCGAGCGAGCGAACTCGTAAGTGATCAGTTTATTTGTACGTATTTAGGTAAGGCAAATCATATACCTTTGATATAGAGGAAATAAACTTTATATGGAAAATAGCTATCACATCAGAATGTCCCTTTTTCCAAATCTACAGTCTGAGAGACACTCGGACTCATTCCGGTTGACTCATTCAGTCATCTCATTCAGGTTGAAAGTTGAATAATCTTCGTACGGAAAGCAGGTGTTTTCAGACAACACAAAAAATTCTTCATCGTCAATGAAATTAGACGTACGGCTAAAAAATAAGATCTGGCATTGTTTTAAAGGACGCCATCGCGAAAACCTTTGTTGCGAAAGAACATCACAGTTTTACATTTGTGTTTACATTCAGTGTCGTCGTCGACCTACCGACTGCATCTTAAGTTTCCTTTTTCTCGCCGAAACCGACGTTCTAGTTCCAGTCTTTTCCCAGGCAACAGACGTCGTCGTCGTGAACTTCGTCGTGGTTCAAAAGTTCCCTATTGTTACAAAGGCTCTGTTTACTTTTCATTTCCGTACATCTTATTTTAGAAAAAGAGGCCACAGACATATGCAACTAGGCAGGTAAATTACAGTCCAAAATAAACCTCTCTTTCTAATGCAGTAGGACATTTCTCGCACAAAAAGAAAGAAGCGCTAACGTTTTTATTAAATCATACCCTTAACACACTGATCTCTATTTTAAACTTGCACTATAGTCCCTTGAAATCATTTCTTCTCTGCGCATAGCATGTTCAGACCCTCTCGGGATGGAGAGCGGAAAAATAGCCGATGGCCAGATCACAGCTTCAAGCAACTACAACGCTGGACAAGGCGCCTCCAATGCCAGACTCAATTTCAAGGCCGGAGGAGGTAAGACTGGCGCATGGTCAGCCCGCAGCAGTGACGTTGATCAGTGGCTACAAGTAGATCTTAGGGCCAAAACCGAGGTGACAGCAATAAAGATCCAGGGACGACAAGACTACGATCAATGGGTTACGACCTTCACTATCTCCTACAGCAGCGACGGCACCAACTTTACACCTTATCAGAACGGCAAGGTATGGAAACCATTGAACATCGTAGCGAAAGAAAATCAAGCAATTAACTAATTTAATCTCGACTCAAGTACTTGAAAATGACTCTAAACCTTAGTCCCACATTAAATATCCACCAACACTGTTAGCCTCAACAGCTCACTTACTAGTTTAACCTTAACACTATATTTTCACGCGCCAGGTATTAGATGGGAACACGGACCGCAACACCGTGGTTTTAAACGTTTTGGACACTTCCATAAATGCACGCTACATTCGGGTGCATCCTAAGACGTGGCATGGCTATATTTCTATGAGGATGGAACTCTTGGGATGTCCGTCAGGTAATTACATGTTCTTTTTCATTTTCTTGTTAATAAAAAAAGAGATTCCCACTTAATTCCACAACATCGTTAAACCATCTCCTCTCATACTCATTCCAATTACGGTTCACTCTTTCTGCTATTAGAAAATCAGAGACCCAAGTAAGCTGTTTTATACTCATGGCATCAATTTGATAGAAAACGGCGTTATCATACTCTAACAAATAGTTAATAAAAATCAAAAGAGTATTACAAACCAGCCTAAATGCAATTTAACAAACAACCTTTTGGCAACCGGCAATACGTTGTCTAAACAACATTGTTACAAAAGCTCTGTTTACCTTACATTTCCGTACATATTATTTTAGAAAAGAGGCCACAGACATATGCAACTAGGCAGGTAAATTACAGTCCAAAATAAACCTCTCTTTCTAATGCAGTAGGACATTTCTCGCACAAAAAGAAAGAAGCGCTAACGTTTTTCTTAAATCATATCCTTAACACACTGATCTCTATTTTAAACTTGCACGATAGTCCCTTGAAATCATTTCTTCTCTGCGCATAGCATGTTCAGACCCTCTCGGGATGGAGAGCGGAAAAATAGCCGATGGCCAGATCACAGCTTCAAGCAACTACAACGCTGGACAAGGCGCCTCCAATGCCAGACTCAATTTCAAGGCCGGAGGAGGTAAGACTGGCGCATGGTCAGCCCGCAGCAGTGACGTTGATCAGTGGCTACAAGTAGATCTTAGGGCCAAAACCGAGGTGACAGCAATAAAGATCCAGGGACGACAAGACTACGATCAATGGGTTACGACCTTCACTATCTCCTACAGCAGCGACGGCACCAACTTTACACCTTATCAGAACGGCAAGGTATGGAAACCATTGAACATCGTAGCGAAAGAAAATCAAGCAATTAACTAATTTAATCTCGACTCAAGTACTTGAAAATGACTCTAAACCTTAGTCCCACATTAAATATCCACCAACACTGTTAGCCTCAACAGCTCACTTACTAGTTTAACCTTAACACTATATTTTCACGCGCCAGGTGTTAGATGGGAACACGGACCGCAACACCGTGGTTTTGAACGTTTTGGACGCTTCCATAAATGCACGCTACATTCGGGTGCATCCTAAGACGTGGCATGGCCATATTTCTATGAGGATGGAACTCTTGGGATGTCCGTCAGGTAATTACATGTTGTTTTTCATTTTCTTGTCAATAAAGTAAGAGATTCCCACTTAATTCCACAACATCGTTAAACCATCTCCTATCATACTCATTTCAATTACGGTTCACTCTTTCTGCTATTAGAAAATCAGAGACCCAAGTAAGCTGGTTTATACTCATGGTATTAATTTGATAGAAAACGGCGTTATCATACTCTAACAAATAGTTAATAAAAATCAAAAGAGAATTACTTACCAGCCTAAATGCAATGTAAGAAACAACGTTTTGGCAACCAGCAATACGTTGTCTAAACAACATTGTTACAAAAGCTCTGTTTACCTTACATTTCCGTACATATTATTTTAGAAAAGAGGCCACAGACATATGCAACTAGGCAGGTAAATTACAGTCCAAAATAAACCTCTCTTTCTAATGCAGTAGGACATTTCTCGCACAAAAAGAAAGAAGCGCTAACGTTTTTCTTAAATCATATCCTTAACACACTGATCTCTATTTTAAACTTGCACTATAGTGCCTTGAAATCATTTCTTCTCTGCGCATAGCATGTTCAGACCCTCTCGGGATGGAGAGCGGAAAAATAGCCGATGGCCAGATCACAGCTTCAAGCAACTACAACGCTGGACAAGGCGCCTCCAATGCCAGACTCAATTTCAAGGCCGGAGGAGGTAAGACTGGCGCATGGTCAGCCCGCAGCAGTGACGTTGATCAGTGGCTACAAGTAGATCTTAGGGCCAAAACCGAGGTGACAGCAATAAAGATCCAGGGACGACAAGACTACGATCAATGGGTTACGACCTTCACTATCTCCTACAGCAGCGACGGCACCAACTTTACACCTTATCAGAACGGCAAGGTATGGAAACCATTGAACATCGTAGCGAAAGAAAATCAAGCAATTAACTAATTTAATCTCGACTCAAGTACTTGAAAATGACTCTAAACCTTAGTCCCACATTAAATATCCACCAACACTGTTAGCCTCAACAGCTCACTTACTAGTTTAACCTTAACACTATATTTTCACGCGCCAGGTGTTAGATGGGAACACGGACCGCAACACCGTGGTTTTAGACGTTTTGGACACTTCCATAAATGCACGCTACATTCGGGTGCATCCTAAGACGTGGCATGGCCATATTTCTATGAGGATGGAACTCTTGGGATGTCCGTCAGGTAATTACATGTTGTTTTTCATTTTCTTGTTAATAAAGAAAGAGATTCCCACTTAATTCCACAACATCGTTAAACCATCTCCTCTCATACTCATTTCAATTACGGTTCACTCTTTCTGCTATTAGAAAATCAGAGACCCAAGTAAGCTGTTTTATACTCATGGTATCAATTTGATAGGAAACGGCGTTATCATACTCTAACAAATAGGTAATAAAAATCAAAAGAGAATTACTTACCAGCCTAAATGCAATTTAACAAACAACGTTTTGGCAACCGGCAATACGTTTTCTAAACAACATTGTTACAAAAGCTCTGTTTACCTTACATTTCCGTAAATATTATTTTAGAAAAGAGGCCACAGACATATGCAACTAGGCAGGTAAATTACAGTCCAAAATAAACCTCTCTTTCTAATGCAGTAGGACATTTCTCGCACAAAAAGAAAGAAGGGCTAACGTTTTTCTTAAATCATATCCTTAACACACTGATCTCTATTTTAAACTTGCACGATAGTCCCTTGAAATCATTTCTTCTCTGCGCATAGCATGTTCAGACCCTCTCGGGATGGAGAGCGGAAAAATAGCCGATGGCCAGATCACAGCTTCAAGCAACTACAACGCTGGACAAGGCGCCTCCAATGCCAGACTCAATTTCAAGGCCGGAGGAGGTAAGACTGGCGCATGGTCAGCCCGCAGCAGTGACGTTGATCAGTGGCTACAAGTAGATCTTAGGGCCAAAACCGAGGTGACAGCAATAAAGATCCAGGGACGACAAGACTACGATCAATGGGTTACGACCTTCACTATCTCCTACAGCAGCGACGGCACCAACTTTACACCTTATCAGAACGGCAAGGTATGGAAACCATTGAACATCGTAGCGAAAGAAAATCAAGCAATTAACTAATTTAATCTCGACTCAAGTACTTGAAAATGACTCTAAACCTCAGTCCCACATTAAATATCCACCAACACTTTTAGCCTCAACAGCTCACTTACTAGTTTAACCTAAACACTATATTTTCACGCGCCAGGTGTTAGATGGGAACACGGACCGCAACACCGTGGTTTTGAACGTTTTGGACACTTCCATAAATGCACGCTACATTCGGGTGCATCCTAAGACGTGGCATGGCTATATTTCTATGAGGATGGAACTCTTGGGATGTCCGTCAGGTAATTACATGTTGTTTTTCATTTTCTTGTGAATAAAGTAAGAGATTCCCACTTAATTCCACAACATCTTTAAACCATCTCCTATCATACTCATTTCAATTACGGTTCACTCTTTCTGCTATTAGAAAATCAGAGACCCAAGTAAGCTAGTTTATACTCATGGTATCAATTTGATAGAAAACGGCGTTATCATACTCTAACAAATAGTTAATAAAAATCAAAAGAGAATTACTTACCAGCCTAAATGCAATGTAAGAAACAACGTTTTGGCAACCAGCAATACGTTGTCTAAACAACATTGTTACAAAAGCTCTGTTTACCTTACATTTCCGTACATATTATTTTAGAAAAGAGGCCACAGACATATGCAACTAGGCAGGTAAATTACAGTCCAAAATAAACCTCTCTTTCTAATGCAGTAGGACATTTCTCGCACAAAAAGAAAGAAGCGCTAACGTTTTTCTTAAATCATATCCTTAACACACTGATCTCTATTTTAAACTTGCACGATAGTCCCTTGAAATCATTTCTTCTCTGCGCATAGCATGTTCAGACCCTCTCGGGATGGAGAGCGGAAAAATAGCCGATGGCCAGATCACAGCTTCAAGCAACTACAACGCTGGACAAGGCGCCTCCAATGCCAGACTCAATTTCAAGGCCGGAGGAGGTAAGACTGGCGCATGGTCAGCCCGCAGCAGTGACGTTGATCAGTGGCTACAAGTAGATCTTAGGGCCAAAACCGAGGTGACAGCAATAAAGATCCAGGGACGACAAGACTACGATCAATGGGTTACGACCTTCACTATCTCCTACAGCAGCGACGGCACCAACTTTACACCTTATCAGAACGGCAAGGTATGGAAACCATTGAACATCGTAGCGAAAGAAAATCAAGCAATTAACTAATTTAATCTCGACTCAAGTACTTGAAAATGACTCTAAACCTCAGTCCCACATTAAATATCCACCAACACTTTTAGCCTCAACAGCTCACTTACTAGTTTAACCTAAACACTATATTTTCACGCGCCAGGTGTTAGATGGGAACACGGACCGCAACACCGTGGTTTTGAACGTTTTGGACACTTCCATAAATGCACGCTACATTCGGGTGCATCCTAAGACGTGGCATGGCTATATTTCTATGAGGATGGAACTCTTGGGATGTCCGTCAGGTAATTACATGTTGTTTTTCATTTTCTTGTTAATAAAGTAAGAGATTCCCACTTAATTCCACAACATCGTTAAACCATCTCCTCTCATACTCATTTCAATTACGGTTCACTCTTTCTGCTATTAGAAAGTCAGAGACCCAAGTAAGCTGTTTTATACTCATGGTATCAATTTGATAGAAAACGGCGTTATCTTACTCTAACAAATAGGTAATAAAAATCAAAAGAGAATTACTTACCAGCCTAAATGCAATTTAACAAACAACGTTTTGGCAACCGGCAATACGTTTTCTAAACAACATTGTTACAAAAGCTCTGTTTACCTTACATTTCCGTACATATTATTTTAGAAAAGAGGCCACAGACATATGCAACTAGGCAGGTAAATTACAGTCCAAAATAAACCTCTCTTTCTAATGCAGTAGGACATTTCTCGCACAAAAAGAAAGAAGCGCTAACGTTTTTCTTAAATCATATCCTTAACACACTGATCTCTATTTTAAACTTGCACTATAGTCCCTTGAAATCATTTCTTCTCTGCGCATAGCATGTTCAGACCCTCTCGGGATGGAGAGCGGAAAAATAGCCGATGGCCAGATCACAGCTTCAAGCAACTACGACGCTGGACAAGGCGCCTCCAATGCCAGACTCAATTTCAAGGCCGGAGGAGGTAAGACTGGCGCATGGTCAGCCCGCAGCAGTGACGTTGATCAGTGGCTACAAGTAGATCTTAGGGCCAAAACCGAGGTGACAGCAATAAAGATCCAGGGACGACAAGACTACGATCAATGGGTTACGACCTTCACTATCTCCTACAGCAGCGACGGCACCAACTTTACACCTTATCAGAACGGCAAGGTATGGAAACCATTGAACATCGTAGCGAAAGAAAATCAAGCAATTAACTAATTTAATCTCGACTCAAGTACTTGAAAATGACTCTAAACCTTAGTCCCACATTAAATATCCACCAACACTGTTAGCCTCAACAGCTCACTTACTAGTTTAACCTTAACACTATATTTTCACGCGCCAGGTGTTAGATGGGAACACGGACCGCAACACCGTGGTTTTAGACGTTTTGGACACTTCCATAAATGCACGCTACATTCGGGTGCATCCTAAGACGTGGCATGGCCATATTTCTATGAGGATGGAACTCTTGGGATGTCCGTCAGGTAATTACATGTTGTTTTTCATTTTCTTGTTAATAAAGAAAGAGATTCCCACTTAATTCCACAACATCGTTAAACCATCTCCTCTCATACTCATTTCAATTACGGTTCACTCTTTCTGCTATTAGAAAATCAGAGACCCAAGTAAGCTGTTTTATACTCATGGTATTAATTTGATAGAAAACGGCGTTATCTTACTCTAACAAATAGGTAATAAAAATCAAAAGAGAATTACTTACCAGCCTTAATGCAGTTTAATAAACAACGTTTTGGCAACCGGCAATACGTTTTCTAAACAACATTGTTACAAAAGCTCTGTTTACCTTACATTTCCGTACATATTATTTTAGAAAAGAGGTCACAGACATATGCAACTAGGCAGGTAAATTACAGTCCAAAATAAACCTCTCTTTCTAATGCAGTAGGACATTTCTCGCACAAAAAGAAAGAAGCGCTAACGTTTTTCTTAAATCATATCCTTAACACACTGATCTCTATTTTAAACTTGCACTATAGTCCCTTGAAATCATTTCTTCTCTGCGCATAGCATGTTCAGACCCTCTCGGGATGGAGAGCGGAAAAATAGCCGATGGCCAGATCACAGCTTCAAGCAACTACAACGCTGGACAAGGCGCCTCCAATGCCAGACTCAATTTCAAGGCCGGAGGAGGTAAGACTGGCGCATGGTCAGCCCGCAGCAGTGACGTTGATCAGTGGCTACAAGTAGATCTTAGGGCCAAAACCGAGGTGACAGCAATAAAGATCCAGGGACGACAAGACTACGATCAATGGGTTACGACCTTCACTATCTCCTACAGCAGCGACGGCACCAACTTTACACCTTATCAGAACGGCAAGGTATGGAAACCATTGAACATCGTAGCGAAAGAAAATCAAGCAATTAACTAATTTAATCTCGACTCAAGTACTTGAAAATGACTCTAAACCTCAGTCCCACATTAAATATCCACCAACACTGTTAGCCTCAACAGCTCACTTACTAGTTTAACCTTAACACTATATTTTCACGCGCCAGGTGTTAGATGGGAACACGGACCGCAACACCGTGGTTTTAAACGTTTTGGACACTTCCATAAATGCACGCTACATTCGGGTGCATCCTAAGACGTGGCATGGCCATATTTCTATGAGGATGGAACTCTTGGGATGTCCGTCAGGTAATTACATGTTGTTTTTCATTTTCTTGTTAATAAAGAAAGAGATTCCCACTTAATTCCACAACATCGTTAAACCATCTCCTCTCATACTCATTTCAATTACGGTTCACTCTTTCTGCTATTAGAAAATCAGAGACCCAAGTAAGCTGTTTTATACTCATGGTATTAATTTGATAGAAAACGGCGTTATCTTACTCTAACAAATAGGTAATAAAAATCAAAAGAGAATTACTTACCAGCCTAAATGCAATTTAACAAACAACGTTTTGGCAACCGGCAATACGTTTTCTAAACAACATTGTTACAAAAGCTCTGTTTACCTTACATTTCCGTACATATTATTTTAGAAAAGAGGCCACAGACATATGCAACTAGGCAGGTAAATTACAGTCCAAAATAAACCTCTCTTTCTAATGCAGTAGGACATTTCTCGCACAAAAAGAAAGAAGCGCTAACGTTTTTCTTAAATCATATCCTTAACACACTGATCTCTATTTTAAACTTGCACTATAGTCCCTTGAAATCATTTCTTCTCTGCGCATAGCATGTTCAGACCCTCTCGGGATGGAGAGCGGAAAAATAGCCGATGGCCAGATCACAGCTTCAAGCAACTACAACGCTGGACAAGGCGCCTCCAATGCCAGACTCAATTTCAAGGCCGGAGGAGGTAAGACTGGCGCATGGTCAGCCCGCAGCAGTGACGTTGATCAGTGGCTACAAGTAGATCTTAGGGCCAAAACCGAGGTGACAGCAATAAAGATCCAGGGACGACAAGACTACGATCAATGGGTTACGACCTTCACTATCTCCTACAGCAGCGACGGCACCAACTTTACACCTTATCAGAACGGCAAGGTATGGAAACCATTGAACATCGTAGCGAAAGAAAATCAAGCAATTAACTAATTTAATCTCGACTCAAGTACTTGAAAATGACTCTAAACCTCAGTCCCACATTAAATATCCACCAACACTGTTAGCCTCAACAGCTCACTTACTAGTTTAACCTTAACACTATATTTTCACGCGCCAGGTGTTAGATGGGAACACGGACCGCAACACCGTGGTTTTAAACGTTTTGGACACTTCCATAAATGCACGCTACATTCGGGTGCATCCTAAGACGTGGCATGGCCATATTTCTATGAGGATGGAACTCTTGGGATGTCCGTCAGGTAATTACATGTTGTTTTTCATTTTCTTGTTAATAAAGAAAGAGATTCCCACTTAATTCCACAACATCGTTAAACCATCTCCTCTCATACTCATTTCAATTACGGTTCACTCTTTCTGCTATTAGAAAATCAGAGACCCAAGTAAGCTGTTTTATACTCATGGTATTAATTTGATAGAAAACGGCGTTATCTTACTCTAACAAATAGGTAATAAAAATCAAAAGAGAATTACTTACCAGCCTAAATGCAGTTTAATAAACAACGTTTTGGCAACCGGCAATACGTTTTCTAAACAACATTGTTACAAAAGCTCTGTTTACCTTACATTTCCGTACATATTATTTTAGAAAAGAGGCCACAGACATATGCAACTAGGCAGGTAAATTACAGTCCAAAATAAACCTCTCTTTCTAATGCAGTAGGACATTTCTCGCACAAAAAGAAAGAAGCGCTAAGGTTTTTCTTAAATCATATCCTTAACACACTGATCTCTATTTTAAACTTGCACTATAGTCCCTTGAAATCATTTCTTCTCTGCGCATAGCATGTTCAGACCCTCTCGGGATGGAGAGCGGAAAAATAGCCGATGGCCAGATCACAGCTTCAAGCAACTACAACGCTGGACAAGGCGCCTCCAATGCCAGACTCAATTTCAAGGCCGGAGGAGGTAAGACTGGCGCATGGTCAGCCCGCAGCAGTGACGTTGATCAGTGGCTACAAGTAGATCTTAGGGCCAAAACCGAGGTGACAGCAATAAAGATCCAGGGACGACAAGACTACGATCAATGGGTTACGACCTTCACTATCTCCTACAGCAGCGACGGCACCAACTTTACACCTTATCAGAACGGCAAGGTATGGAAACCATTGAACATCGTAGCGAAAGAAAATCAAGCAATTAACTAATTTAATCTCGACTCAAGTACTTGAAAATGACTCTAAACCTCAGTCCCACATTAAATATCCACCAACACTGTTAGCCTCAACAGCTCACTTACTAGTTTAACCTTAACACTATATTTTCACGCGCCAGGTGTTAGATGGGAACACGGACCGCAACACCGTGGTTTTAAACGTTTTGGACACTTCCATAAATGCACGCTACATTCGGGTGCATCCTAAGACGTGGCATGGCCATATTTCTATGAGGATGGAACTCTTGGGATGTCCGTCAGGTAATTACATGTTCTTTTTCATTTTCTTGTTAATAAAGAAAGAGATTCCCACTTAATTCCACAACATCGTTAAACCATCTCCTCTCATACTCATTTCAATTACGGTTCACTCTTTCTGCTATTAGAAAATCAGAGACCCAAGTAAGCTGTTTTATACTCATGGTATTAATTTGATAGAAAACGGCGTTATCTTACTCTAACAAATAGGTAATAAAAATCAAAAGAGAATTACTTACCAGCCTAAATGCAGTTTAATAAACAACGTTTTGGCAACCGGCAATACGTTTTCTAAACAACATTGTTACAAAAGCTCTGTTTACCTTACATTTCCGTACATATTATTTTAGAAAAGAGGCCACAGACATATGCAACTAGGCAGGTAAATTACAGTCCAAAATAAACCTCTCTTTCTAATGCAGTAGGACATTTCTCGCACAAAAAGAAAGAAGCGCTAACGTTTTTCTTAAATCATATCCTTAACACACTGATCTCTATTTTAAACTTGCACTATAGTCCCTTGAAATCATTTCTTCTCTGCGCATAGCATGTTCAGACCCTCTCGGGATGGAGAGCGGAAAAATAGCCGATGGCCAGATCACAGCTTCAAGCAACTACAACGCTGGACAAGGCGCCTCCAATGCCAGACTCAATTTCAAGGCCGGAGGAGGTAAGACTGGCGCATGGTCAGCCCGCAGCAGTGACGTTGATCAGTGGCTACAAGTAGATCTTAGGGCCAAAACCGAGGTGACAGCAATAAAGATCCAGGGACGACAAGACTACGATCAATGGGTTACGACCTTCACTATCTCCTACAGCAGCGACGGCACCAACTTTACACCTTATCAGAACGGCAAGGTATGGAAACCATTGAACATCGTAGCGAAAGAAAATCAAGCAATTAACTAATTTAATCTCGACTCAAGTACTTGAAAATGACTCTAAACCTCAGTCCCACATTAAATATCCACCAACACTGTTAGCCTCAACAGCTCACTTACTAGTTTAACCTTAACACTATATTTTCACGCGCCAGGTGTTAGATGGGAACACGGACCGCAACACCGTGGTTTTAAACGTTTTGGACACTTCCATAAATGCACGCTACATTCGGGTGCATCCTAAGACGTGGCATGGCCATATTTCTATGAGGATGGAACTCTTGGGATGTCCGTCAGGTAATTACATGTTCTTTTTCATTTTCTTGTTAATAAAGAAAGAGATTCCCACTTAATTCCACAACATCGTTAAACCATCTCCTCTCATACTCATTTCAATTACGGTTCACTCTTTCTGCTATTAGAAAATCAGAGACCCAAGTAAGCTGTTTTATACTCATGGTATTAATTTGATAGAAAACGGCGTTATCTTACTCTAACAAATAGGTAATAAAAATCAAAAGAGAATTACTTACCAGCCTAAATGCAGTTTAATAAACAACGTTTTGGCAACCGGCAATACGTTTTCTAAACAACATTGTTACAAAAGCTCTGTTTACCTTACATTTCCGTACATATTATTTTAGAAAAGAGGCCACAGACATATGCAACTAGGCAGGTAAATTACAGTCCAAAATAAACCTCTCTTTCTAATGCAGTAGGACATTTCTCGCACAAAAAGAAAGAAGCGCTAACGTTTTTCTTAAATCATATCCTTAACACACTGATCTCTATTTTAAACTTGCACTATAGTCCCTTGAAATCATTTCTTCTCTGCGCATAGCATGTTCAGACCCTCTCGGGATGGAGAGCGGAAAAATAGCCGATGGCCAGATCACAGCTTCAAGCAACTACAACGCTGGACAAGGCGCCTCCAATGCCAGACTCAATTTCAAGGCCGGAGGAGGTAAGACTGGCGCATGGTCAGCCCGCAGCAGTGACGTTGATCAGTGGCTACAAGTAGATCTTAGGGCCAAAACCGAGGTGACAGCAATAAAGATCCAGGGACGACAAGACTACGATCAATGGGTTACGACCTTCACTATCTCCTACAGCAGCGACGGCACCAACTTTACACCTTATCAGAACGGCAAGGTATGGAAACCATTGAACATCGTAGCGAAAGAAAATCAAGCAATTAACTAATTTAATCTCGACTCAAGTACTTGAAAATGACTCTAAACCTCAGTCCCACATTAAATATCCACCAACACTGTTAGCCTCAACAGCTCACTTACTAGTTTAACCTTAACACTATATTTTCACGCGCCAGGTGTTAGATGGGAACACGGACCGCAACACCGTGGTTTTAAACGTTTTGGACACTTCCATAAATGCACGCTACATTCGGGTGCATCCTAAGACGTGGCATGGCCATATTTCTATGAGGATGGAACTCTTGGGATGTCCGTCAGGTAATTACATGTTGTTTTTCATTTTCTTGTTAATAAAGAAAGAGATTCCCACTTAATTCCACAACATCGTTAAACCATCTCCTCTCATACTCATTTCAATTACGGTTCACTCTTTCTGCTATTAGAAAATCAGAGACCCAAGTAAGCTGTTTTATACTCATGGTATTAATTTGATAGAAAACGGCGTTATCTTACTCTAACAAATAGGTAATAAAAATCAAAAGAGAATTACTTACCAGCCTAAATGCAGTTTAATAAACAACGTTTTGGCAACCGGCAATACGTTTTCTAAACAACATTGTTACAAAAGCTCTGTTTACCTTACATTTCCGTACATATTATTTTAGAAAAGAGGCCACAGACATATGCAACTAGGCAGGTAAATTACAGTCCAAAATAAACCTCTCTTTCTAATGCAGTAGGACATTTCTCGCACAAAAAGAAAGAAGCGCTAACGTTTTTCTTAAATCATATCCTTAACACACTGATCTCTATTT
This sequence comes from Porites cylindrica, assembly GCA_964035525.1. Taxonomy (NCBI): domain Eukaryota; kingdom Metazoa; phylum Cnidaria; class Anthozoa; order Scleractinia; family Poritidae; genus Porites; species Porites cylindrica. Next base: position 27,134,542 of record OZ037775.1, read on the forward strand.
TAAACTTGCACTATAGTCCCTTGAAATCATTTCTTCTCTGCGCATAGCATGTTCAGACCCTCTCGGGATGGAGAGCGGAAAAATAGCCGATGGCCAGATCACAGCTTCAAGCAACTACAACGCTGGACAAGGCGCCTCCAATGCCAGACTCAATTTCAAGGCCGGAGGAGGTAAGACTGGCGCATGGTCAGCCCGCAGCAGTGACGTTGATCAGTGGCTACAAGTAGATCTTAGGGCCAAAACCGAGGTGACAGCAATAAAGATCCAGGGACGACAAGACTACGATCAATGGGTTACGACCTTCACTATCTCCTACAGCAGCGACGGCACCAACTTTACACCTTATCAGAACGGCAAGGTATGGAAACCATTGAACATCGTAGCGAAAGAAAATCAAGCAATTAACTAATTTAATCTCGACTCAAGTACTTGAAAATGACTCTAAACCTCAGTCCCACATTAAATATCCACCAACACTGTTAGCCTCAACAGCTCACTTACTAGTTTAACCTTAACACTATATTTTCACGCGCCAGGTGTTAGATGGGAACACGGACCGCAACACCGTGGTTTTAAACGTTTTGGACACTTCCATAAATGCACGCTACATTCGGGTGCATCCTAAGACGTGGCATGGCCATATTTCTATGAGGATGGAACTCTTGGGATGTCCGTCAGGTAATTACATGTTGTTTTTCATTTTCTTGTTAATAAAGAAAGAGATTCCCACTTAATTCCACAACATCGTTAAACCATCTCCTCTCATACTCATTTCAATTACGGTTCACTCTTTCTGCTATTAGAAAATCAGAGACCCAAGTAAGCTGTTTTATACTCATGGTATTAATTTGATAGAAAACGGCGTTATCTTACTCTAACAAATAGGTAATAAAAATCAAAAGAGAATTACTTACCAGCCTAAATGCAGTTTAATAAACAACGTTTTGGCAACCGGCAATACGTTTTCTAAACAACATTGTTACAAAAGCTCTGTTTACCTTACATTTCCGTACATATTATTTTAGAAAAGAGGCCACAGACATATGCAACTAGGCAGGTAAATTACAGTCCAAAATAAACCTCTCTTTCTAATGCAGTAGGACATTTCTCGCACAAAAAGAAAGAAGCGCTAACGTTTTTCTTAAATCATATCCTTAACACACTGATCTCTATTTTAAACTTGCACTATAGTCCCTTGAAATCATTTCTTCTCTGCGCATAGCATGTTCAGACCCTCTCGGGATGGAGAGCGGAAAAATAGCCGATGGCCAGATCACAGCTTCAAGCAACTACAACGCTGGACAAGGCGCCTCCAATGCCAGACTCAATTTCAAGGCCGGAGGAGGTAAGACTGGCGCATGGTCAGCCCGCAGCAGTGACGTTGATCAGTGGCTACAAGTAGATCTTAGGGCCAAAACCGAGGTGACAGCAATAAAGATCCAGGGACGACAAGACTACGATCAATGGGTTACGACCTTCACTATCTCCTACAGCAGCGACGGCACCAACTTTACACCTTATCAGAACGGCAAGGTATGGAAACCATTGAACATCGTAGCGAAAGAAAATCAAGCAATTAACTAATTTAATCTCGACTCAAGTACTTGAAAATGACTCTAAACCTTAGTCCCACATTAAATATCCACCAACACTGTTAGCCTCAACAGCTCACTTACTAGTTTAACCTTAACACTATATTTTCACGCGCCAGGTGTTAGATGGGAACACGGACCGCAACACCGTGGTTTTAGACGTTTTGGACACTTCCATAAATGCACGCTACATTCGGGTGCATCCTAAGACGTGGCATGGCCATATTTCTATGAGGATGGAACTCTTGGGATGTCCGTCAGGTAATTACATGTTCTTTTTCATTTTCTTGTTAATAAAGAAAGAGATTCCCACTTAATTCCACAACATCGTTAAACCATCTCCTCTCATACTCATTTCAATTACGGTTCACTCTTTCTGCTATTAGAAAATCAGAGACCCAAGTAAGCTGTTTTATACTCATGATATCAGATTGATAGAAAACGGCGTTGTCATACTCTAACAAACAGGTAATAAAAATCAAAAGAGAATTACTTACCAGCCTAAATGTTTTGGCAACCGGCAATACGTTTTCTAAACAACATTAGGGAACTTGAAAACCACGACGACGATTTTGTCGACGACGACCGGAAGTGAGTTACAGTGAACTGGGCAAGCGCGAGCAGTAAATTTCGTCGTCGTGGTGTCATGGACGACGCGAAACAAGGTAGAATCACGTGTTCCAGCAATCCACAAGCTTCGGCAGGTATAAATCCACTGTTTTAAGCGATTTTTGAAGTTCTTTTCATTTTCTTATCCTCGTAAATGGAGGTATCGTTCTTTTTTTCTCCTAACAAGCGATGTTGGTTGAAAATTCGACAATAATGAATTGTTTTAACTTCGAAGAATGACAACAGCTGTGGAGGCCGAGCGAGCGAACTCGTAAGTGAAAAATTTATTTGTACGTATTTAGGTAAGGCAAATCATATACCTTTGATATAGAGGAAATAAACTTTATGTGGAAAACAGCTATCACATCAGAATTTCCCGTTTTCCAAATCTAAACTCTGAGAGACACTTGAAATCCTTCATCTCATTCAGGTTGAAAGTTGAATAATCTTTGTACGGAAAGCAGGTGCTTTCAGACAACACAGAAAATTCTTCATCGTCAATGAAATTAGACGTACGGCTAAAAAATAAGATCCGGCATTGTTTTAAAGGACGCCATCGCGAACAACTTTGTTGCGAAAGAAGATCACAGTTTTACATTTGTGTTTACATTCAGTGTCGTCGTCGTTGACCTACCGACTGCATCTTAAGTTTCCTTTTTCCCGACGAAACTGACGTTCTCGTTCCAGTCTTTTCCCAGGCAACAGACGTCGTCGTCGTGAACTTCGTCGTGGTTCTTAAGTTCCCTATTACCCAGTTTAAACGTCGAATTTCACATGTGCCTATGCGAGAGGTAACTACTTTGAGTTGGGACGTCTGAATGAACTAAATTCGACATTTTGAAGTTAAATACGACTTTGCCGAATCTGCGACTGAGACAGTCGAAAATTCGACTTAGGTTCAACATATGATTTAGAAGTCGCATTTCACATGTGCAGAATTTAATGCATTAAGTATAGAAACCCTTATCCATATTGGGTAACAATTTTTTCTAGAGCCTGCGAATATTTACAACAAACGGAGTGAAATTCAGCACCATTTTATCCGACGTCTGAATCAACTACCGTATTTAATAATTTTCATCGACGGAAATAGGTGTTCGGCGCTCATAACAAATTCCAAGTTTGAAAGGGACCTAACATGACATAAATTCAGCTTAGTGGTTTGCAGGCTGTTATTTAAGTTGTTTTTTCTTTTTAGTAAGAGCAATACCTATTTCTTTGTAAATGCTTTTTATTAATCGGCTTGTGCCACGACTTAAGAATCAGCTGTAATAGTTGATTTTACTTTCTCTTTGACATGATTTGTCTGTCACTGGACATGTCTTTTATATCGAAAAGAGCAATCAATTTTCATCAACTCATTTTAATAAAAGCAAATGGCATCAATTCTCACTATAACGGACAACCTGGAACCGTGACTTCGTGGTATAAATTTGCGGCGCCGAAGAAAGACGAGAAAATAACCCTTTTTGATCAAATTATTTTTAGGTTTAAACTGGAAGCTTTATAAAGTGTAAATGTCACTTGTAATAATAATAATAATTATAATATTATTATTATCATTGTGAAGTATATGAAATAATTCATTTGAACTGCGGTTGTAGATGTGTTTTCTTACCCTGAAAGGGTTCTTTTCTCACAACGTTCTGTTTACATAAAGTATACTGACTGATTTAGGGTATGTTTAAAACGCGTAAAAAAGTCTATGAGTAAGACATTTTTATTGGGAAGACTTAAATTTTTTAGTTTTCCTCTGAATAAAAGGTAAAGTACTCCGATTTTGTAGGAAACCAAATGACATTACACAAATGCTGTACATTTAATGTCACCCACTTTAGATGCGTTGAATACCAAAAAGGCAGTAGTTTCAGATTGTATTATTGTACCTCACCACCAGCTCTTGGCAAAAAGTGGCTGTCACTCTGAAAATGGCTGTTATAAGGAGCAACTTTTGAGCAACTTTTTAGAAAATTCTGGCAATTTTGGGCAATTTTTGAAGAATTTCAGGGCAACTTCTCAGAAAATTTGGAGCAACTTGTGGTTGAGGCTAGTGGTGCCTAAGTGACAGGTTGCTTCTCCGTGTGACGTCATCAGGACACGCCCGATTTCTACTCTTAACTTACAAGTCTGTGACCAGGGTCATTCGTTCGAAGGCCGATAAGCACCAACCCTGGCTTAAATTTTGATCTGTATTGACAGGTATTTTTCTCAGCTTATTTTAAAAAATCAGTTTAGAGAGTCCAAGCATCAAATTTTGGACAGAAAGAATTTAAAAACCTGGATTTGCTTTATTAACGCTCTCACCTTTATTATTATTTTCATTTTCTTTCCGAATATGAAAACCATCCTTGCGAACAGGACCTCATTCTCACAACGACTTAAACAAGCTGGTGTACATTCTACCACTTTCTGCTGCAGCATTCATTGTTTTAGTTGGCACGCTGCTAGTATACCGCAGGCGCATTTGGCGATGTATGGCGCACAACGGGCAGGGCCAGCACCACGTGGAGGACCCCAATGAAGAGCGGCAGCCTTTGATTCGTAAAAATGTCAGGGTCGACCACTCAGCTAAAAACGAAGGAAGAAGATTTAATAATGCTCAAGATCTTGCACATTCGTCCCCAGCGAGCCACAGCTCGGGAAAAAATATCCCAGGATCTAGCGAGGATAATTGTATCAGACGAAGCGAAAGCTATCGGGGATCAGCAGTTTTAGGTTGACAAGGCTTAATATATGGGATACAAAACTCATTTACGATTCTTTTCTTCCTGGCTCCACCCTCTTAATAAATTTTAATGGATATTAGGTCATAGAATTCTCTATTTTGAAAAAGGTTTGTTTGTTAGAGTTGAAGCAACTTTTGATTTTTTGGGGCAACTTGATTAAATTTTTGGCAACTTATGGGAATCATTAAGTCCTTTAATACCGTGTAAGCCTTGCAAAACATCCTTTAAAGAACATTTCAGTTCTTTGAAGTTATAGATACATTTAACAACGTGTGAATTTAACCCTGTGCCCCACCCACCCCCCCTTCAGTTTTGTGTGCATGATTTTTATCCAATGTTCTGTACGCGGTGATTCAAAATGTTTATAATCTCGCAGAGAAATGTCATAAATTAATGCTGTCCTTTTGATCAAGTTGGCTTTCATGAAGCGGAGAAAGAATGCAGATCGCGGAGAACGAGCAAGGTGAGAGAGCAGGCTATTCGGACGTGTTATTTCGTGTGAAAGCGGGTATTTACGAAGACTGCGACCGTGGAAACATATCGTGAACTTCACTCAAAACTAAGACAAAATAAAAGAGCTTTATAAAGTGGGAATCAGCAGGTGAAATCAAGCACAAGAAAAGTCTTCTTTCAGGCCCAGGTGACAAGTACGACAACACATGCTGGCACAAACAACTAACTCAAAGGTACATGCTGGACAAAATACTGTTGAGGGAATCGTTCTGGTAGTTCCAGCCTTGCATCAAAACTGTCATTGAGAGGGATTCTCTACCCATTTGTTGATGTTGATCCGTAAATTACAAAAATAGAAACATTGCTAGCTTTAATTTTTCTTCTGCTTGATTTTACCTACTGATTCCAACTTTATAAAGCTCTTTTATTTTGTCTTAGTTTTGAGTGAGGTTCACCCCAAGGCAGGCAGCCTTAAGTCCCTCAGACTTCCCTGCATCATGTAAACTAGTCGTAGAGACCTCAGAATTTGTTTATCATAAAATGTGACCACTAACCTACATGTCTATAATTACTATTGAATTATTAAAAAATTGTCATACTGCAATGTTTTTCATGTGCTTTTGACCTTTTATATTACTTTGTCAAAAAAGCCAGTTTCTGTTATTGAATTGTTTTGCTCTGTTATATTGACATTATTTTTTTGCTGCCCCTGAAGACAGACATTAAGGGACCCTTGCTATTTTTACTCAACAAACATTTCCACTAGAGACAATATGTGAATCATCGTTTTGATTTAGTTTTTTACACCTGATACTTAACGCTTGATGTTATGTGAAATCGAACTGTCTCTTGTTTTTGTCGCATGGTACGGATATTAGCTTGAATGAAAATTATTGTTTTTAAGATTATGTCAACTGGAGCCGAGTGTCGCCGTATCTACAAGGTATTTCAGTTACAATTTTCTGCTCAGTCGGTAAGGTAAGCCTTTCTTCCTGGTGGGGACGGCGTTTGTTTTAGAAGGAGGATTTGTGTTTCTTACAGAGGCATTGTTTTCAAACCAGGGCGTAGCAAGCCAAGATTTTTTCACACGTACGCACAAAATCCCCAAATCCCCAAATTCATATCCTGACATCAACGCCCTCGCTCCAAGTCCAAATTCCGTGCCGTGATTAAATTTGAGGGTACGTTGTAAGTTAGGCTTTTTAAAAATTATGCTAGCATATTATTGGGCTTTTCATTGGGGCAAAAGTACTTAGCGTTATTCGAAAAGTTTAGTCGCATTTTCGCAGAAAAATGTTATTTTTTCCCGCATTGTTTTTAACCGACAGAAGCACCCTATGATGACCCATTAAATCGTGCCCTACCTTGTGGTCACCGCCAAAATAGGCCTCTTACAACGCGTTCATGCTTGATAGCGTCCCGCTTGCGAAAATTTATATTGAGATCACTTTCTTGGGGAGCGCTTATCTCCATACTCCGAACTGACACTTCCCTCTCACAAGGCATTCTGAGACATTTCCCTTTTCCTACATGAAATTAATAAGTAAAGAGTCTAAGTATCTTCAATTTTTAAGGAAAAAAATGAAGAACGGCACGAGTGGGACTCGAACCCGAAGCGTAGAACCTGCAGTCCATCTTCCATACCAATACGCCACTGAGGATTAGCTGACGATTGATGGCTTGATTTGAAGATATATAGCAACAACCCTAACCCAAGTAGAGGCTAACCGTTTTCTCGAGTCAGTGCTTAACCATAATCACTATTATCAGGGCAACCTCAACCTCTGCGGCGAGCTGAACATTGCATACAAACGGTTCAGGAAGGACTGGATACTAAATGGGAAGGCTCCGTTACTGTTCTGAGCTTAGTGGCCAAGCTCCCCAAGAAAGTGATCCCCCCCCCCATAATTTTGCGACCCGCTTGCCATCTGCGCGCTATTTTGCCGCCTTTTCTTTTAATACATCAATCGAGATTCAAATGAATCACGTCGCTTCTCTGAAAACCGCGGTGACATTCGGGCTCAGAACAATACAAGTATGATATACAAAAGGATTAAGCTTCGTCGCCGAAACAGACTCGAAAGCAGACGTACAGCAGTATCTTAATAGCTCCGATGAAAGACTGCTGACCTGTCAGAACATTTAACCTTTTAGGGACAACAATCACTCTGTCCTCAACAAAAGCCGCAAATGCTGAAACGAGGTCAGAGTTAATATAAAAGCAAAGTTTTTCGACCGCCTAGTACACAAGCACGGTAACTGAGGGTGTTTTACAGGATTCTGGGAACTTCGTTCTGCTAAAATCAATAACTAGTACACAAGCGCCAAAATGCTAATTGATCAATCTTATTTACTCTGTCGTGGATAAAATTGACAAAGGTCATTGACTTTAAAAGCTTCATTGAGTAAACGTCACAAAATGAAAATATGTTTTACTACATATCAACTTTTTCAAAACCTAGACAGGTACCCCAAGAAGAACAAAATGAGATATCGAATCTGATGATTGAACAGCAAGAGTCATAACGACCAGGCAAGAACCTATTTTATATCGCTTCCTGTTGAGTAGAACTTATCATTTCGGCCTCCTAGTAAACCGCTTTAGTTCAGAATGCAACGGCCTGTTCTGTGTACTTTGGTACAAGATATGATAAGAAAACGACTGACAAGTTTAGACTTCCGCTTTAATTTCATACCTTTGTACGTTTGTGCTACCAACAGGGCTGATTGTAAACTACAGTTCCTTACTATAGAAAGTGATCACAATCCAGTCTTCAGTTACTGCTCTTTGACTTCTCTTGATCAGATTCTTTCCAAAATTGGAAATCTTTGTTTCTGCCCTTTCAAGTAGCTTGCCTTTGATAGAAGTGGCAGTATCAAACCTCATTTGGGTAAGTTTTCTGCACAGCCCCGATTCATTTATTATGTGTGCATGTTTGGACTCTATTCATATCAACTATTTGTGTGAAATAGTATTGAACTGTGCGGAAATCTCACCCTCTTTTGTCCAGTCTGGGGTACTATTTAGTAATTATTTCACTAGCGCCGGTTGGATACGAGTTGGTTATATTCTTCTCATATTCAACTAGCTCGAGTCTTGAACTGACGAGGAAACTGAACATACCTAAGCCAATCAAAAATCTAGAGTTGCAATATCCAATGATTCAGTATTTAATCATAGTACAAATAACATTCGGGAAGCAGACATGTAATGTAACACACACTGCGGCGACGGTGGGATTCACTACCGTGTCACCAGCAAAAGTTATTTATTTAGCAATTAATGAGTGAGGCTGAGTAGGATATGAAGAACTATGCAGATCGAGGATGGTGTTAGCCAACGAGGCCGAAGGCTGAGGTGGATAACCCCCCCGAGATCTGCATAATTCTTTTTAGTAAAATCCAACTAGTGGTCTATCATCAATGCTGCGTTCTGATTGGTTGAGCTACTACTAGGTTATATGTTATAGCCCACTAGTAGCGAAGAGCGCCGGATTTTTGGCGGCAAAAAGGGATTTACGTCTAGCTTTAACCAGCTAAAAGTTGTTTCGTCTCGATATTTTTGACCAACTGGTTGGATCTTACTAAAACAATTATTCCTCTCGTCCCTATGGCCTCTGAGTCAATAGCCAATTCGGCCTTCGGCCTCATGGGCTATTGACTCAGAGCCCATTCGGGTTCGAGGAATAATTGTTAAATATCCTAATCAGCCGAATTCATTAATTGCTTTATTTTTCATTCAAAACAATTCTTAGTTTAAAAACAAGCTAAAACATGCTTAACTTCGTCATGTTAACTTTACCTCGATAGTGCATGTTTAGAAGATGAAGGGCTGTTCAGGTCTGCAAATATACTCCAAATAGCAGATGTTGTCCGTCGAGTTGTCTTCTTGCTATGTTTTAGACAATAGTTGGTCGGGAAACGAGTAAAATGTTCCGCTAACTGTTCGGCCATTCTTCTTTTCACAACCAAAACTACTCGACCTCGTCCCCAGGTCTTCTCTGTTAACGGTGCATTAACCTGCAACTGTGCTGCACTTTCGACGTCCTCAACTGATTAATCGCAAAGTTCTTCCAAATTTGGTCAACAGTAGCTGGTTATGGTGAATTATGCGTGTGCTTTTAGCTAATCAGAAACGGAGTAATATTTTGAATGAATAATTATGACAAACCGTTAATCTTTTCAAATCACGGTTTAAATATGGTATTTGAAAATAGCTTTGAGTACTCTTCATTACTCTTGTTCTGAAAATAAAGTTGAAGTACCCTTTTAAAATGAAGTTTTAATTCAAATGTGTTTCAATTACAGGGAAAACCTTCCGAAATTAGATAACAGTTTTTAGTTCTCTATGGCTATTTTGGTTTTATTCGTAAAACATAATAACAGTACCCCAAATTAAGGTAAAAATAGTTTTTAAATGATTTAATTACATTTTAACTTCTTTTCAAACAATTTCAAAATACAGTTGGTTTGGAAAGGGTAGGGATGCTTAACCTGAGTTTGAGGACTAGCAAGTAACCAGTAAGTGCCTAGCGAAGTTCTTACAGGGCACTTATAAATAAAAAACACACATGACATGGAGGGACGCACTTTTTCTTAAGCAATTTATTAACATATCAAAAGAAATGACGAGACACTTATTGGTATGCAGGAAGGCACGTAAACCGAGACAACTTACTGAGCAATTGCTAGGCCTCAATTTGAAGTAAATCATCTCTAATGACTACTACCAGCATCATCTAACGACGCTGTATCTTTTGCTTTACTAGCTTTCGAACTCAAGCAGTACAATCTGACGTGGAAACTACCTAAACAGTTTCAACATGCACCACCAGACCTGCATTTTCGACTACAAAACTAGACTTGCGCACATGGTATTTGTTTTGATCTTTATAAGCTCAAAAATATACATTTGTGAAAAAACCCTGAAATAGCAGATGACTGATACATAAGTATGTATACTCATACATAAGTATGTATAGTATGAATTAGACAACGTTTCTCGTAGTAGTTCAGGATAGTCCTATACCTTACCAGATAGTTCTGCACTAAGCAGTACGAAATACATGTAAGTGAAATGAGGTGGTGTCTCTGCGTTATACTGCATCAGGAGCTCCATATATCAAGCCAAGTGAGCGACTTCCTTAGACGGTTTATTATGGTTAGTCCAAACTACTCGAGATGTGTTAAACTGACAGGGAATGAGACTTGCTTCATAGTCAAAAGATTAATTAATTAGATTGCTCTCTCTTCCTCTTTTAAGGGGGAAACATAACTGTAGAGAATCCTGGAAAGTAGGTTCTCAAACTCATTAATAATTCATTAAGAAAATACAAAGGAAATTAATGTTTAATGAGTGTTTGGAAATCGGATGAAACACTGCTTAGTATTTGCATCCTTAATTTCTCCTTCAAAAATGATTTTGTTTGAGAAAAAATATCAAACATTCGACACAGTGTTTCATCACCAGATCAAACACCTCGAAGTTCGTCAAAAATACTCCGCTGCGCGTCGTATTTTCAACTCTCTTCTCGGTGTTTCATCTGGTGATGAAACACTGCATCTCATGTTTGATATATTACTTATTACATCAATCACGATTATTTTAATTGAGACCGCCTCCCAAATCATAATTCTCGCGCTCTTCCTCTCTCTGTTACGCTCTATCTTACAATGGGGCGTTTAATTTGTTAACATTATCTTTTTTAAGCTCTCTGATTTTGCAAGATGTCGACGGAGACCTACTCCCTCCCATTGGATTTTTGATAAAGCTGTTGATAGGATCCTGGTTAACGTTGTCTTCTCGATCAGTGAGATGTTCGGTTACATTGTTGCTTTGATAGGTGAGCTTTTCCTCTCCGTTGCCTCCATTTTGATCCATAAAACATCGCCTTTCGGTGTCAAGACTACTCTGTTTCTGGCGACATTTGTAGAATATTACGAACACACACACAGTAATTACAAGAGTACCTCCAGAAATTAGTGCTATCGAGAGATTCTTGTCTCTTCGTGTTATAGGTGTTATAGTTGCCACTGGATTGCTAGGAGGAGTGCTTTGAGATGGACCTGTCCAAAGAAAGTGATTTCCTTTAAGCTATGGAAAACCGGGTAGCAAAAAAAAGCAACTTGAAAAAAAAAAAAACAACAACAACAAATTTATTTGTACCCTACAATAATTTACATAATACAAAGAAAAAAAAAAGAGATATAATATGGAGCGAGTACAGGCTTCCCAAAATAACCATTGAGGGCTAAAGAAGATAGGGCAGCCTTAATTAGGTTATAAATAGAAGTTTAAATTAAAGGGTCAGGAACCACACACCACAAACAGCTACACAGTAGAAAAAGAAAGAGAGCAAAAGAAAGCTAAAAGCCAGAAAAACATATAGAGTTGATAAATCTGCAATTAATATTTATTAATAAGAATTGACTTTAGCATTTTCTTAAAACTTTTGAGAGAGAGGAACTTGATGTCATCACTTATATCATTCCAAACTTTAGCACCCTGGAACCCTATGTTAAAATTTCCATAATTTGCTTTGGCTTTTGGGATAGCATAAATCATCCTGGGCCCTGTTGTTCAAAAGCCGATTAACACTAATCCCAGATTAAAAGTTAACCAAGGAGTTTACTTCTCTACTCCAAGGTGTTGTTCAACGCTGATATTCGGCAAAACTTTACATTAAAAGAAGTCAATTTTGAAGAACAATAATAAGCAAAAGAAACTCTCGGCAAAAAGTTGAAAATATGAAACGAAGGTTGACGCTAATCCTGGATTAAGTTAATCGGCTTTCGAACAACCGGGCCCTGGAGGACAACCTAGTTTTATATCTATGTATGTTCCTAGTAGGACTGAAAAAAGTACCAAAAATCAAACACTGCAAGTTGGAGGGTAATGATATCAGAGAGCTTGATAACATTCGAGTCTTTAAATAAAGGACCAAGTTTGCTTTTGGCTAGTAAAGCACGCGACATATTCAGATTTTGTTCCAAAAAGTAGAACTTCTTACTACTTTCTGCAACAACTTTTCGCAATTTGCAACAGTCTGATATGTTCCAAAAAGGTTTGATTCGTGTGGTTATGGTGACTCGACCCAGTTTTTTTGGGGGGGGTACCATCCTACTTTGAAGCTCTCTGGTATCCCGACCTTTACTTTTATCGTAAGTCTAACACATAGAATGGATAACATATAGATCAATCTACAATATAACATAAAATTTTTCACGATCGGAGTAAATGTCACGTGGTTATAATGCCACGCCCCTTTGAGGTCTGAGTCGAAAATCGGCTGTTGCCGGCATTTTTTTGTGAAAATCTCTCGGCTACACGTAGTGCGCGTTAGTGCCTTGCGCTGAACAGAGTTTCACCAAAATCGCAAAGACCCAATTCGAGAAATTCAGTGGTTTCCAAATTTAGGTCATAATTTATGCGAAAATGATAAGCAAACTTTACACGGATTATATCTAATAAACCAAGAGATTCATCCCTTTATTTTGGGCATCGTTATAACAGATGGGTCTTGGCAAGTAAGCAAAACGCTTTTGGGCCTTGTAAACGCCCGCGATTTCGAGCAAAGCAAACATATAGAAATTATAGTTTTCGCTATTTGTTGACGTTTGTCAGTGTTTGAGAGTCCTTCTCACGAAAAAAGCATTTTCTTAAAAATTCGTTGTTTTTTTCCTTCAAATTTTTTCAGGGCCACAATTGATTAACTAACTACCCGGACTCTGAATTTCATGGTCATTGAAAAACTGTGACATTATCCTCTATAAGCTCAAACTTGAGTAAACATTGAACATTTTTAGCGTTTTGGCTGAGTTTGTGCTTTGGGAGTTGTCTATTGTTTCTAGTCTGTCATTATACAGCATTCTTGTTCAGCACGCGTGCAATGACCACGCTTGGCAGACTTCCGAATGCTCAACGAGATATTCCCGTCACGAGTTGGTTTAATTATTGGCTTGCATTAAACCTATGAAAAACTATAATTTCTATATGTTTGCTTTGCTCGAAATCGCGCGCATTTACAAGGCCCTAAAGCGTTTTGCTTACTTGCAAGGACCCATCTGTTATAACGATGCCCAAAATAAAGGGAGGAATCTCATAGTTTATTATATATAATCCGTGTAAAGTTTGCTTATCATTTTCGCATAAATTATGACCTAAATTTGGAAACCACTGAATTTCTCGAATTGGGTCTTTGCGATTTTGGTGAAACTCTGTTCAGCGCAAGGCACTAATGCGCACTACGTGTAGCCGAGAGATTTTCACAAAAAAATGCCGGCAACAGCCGATTTTCGACTCAGACCTCAAAGGGGCGTGGCATTATAACCACGTGACATTTACTCCGATCGTGAAAAATTTTATGTTATATTGTAGATTGATCTATATGTTATCCATTCTATGTGTTAGACTTACGATAAAAGTAAAGGTGGGGATACCAGAGAGCTTCAAAGTAGGATGGTACCCCCCCAAAAAAACTGGGTCGAGTCACCTTAAACGCGCAACATAGTTTTTCAATTCGTCTTGCCGCAATGTTGCAAAAAAAATTACATGTTTTTGTTTCCCGTTTTACCCTACCTTTAAGAAGTGCCTCCTAGTGCAAAAGTTTTGGCTGGTTTTGGAATGACCAGCAATAGACGATCTTCTTCATTATGGCTATTGAAATTTTAAAGAAACACAAGGAAAATTGTGTTTCTTATATTCATCTCTAAAAACTGCTAAATTTCTTTTTGAAATTATTAGCCTTTGCTAAGGTCTACATTTCGCACACTAAAGTGGTCAGATAGAGCTCTCGCGTTTGCAAAAGCAGGCTCCGTTCTAAGTTAAACTCAAGTCTCGCTGTCCTTACTGCAAGTTGCAAAACGTATGCACAGAGAAAAAGAAGACTCCCAAAGAAACTGTGATGAAGAATTCCAATTTTGCCCTTCCCCCGACTAGGAAAGCTTCATATGAATTACTTCCTATGGCTGGAATAATTTGAATTCTAATTCATAATGCATGTGACGTTTCTTAAGATCTGGTCACTTTTACTTTTGCAGGTCCTTGCGTGTTTTTTCCCTTTAAGAACAAGGTACACCGAGTGAAACAAACTATAAAATAACTAAAATTATCTCGCTTGGAAATAAATGTCCTTCTGGTACACAGCTTTAACAGAGAGGTACATGATTCTTCGACTGGTTGGATTTACCCAGCATCGACGGTAATTTCTTCCACGAAGTTAATATTAGATTCTTGTCTTTTTTTTTCTCTTTTCAGTAAGTACATGTCCTCTCTGGGGACAATTTGTTAATATACTGTTAATATACAGGGAATCTTTTCCAACCCCGACTTTTCTGGACGTAGAATGATAAACTGATTGTTGTCACACAGGCAGAACATTTTTTTATAAAAATCCGTGGCAAGAGTACCAAGAGTGGTAAATATCCCAATATTGTTCTTCCGTATCTGTTTCATTTGACAAACACAGGTTGCCGCAGGCACGCAGCGTACACATTCTATTTTCAGAGTCGGCTTGGTCGTGGTATATCTACAATGAGGGACAAAAGTGTTGACACACTTCCATAAAATGGCCCCTTTTTGCACAGTGGATATACTTATCCCCTTCCCTTGTCTACCCCAACCCCTTCCCCCCAAAATC
>OZ037775.1:27154559-27187059 GCA_964035525.1 Porites cylindrica
TTTTATTTATTCACAAGCTAAGTAAACATGACCGCGGTGCTGCCGAGTCCAAACTTCAAGCTAGAACGACAAATTAACCTACCTGTCAACAAACTTTAATCTCGCTCCTTCAAAGAAAGAATTCGAAAGAATGCTTATAATCAATAAATCATTGAACCTTTCATTGTTCATTGTATTTTATTTCTCGACGAAATATTTAATCATGCTCGGGAAAGTCGCCGACCAAGGACCACATACTAACTGTACAAGTCACTCGCTAGCATTTCCTCCACCGATCGATCTTCAACCAAGCTTCTGGGCTTCCGTAAACAACAGAGAAAGTCCCTCTATCGGCAACCCTCATATTCTCTTTGCTAATATCACTGAGCGTTACAACAGGAATACCAATATTTTCCAGCTTTGTAGATTGATCTTTCAAGATTTACCAGGGGAGAAACAACATCAACAGTAATGTCCAGTAGTTCCACGCAATATGTCGCAAACAAGCAGCAAAGCTTGAGAGATAAGGGATTTGCCAAATCCCGTCGGCAAATTTATGAACTCATCGGTCTTCGCTATAAACATTTGCAGGATAGCTTCTCTCTGATACTTGTTTAACTCTGTATTAATTACAAATTTCTCGCACACTCGATCAAAAGCCTCACTGATCGTGCGAATCTTAAGAAGCGGCTCGGGTTACGTTTTACAAAAATCTGTAAACGGCCTGTGATTGGTGAACGTAAAAGTCGGCTCTGTTTAGCAGACGTCCGTGGGGAGAAATGAATGCGTGACAAACGAGCCCCAAAGGACGTCTGCGGGGAGGCTAGTTTTGTCCCTGATCGTAGATATCTACCGTCCTAGGTCTGTCTTTATAGCAAATAAACAGTGCATTATATGGTGACGTATACGCTCGGATATTGTGATGCATGATGTAGAGACCGGTTTACAGATAAGGTTTGTCGTCCCACTTTGAAAAGAAAATATGTGGAAAAATGAAAAACCTATTTAGCTTACCATTTCGAACCTCGCTCATTAATATTTTATTACGAATTCAAACTAAATGGAACAGAAAACGATGACAAGGGCCACACAAAAGAGCAAGGCTAAGTTTATTAACTTAAACGGAAGCTTCGCTTTTAGGCCTGGCTAAATCTATATATTTACATCTGTGTCTTTAAGAAAGGATCATTTTCTTTCAAACCTGAACAAAAGTAAGAACGTTAGCAGAGCAATTAACTTACTGCTAGTTGGTATTTCCTCTGGACAACCATTTGGACAAGCGCACTTATGGCTTAAAGTGAATACCTGAAAAATAAAGCGAGACAAATGCTATTTAAGTCCTGATGGTTAAACCACAGAGCATTTTTTTCGACCTTTATAGGACACTAATTAGTAATAAAAAAATTATTTTGAAATACTTACGTAATTAGTAGTATTATCCTGAAGTACTTCGAATTTAGCATCATCAGGTTTATCCAGCGAAGGATTGCACTCTAACATGATTGTGGCCTTCCAGTCTGGATTTCTTAAATAGAAAACGAACTCATTTTTACTTGGCTCAACTCTATGGTTATTGTCACTACAATCAAAACTAAAACAGTAAAACAATTTTCGTTGCTATACCGCACCCCCATGGAACACGAGATGGATATGGGCAATAATGGTTTCTAGCTGGGCGCAAAATGCCGCGATTAAGCCAGCAAACCCTGGAAAACGCCATATTCCTCCCAATCTCAGATGCTCAATCCTACGGAAGATCAAGAAAAACCGAGGGATAACCCCTCAAGATAATGACGAGCACGGAATTCGACCACCTGTGATTCTGATCGAGAAATACGGTCCTCCCTTATACCAGAGCCTTGGGACTTGAGAAAGTCAAGTCTGGCTAAAGCATAAATGAATGAATGAATGTAAACATGAATGTTAAGTCTACCCAATGCCTAAAACATTACCTAATCAATAAACATGATTTTATATAGAAGGAGAAGAGCCTGCTAGGCAATACAATACAATACAATACATTTTATTAATTTTCTCAATTGGGTTTTTCAGAATTAATTAAAGACTCATTAGGCTAAGTAATGTACGAAATAGCTAAAAACTACATTTATAATTTTCAACTGAATTTGAATGCTCGAACTACAATTATGAAAGTGAAAGTTAATAAACAATTGATTAAAATAGATCAACAGTCTACGGGTAAATGCTTTACTTCCGCATTATCATTATCTCAAGCCTGGCACTCGTTTTAAAAACCTCAACAGAGGCAGAGTTTCTTATGTCATTTGAAAGACTGTTCCAATATTTTATTTTAGAAGCCCTGAAGGGGAAGGCACGCTGTGCAGCGGAGGTTCGGCACTGAGGGTGGTTAAGTTGATTGCTCTGTCCAGTGCAATACGAGTGAGTTTCTGAGCGTTTTATAAGCTTTGAACTTAAGTAACTGGGCACAAGACCATTGAGACATTTAAAGATCATAGTTACATCACGTAAGCGTAGTAGCTCTTCGATAGAACTGGCGTAATATCATCAAGCTTTTTTGTGTTAGTAAGTATACGGCCGGTAAAGTTTTTCGTAAGTTGTAGTTTATGGATGTTTTCTTTAGAAGTGCCAGACCATACGGTGGAACAATAGAACAGTTTTCTAAATACTAGGGAATTTAGGATTGTGTACAGAACATCTGTAGAGAACAAGTGTCGTACCCCATTTATTTGGACCAATGTTGACAAAAGAGAGGAGATCAAAGTGAAGCGATATGGTCATTGAAGGTCAGGTTCGAGTCAAGTGTGACTCCGAGGTCCTTGTCGAAAGTTACAGGTGCTAGATCTTGACCAAGGAAAGGTACGGTGATGGTACCGGGCAACTCGGATATAAGTTGTCTTACCCAAACAGGACAAACTTGGTTTTGTTAGGATTAATCAAAAGGTGGCTGGCGCAACACCACTCTGCAACATGTTTGAGATCCTCAGCAACTTGGCGTAGACATAAATCAGTGTCTTTTGACGCAAACGAGAAACATATCTTTGTGTCGTCAACGTAAGATTCGAGGTTACTAATTAAAACGATGACTTCGGGCAGATCGTTCATATACAAGCTGAAAAGCATACGATACGCCATGTGTATAGCCATGTGTTATATAGTGAGTGGCACTCATGGACCCTCCCAGATGCTGTCATTTCAAAAGACGGGGGTGGATCGGCACAGTAGGTGGACCACCCCTTTCCAGTGACACCAAACAATAGTAGACTTAACAGATTGTTGGGCAGTTTTGACTGAGGGTGAAACAAAGCCAAAAATGAGCGAAAAAATTAGAAAAAATAGACAAACAGGTAAGGGAAAAAGGGGGGCCCATAAACCAGTCCCATTCAGGGACCCGTCACCGACAGATTATCGGGTATTGTTTGAGAAGACCTGTCCCAGATCAACCAAACTGATAGCAGGAATGAAGAGCCGAAAATATAAATAAATAAATAAATAAACGGTGCCAACGTTCCTCACTTGCAGCCAATGGCTGAATTGCGGAGGAAAAAGAGAGGTTAGATCGGACGTCAGCATGTGAAGGCGCACTCTTGCAGTCACTTCAGTTCATGTTTTGATCACACCTCGCCCACCCAGACCGATGACGGCACAAGTCCGATAGACCATGACATCGGGCCCTACGTCCCCTACTCTTTTCGAACAATGTCACGGGTTCTTTCACTTCCCCTTCCAACTGAAGTGCAAGGATGAAGGAGACAAGGCCAACGGCTTAACGTCACCGCCGAATGACGCGCTCATCTGAACTGAGAAGGGGGTTTCACAGCTAGCATGATCTCACCAGTTTTTTAAAGACCTCGGTTGATGGTCCGGCCGGGCTTTGAACTCACGACTTCCCGCTCCGCAGACCGGCGCTCTTCCAACTGAGCTAACCGGGCGGTCTCCCAAGCAAACGTTCTTTCTTCATGCAATCCTCCCTATCCTTCGCAGGGCAGAAACGCTAGACGAACCCTTAACAACGTCAGCGTGGGTGGCTTCCAAAAATATAATAACAACTCACTTCACGAAGAAAAGCACATGCGTCGTGGCTATTCTGACAGAAATGAAAATATTCCAATCTTATAGACAAACGGGCGGCGACAAAAGGCTTGAGGAAATTAACAAAACGGTGCTTGTTTAATATAAAGATTCAAGAACTAAAATAGTTACTGCACGATCCGATGATGAGAGCAAACAAAGAGAACCAGAGAATTTAATCTTCTAGACTGTACTAATCTGTTGTGGTTAAGAACATACGAGCGGGAAGTAGAACACCAGAGAAACCATCTTACTCCATCAGCCGTCGGCGTGGGATTATCGCCAACAGCCGGAGTTTAAGGAGCCGGGGAGCTGCAGCTGGGCACCTCACCTGGAAGTTATCATGTCAGCCACGATAAGCAGACTAAAAGGCATTTTACGCCATTCTCAACTTTTGAACATGTTTAACGGTCCTTATTTATCCATATCTGTCGTATGGTCTTGTCGTCCAAGGCCTAACCGCTCGATCACATCTAGAAAAAAATTTAGTGCTCCTAAAAGGAGGAGTTCTGATGGACTTTGCCCAATTCCGAACTCGTGCGATTCCGTACTTTATTTCCTCTAATATGATGTCAATATCTACGCTATACTTCAAGTTTTCCACTGTCCTAATCCATTATGTCTCTGATGACTCTGCACTGCTTAGCATGAATAGAATGTTTACTCTCTCAAGTCAAGTTCACAATTACAACAGCCATTCCCTTCCGCTTGTAATTTTTAGAGGAAACACTGTCGACTAAATCATGATAAAAAGTCATTTGCTAGCGTTGGGGCTGAAATTTGTAACATTACCCCTGAAAATTTGAGAAAACTCTCAAAGCACGCTTTTAAGAATCAAGTAAACAATTTAATACTTCTCGATCTTCAGAGACAGGATAGTTTTGCTGATATAGGGACGCTTATTAATTTCATTAAAAAAGGGTCATGTTAGTCTAATGTACTGTAACGTTTCTTTCTTTCTTTACATATTTATTCATTCCTATTAGTATTGTAGTTACCTCTTGTCCTTGATGTTGTGAATCTCTTTTATTTTCCTTGTAAAATGTCTTAAAATGTAGCAGTTTATTTATGTAGCGTCCCCACACTGCCTGCCTCTAATAGCTTTTACTGAATGTAGGTAGAGTGTTCGTTTTATGTATGTCATTGCTGTTCATAAAGTTGTTGTTTTTGGTTGTTGTACTTTGCGGAGGGTAGAGTCTTTCTTCATAGCTTGCTTCCACTGCATATAACCTAAGATTACCTGGAGTACCTTCCTGAGCTCTTTCCTGTAGACGGAAAGAAGAGGATTCTCGGCCTTAACGCGAGCCACGTTTTTTGAATCTCCGTTCTCTTCGTACTAGTTAACCAAAGAGTTGAGCTGCATGTGGTGGCGTTTCTGAACTTCTTCTTGAATGCTGGGCTAAGGATCTAAGTGTTCAATCTCTTCTGTCTCTTCTTGAGAAGAATCCGTTTCGTGAGAGACTTTACTTTCTTGGAAGAGGTCGCTTCCTTCTCTGTCGTCGAGATTTCCAGGTTGTAGTTTCGCTTCTTGTAACCACGTTCTTTGCTGAATGCAATCCAAGTGATGGACATCTGCCAGGTGATTAGGTAGTTTCACAAGATATTTAGCTCCACAATTCGGAATTGGGCAATCAAGGCACAACCGCTTAACCATGCGTATTGTAAGGACATATCAAGGCCTTTCAGGACAAAAGGAAACATTCAAGACATTGCAACTGAAGCCCTTTTTCCTTTACTTTCAGCGCGCCGGTTCTCCAACTAGCCATTTTGGAACAATGAAGGCAACTCTTGCTCCGTAATAAATAATTTGAAATAAATAAATGACATTATTTTTAAAAGTATTTAACAGTTTTTTGAACTTACAATGTAAGATCAAAAAAGTAAACTGCAAGCACAGAATTACATTCCTTGCTTACTAATATATTAAACACAAACTATTTTGATGAGCGTCTTAAAAACACTTTGGCGCTAAGTTAATTTATAGCGGCGCTATACTTTACTTTAGAATATGGTCAACCTATTTTCGTTTGGTTGTCACGTGATTGACCGAACGCACGTACGTACGTGCCTACAGTTTCTCGGGGTGGGGGAAGGGAGACTATGAAAAGGAAGGGAGGTGAGTCTCGGGTATTCAGCCTAGGACTGTCTTAACATTTCTCCTTACATCCATGAAACTCAACATCACTGAACATCCATATTAGCATAACTCCACGCGCGAAGCGGAGCACCATGAGTAATAAAATTTAGTAACCTACCCATCCGAGAAATTTTGGTAATCACGTGAGCGTACGCCCGACCGACCGTCCGTCCGCACCACAGGTATACCAATGTTTACTCTCACACTTTCTAGCTACTTTGGGAGCCTAGGGAACCCAGGAGAAAACAATGTTGTGATAAATTGACAACTGTCAAAACAAGTTATCCGCTGACCAGTATCAGCTGACCGTATCGCGGGCTCAGGTGTCGACCCATCCAGGACGAGCATTTTTTTGAAGTTATCCGCTTACAAGTTACTAGTTTTCAAATGATCGCACGCTGAAGTCAGGAGCCCGCTCCTGTCAAGTTTATTATTTTTTAATTCATATGAAATATGCTGTGTTTATGTCACTATGGCCCGGCGCTATTAACATTTTGATTTCAAACTGACCTCGGACGCGAAAATTCAGCCAGTTATTTAAAAATACAAGCGGGGAAGACAGATGCTTTTCACTTTTCTCACCATAGTCACGCGTTGGTCACGCCCGTGCTTCTGGTGACGGACCAATGACCGGTCTGGATGACGCTCACCTGTCATCAACAGCTCGTCAACATTACTACAGGGTCCAGAAGAGATGTGTTTGTCGTTAGAACATCAAAACCCGTCGAAAATCTTTGAAAAAACGGATTATTTTGATCGCGTTACAGTTTCGTTACAGATTCTATAGACCGCAAACCAAGAGACTGAGGGCTCGCAAGATTGGCTCACAGTATAAAATACGGAAAAGGAGGAAACAAATTTGGGGCCGATTTTCGAATCCCTGAAACTCAAATGGAATTGAATGAAATCGCCTGATTTTACTAACCTGATCTAGAATTCTTATGTATTTGCCAAATACTGTAGGAAAATGGCATAGAAAAGCGTTCAAATTCATTTTCGGCGACCGAAATTTACGGCTTCGAGGTAGCGCTTTCGTTCCCTGTGCACCGCAACAGATGGTTACGGAAATGACGTAGTAAAGTAAATTTGCTCAAGATCGGAGCAATAAAAGGGAAGCCTACACGACTTTTGCCTCATGCCAAAATGCTGCTCGTTCCAATAAAGTTTTTTTTCCTCTGCTGGGTAGATTATGCTCTGGAAGGTTCTACATTTTCACTGAGCAAATGTGATTTTAGTGGGGATTTTGGCCGCATACGGTTTCACACCGAGAGGGCATGACACATATCGATTTACTGTGGTTATTGTTTCTGGTCGGCAGGATTTGCCCTCTGATGCAAGCGCATTTTCTTTGACCTCTTTGGAAGCGTAAAGCTTCTTATTACGGCTGAATAAGGGTTCCAATTTTCTCCAAAGAGCCTTCTGGATCTGAATAACTAGGCGATTTTCTTTAGTCCGTGAATGTAATGTTTTTCTGCAATGCTGTATCACGCTGGGCCCAGCTCGATAGTTTTGTTTGTAGAATGTTAAATTATTACGGTTAGAGATTTACAGGTGGTGTGTACTCTTGCAAGAAAAAGTGACACTGAGTGGAGCGGACGTACAAGGCAACTGTAATATCATCACGACTGTGCCATTCTTCTGTGGTCCCAACTATATTACCTCTTGCGTCTGTGGCTGTGCGTTTTGCGATTACTGGGAAGCCTTCGTACAAGCAAAACCTACTTAAGACATTGAAGACTGTCGACACGTACAACAAATGTCCAGTCTTGAAAGATCTTCACTTCAATTAAAACTCTGTTGCCTTCGCATAGATCTCTGAGATCTTTAAAACTCTCTCTGCAGCTGATGTTTTCATTCTCGAATTAGCAGCGGTCTGTTGCTTTTGCGTTTCGGGTCTCATTCACTTCCGTCTTCGAGTGATGCAGTTCACAGCGAACGAAGTCACGTGGTACAAGTTTCTTCCCTTGTCCTCTCTTTTACTCGGCAATTCGTGCCTCGGTCGCCCTTCGGGCGACGTGCCGTGCGCGAGCGAGGATATGGCTTGCGGTTATTGATTTTCAAAAGTCGATCTGGGTCAGATAGGAAGCGAAGAAATCGTTTGCAGTAGATTTATAAAGATCTCATTGGGTTAATTAATCGTGCTAAGCGACAAGTATAGACATTTTTCAAGGTGAGACGTTAAATAAGTAGTTCATTTATTCACACGAAACTCCTCTGGACCCTGTGCATTACTTGGAGACCCCGCGCTTTATTAAAATAAATCAACGTCTGGTGCACCTGTCACGCAAGGCGCCGAAGCTTCGGTTACCAAATATTTTTGTACTCGAGGAAATCAAAACACCGGCTAGCCATTACCTTCAAAACCTAAAAATAATGAGATGTTTGATATATTCCCAAAAAAAAAGAAAAAAAAATTCTAAACTGTACAAGTTCTCATTAAGTTCAACTCCAAAGTGTTGAGATTTGCATATTTGGTGCGCCAAATTTATTCCCGATGAAGTGTCAGCTTTCAGGCCCGCTTTTCTGACTTCGGTTGCACATTTTGTACATAAACGATAGTAAAGGCGAGTCACTTCGGAACACTCAAAATTCAAGCCGTTGAAAAATAGAGTTCAGAGAAAGACATAAGAACATTAGAAAATGGGCGTTAAGGATGCGAGCTGTCAAACTGTCACCGGGCGTCCAAAATGCTGTATGAAACCAGAGCAGTCTCTACCTTTAGCTCGTACTCGCGCCCTTGCAACTCGCGCGGCTTCGCTGCTCAAAATACTGACATATCGCACTCGCTTACAAATTTTGGAACAAAAGGGAGTCTGCTCGTAGTCTAGACCGTGATCATGTGATGGTCACACTTCACGACCATCCATCGGATTGGTCAAAATTTTCAAGGCTGGTTTGTTTCTTTGATTTTCTTTTTTTCAAGGCTGGTTTGTTTCTTTGATTTTTGTTTTAGAAATGCGACGCAGCTTAATGTCATCCGGCTTTGAGATTCTTCTATCTAAAAGAATTACTCTCTAACCGGGGTAACAAAGGCTGTTTGGGTAGTCGTATGAATAACGTTAAGTCCTCCCGGAAATTTGGAAGACCCTCCCGAATTTTTCGAAGTGTTTAATTTCCCTAAAATGGTAATTTCGAGATTTGTTGCGTCTTGTCCATTATCTAACCTATTTTTTCCTTTAGAGGAGTCGAACGCTGAGTAAAATATGTAATCAAGGTTTCTTGACGGTACCATGTTAACACAGAAAGAAAGACTGTCCAACTTTTTAAGTATATAAAAGCGTATTTTGTTTAATCACCGATCGATGAATCAGGCGAGCCCTGTAGGGGCGAGCCACTAGGGGGGTCTGGGGCATGCATGCTCCCCCAGAAAATTTTGAAATCATTTCTAGTGTTATGAGAGGCAAAAATCTGTTTAAAATGTTCACGAAATCGATTGTCATTTTTATGCTTAATTTCATTTGCATGACTTTGCGTAACAGTATTCAATTTCATTTTATATTTCGTGTGGTTTTGAAAGTTTTCTAGATAAATTACTTTCAGTTAAGTATACTCTGTTTGGTGTCATTTTATGAGTATCATAAGAATTCATTTGAAAATTTCAAAACAGATGGAGATTCGGGATTTTCAAGCAAAATCGAATGAATCCCAAAGAGATCAGGATGTTTAGACAGTCTTCACCGACATACTATTTTTTTATTGCCTCATTTACCTGTTTACGCTTGACAAGGTTAAATGTGTTTCGTTGTTGTTTCTCACTTACTTCTTTCAAGTTTTCAACTGTTGTTTTTTTTAATTACTGTTGGTCATGCTTCAAGAGATCGAAATAAAAACAAACAACGCTGTACCCTTCGTATTGTAAACTTGGTTGTGATAACTCATGATGTGCTTTTAGCCAAACCTCTTCTCTGCCTCACCATAAGCTTCATATAAATTTCTAAGAACCGTGACCTAGTGCTCGAGCTCTGTAGATGCCAGCATCAACGATGATGCATGGTCTCCTATTACAATACCACTATACTATACTCTACTCTACTCTACTCTACTGTACTACTCTTTTTATTCTCGATATTTTTGACCAACTAGTTGGATTTTATCAAAACAATCATTCCTTTCGCCCTCATGGCCTCTGAGTCTTCGGCCTTCGGCCTCATGGGCTATTGACTCAGAGCCCATTCGGGCTCGAGGAATAATTGTTAACTATACTACTATACTACTATACTATCTCCTATTACTATTATACGGTACTGCAAAGGTGCTACTGACACGGGCAAGGCGGTTCCATCCTCGTCACTGGGGTTGTGGGCAATGGCCAGCGATCTGTTATTAATTCATCAGATTCTACTAACATGTCCACGGTTATCCAGTGTTGCTTTCATACTAGTTTGCTTGTGGCTGATGTGTGAAAAATTTCATTTCTAAGGCCATCAAGACTTGATACATAAATTAGATGTGTTCTATCATTATTGAGGCAACTTGGTTACGCTGAAAGACAAGAGGTGCTTGAACGGTCCTCCTCTTTCCTTGTCTACAAGTTGGGAAACCCTTCCCCTTGACAAGGCAAAAATGTTTCATTTCGTAAACTTTCCCAGATAAGGAGATTGTGGCAAAGTGACCTCTTTCTAGCGCTTGAAGGACTTGGATAACCTCAGTTAAGATTAGTTATATTTGTTTCAGAAATGAAATTCTTTTTACGAACATCAAAGAAAACGCGGCTCTCTTCGATTTCCTCCACGGCCGAGGGAGGGCATCCTGATCTCGTCTGAGTATAATATCTTAACTTAAGGAATGGGTTGAAACATGTCCCGATAATATCTCAAATTTCCCGGAAAATTTCCCAGGTTTCCCAATTCCCGGCAAAATCTCCAGATTCCCGGAATAAATTTGTTGTTCTCCCGAAACAGCCCTTGTTAGAGATGTCATCCCCCGTCTCTCTTCTTAATAACTTGGAGGTTCCTTGAAGAATCAAGTTTCCAACAACACAGAAAAAGCCTGTAAAGTTACTCATCTTCGCTCTACTATGTTGAATACAATATGCTCTAATATTGAAGTCCGACAGCTCAAGAATTTCAATGAAGCTGAATTTTTGCGAGATGTTCGCACCTTGACTGGAGCCGCGTTTCCACGCACAATAACCCAAATGAAATGTTGGACTTTTGAAAACACCTGTTAGCGAGTGTTATTGATAAGCATGCACCATTCAGAACAAAAAAGGTTAAAAACACACGTTCTCCCTGGATTACTAATGAACTGTTGCGTGAAATACATAAAAGAGATTTTCTAAAAAGAAAGCTGCATCTACAAATGACCCCTTTTTTTGGAACAGTTTAAAGATGCAAGAAATAAGGCTAATAACTCAGTGAAGAAAGCCAAACATAAATACTTTCCTGAAAACGTTGATGGAAACAAAAGCGATTCTCTTAAAACCTGGCGATTAATTAATGAGCTCCAACCTCGGCAAAGTAAATCAACCAGTGTCTTAAGTCAAAACAGGAAACTAAGTTTTCACCTCACCTGGTGATATCGCTGAAGCATTTAATAATCATTTTACAAACATTGGCCAACTTATAGCCCAAGACATTCCTAGTTTAGAAATTGCCCCACTCGCTTTTGTTAATCCTGTTGACGGAGTATTACTTTGCAACGGATCAATGTTAAAAAAGTCATCAAATTGCCTAAGGCTATCGATGTAGGTAAGGCAAACGGTCTTAACACTATTCCAAACAGGCTTTTGAAGATTGCTAACGATGTTGTCGCGCCTTCTTTAACGGGCATCTTTAATCAATCGTTAGTGCCTGGTATTTTCCCCTCTGACTGGAAACTGATGAAAGTGTCACCAATTTTTAAGTCTGACCTAAACAACTATCGACCTATATCTGTTATTCCTACCGTAGCCAAAATCTTCGAAATAATTATCTGTGACCAACTATATCACTATATCACAGAGGCCAGTCTGGTTTCCTCTCGCTGCATAGCACTCTTACTGCCTTGTTGGAGACAAACGATAGCTGGCTTGTCAATATTGATAGAGGTCTTCTTAATCGCGTGATCTTCACTGATTTGAAGAAGGCCTTTGACACTATTGACCGCGAGATAATTCTAAAAAAAAACTTACTATGTACGGCGTTGATCAAGACGCTCTGAAATGGTTTAAATGTTACCTAACTAACCGTATGCAAAGGTGTAATGTAAACAATCATCTATCTAGCGCGAGCCCTCTAAATTGTGGCGTATCTCAAGGGTCAATAATCGGTCCTCTTTTTTTCTTGATCTATATAAATGATCTACCAAATTGTTTGAATGCGGGCTCTCCTAGGATGTATGCCGACGACACTATTGTAAAATCTTCTGCAGCTACTACACCTGATCTTGAGTCCCAAATTAATAGTGAGCTGAGATATATTGATCGCAGATCGTTAATTCTCAATGTCGCCAAAATAGAGTTCATGGTTTTTAGCTCGAGGCAGAAACTACAGTCCTTAAATGACTACACAATGAACGTTCATATAGACGACGTCCCAATAAACCAAAGCAATCAAAGCAAATCTCTCGGGCTTATCATTGATGAAAATCACTCGTGGAAGGCCCACATTCATGAAATCTCTAAAAAAGTATCCTCTGGTATCGGTGCTCTTAAGCGGGTCAAGCCAGTTGTTTCAATGCACACTGCAATTAAAATATAGAAAGGTCGTATCGAGCCACACTTCGATTATTGCAGCGCTGTATGGGATGGCTTGCCCCAACAGCTTGGTGAGAAACTTCAAAAACTTGAAAATCGTGCTATCAGATCGGAGTTATCACTAAATCTAGCTATGATGTGAGTTCCAGATATCTTCTTAACTCGTTTGGTTGGGACAACTTATCGGTTGGAAGGGCTAAACAAAAGGCTAATTTCATGTACAAGTGCATTAATAATCTCGCCCCAGCCTATCTCTGTAATTTGCTTATCCCTAGAACACTGAGTTACAATTTTCTCAACGGTAAGAAAAAAATTAATGTTCCCAAAACCAAGAACTGATTGCCTGAAGCGTAGCTTTAGTTACAGTGGCGCTCTTCTATGGAACAATCTTCCTGAGGAAATTGGTACATAAAATTCCTTAGGTTCTTTAAGAGAGGTTCCCTTAGATGGTTTTCTGATCAGTACTCCCACTCGGCAAATATTGTAAAACAGTTTTTGAGAATTTTTAAGGAATTTTCTAAGTTAGACTGATGTTTTTAACCGTGTATAAATAAAGTTATTATTCATTCATTTACTACGGTGAGCAAATAAACGATGAGATGACTTGTCATTCTAAAGGATTCTAACTATTCAACCTGTGGATGAAGTCCTGTAGTGTTACCATCTAAATAAAACCTCCTTGGCAGAACTTTTGAATTATGCTATTTATTTCTTGATATATTAAAGATGAAACAACAACAACATGATATTAATTTTGATGAGGACTCGGTAAATCCGAGTCCCAGATGGGATTTGAACCCACGACCCTCCGTGATCTAGTCGGATGCTCTAACCACTTGAGCTACTGGAGACTCTATGGTGAGCAAGGGCCAATTTGTGGGTCTCGACTGGAACCGCATCACGCGGCTACACAGCCAAGTAATGACTGGCACACAAGAACTCACTAACAGCATCGCGCTGTCACCTTAAAGCATATCAAAGATGCGGCCAACCAACCTCCAAAGTGAGTATATTAAAGATGAAACAACAACAACATGATATGAATTTTGAGTTCTTGTGTGCCAGTTTCGAAAGCCGAAAGGCGTACCTAAATTCCATTTAATTCGCAGCGCACTTAATAATAACATTCATTTATACCGCGCAAATTCAACTATACAGTTTTCAAATGCGCCTTACAATTAAAGATCTAAAAATATACCTTACAATTAAAGATAAAAAACATTACATTAAATTTCAACATTATATCAGAAAAGGCTTTTTTAAAAAGGTGAGTCTTCAAATTACGTTTAAAAACTTGAAAATCGGAGGTGCATCTAAGATGTAACGGAAGATTATTCCATAGTTTTGGTGCGGCGGCTACAAAGGCTCGGTCACCAAGAGTAGGGAGAGTCCTAAAGTTAGGATTTGAAAGCAGATATTTGTTATTTGATCTGAGGCTGTAGGAAGAATTAGGTTTAAAATTAACGAGAGATGATAAATAATTAGGAGCTGTTCCATAGATTGCTTTGTGAGTGATTATAATAACCTTAAATTCTATTCTAAACGTCACAGGCAGCCAGTGTAATTCGTATAATATTGGTGTGATATGGCAAAACCGTGGTGCTAGATATAGAACTCTTGCAGCTGCGCTTTGAACACGCTGCAGTTTAGTGAGGGCGCAGTGGGGTAGTCCGTATAAAAGTGAGTTACAATAGTCCAATCTGCTTGTGATGAAAGCGTGCACTAATTTCTCGGCAGATTCTATGCTTAGATATTTTCTGACGCGTCTAATATTGTGTAGAAAAAAAGCACTCCTACAAGTTTTGGATATGTTAAAATTCAGGTTGAAATGGTAGTCAAACCAGGCCCCTAAGTTTCTAAGGGGTTCCGTGCTAGGAGAGATGATGGATTCGCCAATAGTTAGAGTAGCGCTTTTAGTTTTCTGTAGCTGCGCCTTTGTCCCAATGAGCATAAACTCAGTCTAGGAATCATTGATCATGAGTTTGTCATTGATCATCCAGCTACGGATGTCACAGAGGCGCGCTTCCATTGCTGCAATGGCGGCGTCTTGATCGGAATCATCGTTTGGATTGAATGCCAAATAGATACCGGTATCATCGGCATAACTGTGCGCCGTTGGCAAGTGCTGGCTAATGACATCAAAAAGCTCACTAGTGTAAAGGGAGAACAACATTGGGCCGAGACAAAAACTATAGCAAAACTAAAGCTTAATATGTCCACAATAATTTTATAATTTTATATGCATTAATTTAATATGCATGACTGCCTTTCTCTCCCTCTCTCTCCCACAATATTTTATTTTAGTAGCCTAAATTTAACTTATTTTATAATGGGTCAGCGCCGCTTTTAGGTTCGCCTAAATCTATATATCAAATTAGTACATTCTTTCTCTCTTTATTGTTTGCTTTTTCTTTGGTTCCCCTCCCATTTACGGTATCTGTTATCTCAGCATTGCTTAATGAATTATTCTGAAGACAGGTCCTGCATAAACTGAAATATCTTTCATTACTAGTACCTGCCTGAACATGTTCAGCAATAGTACAAAATGCATTATTTTATTTATGAGCTTGTGTAACGATGCGCTTCCTACTGTAGCCTTCTTTCGAAATACTTGTCGTTATTACAACCCACTAGTTATTTCAGCGTGTCTTGGTTAATCCACATAAATTAAGACGTTTCCCGCGCATTATATTTATGAGCCGTTTGTTAATTTTTACTCCCCACTTTTTGCTCCTCAAAAAAGGGTATAATCCTCCTTGGAAACCACTACCGACTTCCTTCAGAGTGCCAGGTTGACCAGCAGTATGTGAGGTAGGGAAGGACAGCAGCTGTATGTTCGTAACGGTTTTCGCTCGATCGGTAGGACCTTACGCTGGAGAATCAAAACTCCATTCCGTGATGTTGCATTCCAGAAAGCAGCTGACTAAAGCCCAGAGACGGTCAAGTGGCGATCAATAGTAAAGCGAAAATGCCAGGTTTTCAGATGCGTTGACAGACCATAAAAACAGTTAAGTCGCGAAGTTTGAAAGTCATTTATTGGAAACTAACGAAGATAGAGCAAAGTGGCAGTATTTTACAGACGTTTGTATTGTGAGGGGGATTTTAATTAACTTTCGAGGAGGACCATATAACTTTTAAGGACAGGCTAAAGAACATTGACCTGCGCCTTCGATCAATGAAAAGCTAATAAGTGGTCACCAGAAAACCTAAGAAAAACATGTGACCACCATGAATTGGCACCTAAGCCCGCGATTTGGTCATGTGATTTTGGTCAGCTTATGTCCCGTTTCGAGAGTTGTAAATTTACCACAATATAGACGTCCATTATCAAGTTAAACACAGGTTACAGGCTCCCATACTAGCTAGAAAATGTGACGTTTCACATTGGTTTCCCTGTGTTGCAGACGGTCGGAGGGACGGCAGTCATATGACTACCAAAGTTTATTGGATAGATCGATAACCAAATTTTCTTACCAAAGTTTCTCTTCTGTGATAGCCCGCTATTACTTACTTAATGGCAGTGTATTCCAGCTGCGGCTTGTCTTTACCACAGGAAAAAGTACTTTGACATCCTATGATCTCGCGATCACTTTCAGCTGGATCGTTTTTATCCCATCTACAAACCTGAGAGGAATAGAGGTCGCCCAACGTAATGAGTGATGCAAAAAATTCCTCAGTCTGTAAATTTTGAGTTAGCTTTCTTTATATCTTTTAATGAATTTTAGGACTATTCGGAGATAGTGCTTTAATTGGGGTTGTATCTATAAAAAGAAACAATGGTCCTTTGTCGGTGACTATAACCGTACCCCGGTCGGGCAACATTTCAGTTGACTCAAGTCAAGAAGGAATGGTGCGCGTGTTAGATCACCAAAACTTTCACTAAAACTGAAACTTTTGTTAAGAGAAAAACTTTAAAAGGGGCTTTTATGTTATGGCCTGTCAGTTCAAAGAACATTTTACAGCATCTCAATGAAAGATCTTCGTTAATCGTAAAAAGCCTTTGATACTGTGGATCACTCAACACATTTGCGCGCATCGAATTGCTGTTAGCTTAACATCCCCTTAGCTTTTCTCTTTTTTGCCTTAATGATCAGATTGCTGCTTTGTCATGTATGTTTTTGCTCCAGATCAGTCCCTCTTAAATTCAGCTAATTTCTCTGGTTCGTAAGTAGTTGTCGTTTTACCGTTCAGATCATAAAATGAGTAATTTACTCTCAACAAGTTTATTTAGCGATAACTGTAGAGAGACCTTTTTACCATTTTAATTAATTACGTCCTTTTATCACTGTCAAGAGTTCTGATCATTATTCAAAGCAGCTTTTAAATACTTACAGCCACATCGCCAGCTGGACACGGATGACCCTTCGAGAAGGAGCGACAAGGACTGTACGCGTACTCCCAATATAGCGTGCCAACCGCTTCAAAAAATCTGTTTAAAAATCAGTAAATCAGTTTCTCTCTCCTTTCGTGTTTAAAAAAACTAGTTCCTGTTTTTTTTTTTGATTTTTGCACTTACTTAGACAAAATCACCGAAAAGCTATGTCGTAAATTTTAATACGGAAACAGGAGCCGCTCTTGACGCAAATGAGTTTTAGCCAATCAGTCAGTGGAGCGAGCGATGAAAAAAATCATACGTCCACTAATCAGGTGTTTGAGTTTCGCGCCAAAATTCCTGCCTTTCATATATATGCCCTTGCAGCTTACAGCGTCCTTGCTTTGGAATCGAGTTGCTTCGTTGACATTAAAAAGTTTTTCTCGCAGAGTTTTTTCGTGGAAAAGTGAAAAACATCTAGGACAGTTGGTGTGGAATAGTTTCGTATATTTCACTGTAGATGAAGAAAAGAGCCAGTAGAAACAGAGGAAAGGGGAAAAACAAAAAAAACAAAAAAAAAAATAACGAGAAGTAAGCTTACGTTATACTTCTTATCAGAGCTATATATACTATTTTGTCTACTGTTTATATTCAAACCGGCATTTTTAGTCAAATTTATTCATACATTTGTTGTTTTTTTTTTTAGTAAAAGGCGGACCTTTTTCCTCTTGCATAAACTTTGTATCTGGGGTCCATTTAGTAAAACTTTTACACGTGTAATTTACAAGTGTAGCCATTGTTTTAGAGTCTGAGAACAATAGCTACACTTGTCAGTTACACGTGTTTAAGAGCGGCCGTCCGTATAATTTTTTCATAGGTTTAATGCAAGCCAATAATTAAACCAACTCGTGACGGGAATACCTTCTATTTTCTTATACTAAGTAGCCTATTGCTGGATTATCTTTACGTTTCAGTGCAGATTTGACTCGGTTTTTTCAAAACAATTGGAATTCTACCTAAAGTTATTGCCGTTAGTGCTTTACAAACCTCGGACCATCTCTTTGCAGAGGAGCCAGGTTGTACACTTTGTCTTCAAAAATGCAACAACATCTGTAATTAGCTTGCGGGGGAAAAAAAATCAGGTCGTTTTTTTTAGTTTTAGACAAAATATCGAAAAATAAAAAGGACAGGGGTAGAAGAAAAAAGACGAAAATGACCAAGGGGTTGACGGTGAGGAGGAGTTGTGGTGGTGAAACGTCTGGCAAATGAGAATTTCAAGCAAATCCTAAACTACGTCAAAAAAGTAATAACAAAAATCTACAAGCCTAGACGGAGAGGGAGAAATTACAGAATAGCATAAAGCCCTCTTTTCAGAAATCCAGATAAGTAAATGAAATTAATATTCATATGGTATTAAAACTCGTCTTACCATCTTCTTTTTTACAGAAATTATGAGAAATGTTATTCAGTATGTATTTCAAACATTTGTGAAACTACCTTTTTAAACCTGTGTTCGTGTGGACGGGACCTTAAACCAATAAAAACGATGCTGTTTAAAAAATATCAGGATTCGTGTGAACGGGGCCTAAGCTTGCCTAAGACGTATGTCCGTAGATAGAACGACTTTTGAAAGAAACGTTTCTCTGGTGGACTGAAATGGGAAAACAAAACATACAAAAAATGATGAAAAGGACTATTTCACATTTTATCCAACTTCAATTAGGTTCCCCTTCCGCTGAGGTAAAACGCTAAATACCATGAACACTTAAATATTGTCTTACTACTGTTTCCGCTGGCATCTGCTCCTGGATACTGTTGGGAGCTAAACAGTAACGTTGGAAACAAGACACATCTTATCCAATTTATCGGTAGCATGGTGCGAAAAATATTCAAAATATATGCAACCATCTGGCTGGCCATGTACTGGTTTGACCTGTAATAAAAGAACAGTGACTCAAACAACGGACGCGTTCTGATTATTTCAAAACCTACTACCCACTATACTTCACCGAAAGATAATTTCTAAATAACTACCTGAAGTGATTTCTTTCTTTTCTTGCACTTTACTGCCTTTTGCGTTTATTACCGTAACTTGAAGGCAGTCCTTTTATTCCATTTGTTGCTATATACGTCATTTACGTGTCTCGCGTTATACACATTCTTGCCCTTTTACGGCTATGTTCACCCTATGCTGGATAGCTTTTCCGGTGTGCCGACGCGAAAAGCTACCCGGTGTAGTATGAACAGCTGTCCGATTTAAGACTCTCTACTTCAGAGTTCGGGCACCTTCAAATTTGATCCGTCACAGAAATCGCGCCAAAATCGCCATTCTTATGGGAGGGTCCTAAAGGGGTAAAATGGGAATTGGGATTTGCCTATCTGGGTCCTTAGAAAATGGGATTGACTACACTTGGGCTGGGATTTAACCACTGGGAAAGGGATAGAAAATTTCTAAATTGGGAATGGGATATTTCTCCTTTGATGATCTTCGAATATATTATTTGACACGATTGCTCACATGTGCCTATTCTTTGAGATAAAAGAAATGATATTTTGTACCAGTAGACCTCAGTAAACACATAGAATCATGTCAGTCTTATTTTTTGCCTTTGTGTCTCATGCCACGAGCCGCAACACAGTTAGCTGGTGTGGTTAGTTCAGCAGTTTGTTGTCGGGAGAATGACATGGCACGTTTGCGCACGACAGAATTCAAATGCGGGCGTGGAACTGAAGATTCCGTCGCGAAGAGGGGGTTCGCGGATCATGCAGTAGAAATGTTTTATGTGAACTTCGTTGAACCCGGTAACTCCCAATAAAGCGCTGTTCGTATCGCGGACCATTGACGAACATATGGAAATGCCTAGAAGAAGTGAGTCACGTTCCTTGTTCATCCGAGTGATCTAGCCTGTGCAAAGACGCCCCTTCCCCTAAAAAAAGGGACAATAAACGTCGTCTTTAGTCAGAGTTCATTGCGTTCCCCGGCAAACTCAGACTCCAACTTTTGTGGCACTCCTGCACGGGCAACATAGCCGATAACTTGGTAAAACACCCAAAAACCAAACAAAGGCCTTTGGAAAGAAAAAGGGAGCAAGTTGCCTCTAATGCATGAGAAACGCCTTTTTTCGAAGAAACAGACGATGTCAGATTGGTAGACGATGGTGGAAGCCTGAGATGTTTTGTGGTAAAACACCCTAAGTGAATAACAGTAAGAGTTCAATCAGTGGCCATCTAAAGTACTTCAAGCCAAGCGTGTGCATGTGTGCTTTGCACGGGTCGCTGTAGAAGCTTTAAATATATAGGCAAAGAGAACTGACGAGTTTTACAGTCCAGTGGCAAAAATGAGGAAGACAAGATTGGTTTTAACATGGTTATGCTAACAAGGGTTGGAAGAGAAAGAGTGTTTACCAGCAGAATGAGAAATTATCGTCAATCCACGGCATGAGCGCTTTTACTTCATTATGGCAATGCGCTTCAGTTCGCAAACGAGCACTGAAAATGGGATTTCAGATTTGTTAACTGGGATTTAGACCAAAATTTGGCTGGGACCTGGGCCGCGTAACGAATAGGGCAATAGCCCACTTTTGATTTTTCAAAGTTCAAACGTGAATCAGAGGCTTAAGGGACAAAATGGCACATTTTTCACGACTCCATTGTCTCGCCATTCCCAGAGGAGACTTGACCAGAAAGAGAACTAAACCAAACTGAGAAGTGACCAGAAAGCCTCGCAGCCATGTTATAATTTAAATATATCGAACGGGTGGCGAGATGGTAAATCACTCACGCTAAAGCCACTGGGTAACCCTACCGGGTTCAGCTTCTCGAAAAAGTAATGCAGCCTAGGTGTTTTAAAAAAAGAAAAAGACTTTTCCATGTTAAAATCGATATTATTTTCTCCATTTAAACCACGTGATGTCCTCAAGAGAATTTGCTTTTTGATTTTTCATAAATCACGCATACGAGTGCACGTTCTCAAGGGTACCAGTTTAGGTGGTCTGCAATGGGAAACGAACAAGGTACAAACTAACAATTTCTTTTATCCAAAAACGGCCAAGAGAGGAAGGAAAGTCATATTGAGCATATTGTCCTTAAGCACAACAGCATGTTTGAAAGTATATAAATTATTGTTCTAGAGAGTGACCTTTAACTTTTGTGGTTAAAAGTGGTCGTTAAAATACGAGCTTTCGCCGATCAACGGTCCCATAAGTAGCCTGGGTCGCAGACACTCTAAAACGCAGTATGTACCAATGGTCTAGACGAATCGTGAGCCGGCATTCCTTTCTCTCTTCCATGGTATACATCATTTTTCCGTTTGTTGTTACATCTGACATGATATCCGGCCACTAACTTATTGATTTACAGCCGTATTTAAACTGATCTGCTTGAAATGTTTCTTATCCAGTCAATTACGCTTTAAGTCTATAAAACTATCCGACGTGATAAAATTTAAGTGATGAAAGGTCACAATAAGTTGAACAGGTACAGACAAATACATAAATTACCAAGATAACGTTATCTTCAGAACCAAAAGAATCGTTTTAAATACTTTGGTGACCGAGAAATATCGATCATTCTAAGCTATATAGGGAAATTATGGAATAAAATACTTCAGTATTATGATGAACACGAACAAAGAACTGTGCTCGTTTGACAAAATGGTTCACCTACAGAAACGTTTTATTGTTGTGATATATCGAGCAACTCACTCATACCGCATCTACAAGTTATAATAAGTAGAATTAGCCTGATACTTTCGGCCAACGCGAAAGAGACATACAGAAAAGAAATCACTGCGACTGACGAGTCAGTTGACATTAAAGAGGATCCAAGTCCAAATACCGCCTTCGAGATCAAGCAAATGGGGATCAAATGGCGTTCTTTCCTACCTCAAAGCTATACCAAGTTTTGCTTTTCACACCACACTTTCTGCATCCAATCAGCAAAGCTTTCTCTTGGAAAACAGGACGCCTCTCAAATAGAAGAAATTAAACTTCCTTCTTGCGTCTCAGAGACGGAAATAACTCGTTACTGGGAAGGGTCTCGGGAAAGTCCCTTGCTATCACGTGATAAACAGATCACATTGCTCCCCTTCTGTAAATCAATGTAGAATAACATCTGTTGGCCATGGAAAGAGACGTTAAGGGAAATTGAGAATATACTAGGGGGTAAGAAATGTACCTATTACCTTTTTGCATTCTGATGAAGTAAAGTATTTATCGAGAAGCTCTCTGCTTTGGAATTCATAGCTGTTCGACCAGCCTTGCCTTTTAAAGCACTATAAATCAACATTTTATAGTTCCCGGCTTTGGGCCAAGGGGGGATAAAATTGACGGTCGATCTAATGTCGCCATCATTGAACCACAAAGGAACAGAAGTATTTAAAAAGGCAATGACTGTTCATTTATACGGCGCTGATACCCCGGATGTTCACATGCCATCGGTCATAACAAGATTTTTCATTTATCTCAATCATATACAATCGTGGTGACCGTTTTTCGATATCTTTCCAAATGGCCGCGTGGTTAAAGCTCAAAGACAGGAGATAAATTCCAGTTGAGCTACCAAGCTTTGCTTCTTGGTCATATAGAACAACATTCTTCCTGCCTTAATTGCATGAGCTTGGGCGGCCTCACGGTGTATTACATGAGGTTCATTTCTCAGAAGCTACATCAATTTCACACTATTACACAGTAAGAAATCGCAAGGATGTACAGCAAATTGACCTGAACGAACTAAAAAAATTTACATGACAAGTTAAATTAGCCAGCTTAAGGAAATTCAATAAAAGCAACTTAAAAAAATCGCAAAGTAGGAGACCTACCCACTGCAAACAAGAAAATAACGAAACGGAACCGCCGAATCAATCGAAACGAGCAGGATAGCGGTGTACTTAATGGATGAGATAATAAATTGAAGCCCGCCACATGTACCATCTACTAACCAATGTTCTTATAATTTGCAAGTAGTTTGCAGATTAGATAACAAAACAAGTCTAAACACGTAAATAACGAGATCGAACACCAAATAACACTCAAGGCAAGGTTACCGGAAGGTTCTGGGGTGGGATCCAACTCTTTCTGGGGACTCAGTTGGCGTAAAAATATTCCTATCTCAGGGTCCCGACTCTTGCTTTCATCGAAAAAGAAAAAAGGAATAATAGGAATGGAAATACTAAGTTTAATTGCTCCAGATTTAATACCCGTAAAAAGGTCTAAAAACTGTTTACAACAAAGGTCATCGACAATATTCAGAATAACGATGCTGTCAGTAGACTTAAGAGCCATTTTCTGAGAAAATCGAGAATCGCAAGACACTCGTCAAAAAATCGAATTTTTTATTATTTTGCCAAAACATCCCTTTTAGTGACCTAATTTAAGGAAAAATAGTTTTGGGTTCAAACGATTCATTTTAAAGGAGAAATTAAAAAAAGTTTGAAAAATCGATTTTATTCCTGTTTCTCGCACAAAACACGGCAGGATGCAATGGCAACTTCGAGAGAAGGGTGAACGCGTAAGAAACATTCCCTGACATTGAAACTTCACCGAATTATTATTTTGTTCTTACTCTTGAAAACCTTAAAAGAAAGTTTGAAAAACAATGTCTTATATTTTTATAATCGACAAGTCTAAAGAAGTCATATTTGTGACGTTAGACATGCTAGAAAACGAAGGCCAAGTTTGACTATTAAAAAAGGCCTCTGGTATATGTCGCTTGATCATAAAATCAATATAAAATGGAACCTTGGCTTTTGTACTAACTTACTGGAAAGTTTTAGCTCTGGAAATCAAATACCATCCTGACACCAAAGCAAGCGGTGAGAGCAATCGAATTGGGAAATTTATGCAAATTAGACGGCTTGCGGACGGTTGTCAAACTAAAAGAAAGGTTTTACATGAAAGGATTACTCACCATTGCTTGTAACACGTTTTTACGGCAAGGAAAGTTATTTCCAACTTCTGTTGCGTCGATTTGAGTCACAAAATCCATAATTTTAAGCCAAAAGGTCCAAAAGACAAACGTACGTTTGCTCAGCGACTGCGCCAGAATCCGGCCGTGAATCGAAATAAAGTCACAACACGTCACTGCGGTCCTTTGGAAGCAAGAGTTGCAAGAGTTTTTACTTCAGTCAGGAGGCCAAAAGATTGAAAATTCATCGCAAACTAATGACTTCGATTTTGAAAACCTTTCATCACTTCAATCGTTCGTCGGCTGATAATAAACATCGCACAAGATCGTATGACCTTTGGCGTGTGACCGGAAATCGGTCACACGCTTATGTCACGTTAGCATACTGTCACGAATTTTAATACGATTTTTCACGTTTACTTTCGACAAAAAATAGACTCATCGAAATAAAATCAGGCCTGCTTTATTTGTTTGTTTGTTTTTTAATTTCTTTTATAGCCTGCAGAACTTGTTCCCCATGCATCGCGCGTGTCTCGCACCCCCAGTCCGCTTCGCAGTGCTAGCATGAAAAGCGCAAAAAACTGAAATTGACTCCTGTTCTGCAGTTGATTTCTTTTATAGACACCTTCTAGGCATTGACAGGCTGTGAAAAAAGTGTATTTTTCTTCTTATTATTTTTTGAAGTGCTACATCATTTTCCTATAAATTTCAAACGTGACTGCTAAAAGACTGTTTGGAACCCATGGATGGAGAAAAGCTGTGCCGGAGAGAAGGTCAACCTCCCAGCCGAGCCAACTTTTGCGAGCGTTTGTATGAGGAAAAAACTGACCACTTTGTCCGAGTCAACAGTGCTTGCGCATGCTGTCTTTGTCTAGCCTTGACCGTGTCGTCCCAGCTAGCTGGGCGAGTCAAAGTGAAGAAATATTAGCTGGGCCAGAAGGGTGAGGCCACCACTACCGGCTCAGTGGAGGGCTGACTTCCGGAAGCCCTCAACCCCGCCCACTACTGGTAGTAAGGCGTCTATCCGAACCAACCTTTTGTTTCTCATGTAAATGGTTTACCAAGTTTTGTAAGGAAATGGACGAAAAGTTGGCTCGCCCAGGGTAGCTTGGTTGGTGAGTAAACACCAGATAACCCCAATAATAAGCACAAACTTTGATTGTCAGTCAGAGATGTCCACTATTTTAAGTAAGCGACCTGGCATGTGATTGTCGCATCCATGCCCCCTTCCAGATCCCCTTTATTATCGGTAAGCCTCTGACAGGTCAAAGTAATACAGTCGTACCTCCAGTAGGCGACCACCAAAAATGCAAAGACTTAATGGTCTCTAACGGGAGGTGGCCGTTTAGAAGAATCGGACCACATGGGGTCTATTCCGAGAAGAGGTCCGGTGTAACAAATGCCTGGCAAAATATTATCTTTTACCTCTTTTGAAAAATACAGCTTTTAAATCATGCTCAATTTAAAGAGGGATTCAGGTGAGTGAGATATAGAATAGTCTAGAATCACAACAGAATCTTCATTTTGTTGGCTACATCTACTAAGTTAGGATATGTGTAGTTCCACGATGTCACTAAAGGTCTTTATATTTTCCAAGGAACATAGTGCACACAGCAAAAATAGAGAGCAGAGAATGCGTCAACTGGTCGCTTATGGAAAACAATTAACCGTGACGCCCAAAAAGTGGTCGCAGTCACTTACAGAAGGTCATTTACTGGAGGTTCCAAATATAAGGCTTTGAATGGGAAAATTTGGTCTTTTGGATTGGCGGTCGCACATGGAGGTTCGACTGTGTTAGGTCTATTAGAGTATGAGCCACCATCACCTCACTGTGAGTGACGAGAGTCAGGAACGTATAGTATACACTCCCTTAGGATGCACAGAATCGTTGTTTTGAGGTCCCGTTTAGCGAAATGGATCATTCAAGGGAGGTGCTGAAGTCCCATAGTGAAATTTATAAGGTTTATGGGTTTTTAGTGCAAGGCGAAACACAATACTTAGGGCCCTGTTGTTCAAACGTTGAACAACAGGAAATCACTATCAAGCGAATAAGAAGAAGCAATTGCGTTACTTATTGGATATAGATTTATCCAGGGGAAAGCGTTAGTCCCGGGGGCGTTAGTCAACTTTTCGAACATACGGCCCCTAAGTCACTCTCCTCCGAAGACTTACCCTGGGCGACCAGGATAGGGGAATATAATACTCGACC
Organism: Porites cylindrica; assembly: GCA_964035525.1. NCBI lineage: Eukaryota > Metazoa > Cnidaria > Anthozoa > Scleractinia > Poritidae > Porites > Porites cylindrica. The sequence continues at coordinate 27,180,826 of OZ037775.1, forward strand.
TTCCTTGCATCATCGCGAAAGCCTATAGCCTTCACTTTCTTTTGGCTCGTCCTATAATCCTACCCAACGTTCGTGGGACAGGAAAGTCTGCGTGCGAGGCTTGGGAATCTAGGGAGACTATGGTAGCATGGTGCAAATAGCCGGGATGAGCTACTTTGTCCACACGAACCAAGAGGATTGTGTCTGCTAGAAGAAATCAGATGTAGCTTTCTGTGATAAGTAATATTCCAACAGTATAGGATCATAGTTTGAAGCCATTTCACAATCACTAGTTTCCGCGCACCTCTACCGGCGAGTTGTGGACAAAAGCAGCTGATAGCTGTATACGAACCTTTTTTCCACAAAATGGTTTCTGAGTTTTCGTATTCGAAAGTGTCATGTATTGATTTTTTTAAATCTTAATCGAGGTCTTTTTTATTATGTACTGTCTATCTGACTGACTGTTTCTTTGTGTTTTTTTTTTCTGGTAATAACAGGTTTCATAATTTGGTCGCGGTTGGGGTTATAGGCTCCTGATCGTGAGCAAATAGCGAAAACCAAAGTAAACTATAGCGTTGAATCCGTTGGCCACGGAGAATTGGTATTATTCTGCAAGTTCTTTACTACAGCAAGAGAGTATACTCCCTTGACTATGGGACATTTGGCCGGGGGAACTTAGTATTTTGACCCGGCATAGGGGAGGAGGGGAGGGGGAGGGGGTACCCTGGCCAGATTCCAAATCACAGGGATGATCGAAGTATGTTTTTTTCTTGGTTTGAAAATATTTTGAACAAAAAAATTTTTTTTTTTAGCTTTGGCTTTACTTAAGTATTCAAAATATTCGTTCTTTTTTGGTCTTGATTTTCGCTTCCACGGGTCACTCACGACACTTGGAATCCGAGGTACCCCTCCTGTTTAGTACTTCGAAGGCAAAAAAGCTGTTTCCAAACCTAGTAGGTAAATAAAAGAAAAATAAATATGCATGGCTGTTTCTACTGCGATGAGGGAAGTTCTTGTCAAAAAATGTGAAAACTGTATTAAAATTGCTGACAACAGCTACGAAAATTTCGTGATAGCATGCTGACGTGACTGAAGCGTGTGACCAATTTCCGGTCACACGCCAAAGGTCATACGATCTTGTGCGATGTTTATTATCAGCCGACGAACGATTGAAGTGATGAAAGGTTTTCAAAATCGAAGTCATTTATAGTTTGCGATGAGTTTTTATTCCATTTGCCTCCTGACTGAAGTAAAAACTCTTGTAACTCTTGCTTCGACGCGTTGGGACTTTCGATTCACGGCCGGATTCGGACGCAGTTGCTTGCAAACGTACGTTTGTCTTTTGGCTAAAAATTATTTATTTTGTGACTCAAAACGACGCAAAAGAAGTTGGAAATAACTTTCCTTGCCGTAAAAACGTGTTACAAGCAATGGTGAGTAATCCTTTCATCTAAAACCTTTCTTTTTAGTTTGACAACCGTCCGCAAGCCGTCTAATTTGCATAAAGTTGCCAATTCAATTGCTCTCACCGCTTGCTTTGGTGTCAGGATGATATTTGATTTCCAGAGCTAAAACTTTCCAGTAAGTTAGTACAAAAGCCAAGGTTCCATTTTATATTGATTTTATGATCAAGCGGCATATACCAGAGGCCTTTTTTAATAGTCAAAGTTGGCCTTCATTTTCTAGCACGTCTAACGTCACAAATATGACCTCTTTACACTTGTCGATTATAAAAATGTAAAGCATTGTTTATCAAATTTTCTTTTAGGATTTTCAAGAGTAAGAACAAAATAATAATTTGGTGAAGTTTCAATGTCAGGGAATGTTTCTTACGCGTTCACCCTTCTCTCGAAGTTGCCATTGCATCCTGCCGTGTTTTGTGCGAAAAACGAGCATAAAATCGATTTTTCAAACTTTTCCTAATTTCTCCTTTACAATGAATCGTTTGAACCCAAAACTATTTTTCCTTAAATAAGGTCACTAAAAGGGATGTTTTGGCAAAATAAAAAAAAATTCGATTTTTTGACGAGTGTCGTGCGATTCTCGATTTTCTCAGATAATGGCTCTTAAATAAACCGATTAAGCTCGCGAAATGCATGGCTTATTCTTGATTAGCAATGTTCGTAGAAATCACAATTTCTGCTCGAATTGAATTTTGGCCAACAACTATAGAAGGGAGCCTATATACAAACTTAATGTTCATTAACACGAATAACAAAATTGTAAAATAACTTAATTTGTACAAAATTACGGACCTCATTGACTTGTTAAAAATCTCGGCTCTTTAGGCAACATACTCTCAGCCAAAAAGCAAGAAACGTACACAGAAACAAAACAAGAGGAAGATCACGAAAGCGTTGAGAGAACAAAATGAAAGCTAACTGTAAACTGATAATTAGAACCAACGTAATGATATTGATGCAGAGACTGAAAATGATGATGATGGTGTAGGCTTTTTACAGACAATCTTACTATCATCTCTTCCGTCGAGCGCGCGTAATAAAAATAAACATAGCGGGGAATCCTGTTTGTTTACCCATTAGTCAGTCTCGATACGGTGTGACTAAGAATTCTATATCCATGTCTTTCTAGTCTTTAATCATCGCTGCAGTCAAAAAACTCGTAAGCGACTACTTCGGGAATCAGGGGAATCTATAAAGGTGATCCCAGCTAGAGCTGTACGACTAAGAAAATCAGGGCTCTCGTAAGCGATCGTGTGATGCAACTATTGAGGTTGATCATACGAGAGATTTTAGCAGAAAGCATTCAAGTGTTGTTACCTTTCACCTATAATATTTGAAGTTAACGAACCATGCGTTAACGCTTTTGTGTGTGCTACTCTTGATTAAGCCAGGAAGTTTTATATGCTTTTAATAGGACAATTGCACGACGACGTCATTTTATTACAACTACCAGAATCCTCAATCTCGGATAAGCGACCTCCTGACACATGGTCTTACTAAACAGTGAAGTACATTGTAAAACTTGAGAAAAATGAATCTATTCGTTCGCTCTCATTACTGGTTACACATCTATTACAGTGTGTTATTTGTTCGATCTATAACTACAATATTAACCATTACCCTTGGGCAAAAGACTCAGATTTCCAGGTTTCAGTTTAAGAAGTTAACTTTTTGTTCTTCAGACGTTTTAGGGACATTTCTGTTCAAGACGTCGTACATGTCAAGCAAAAGTTTTTAACCAAAAATTTATCACGCGCGTTATCTAATCGTAAGTGCACTTCCGTAAATGAACTGTCACATAGAATAACAAACGATTTTGTCTATAAAACTACCAGTAATTGGCAGGGGAAAGTAAACTTTCATTATTTTTTTAGAATAAGTATCCCACTCTATTCTAGTTTGACTTAAAAATTTCGCCCTTGCAGTCCGACTCTCGTAAGCGACCACCAAAGCCTTTGCATTTTGGGTGGTCCTCTTACGGGAGGGTTCGACTGTATTAGAGCACAAAGTGGAAAAGCTCAGGTACACGGCCTGCAGCCAAAGATGAAAAACAAATCTAAACTTCCAGCACGTGCATAAACCATACTGGATCAGTCCACATGCCGCATGAAGTGTTTGCAGTAGTGATTGATTAATACAGTCTGTTCTTTAAGGATGAGGGAGGAGGAGAGGAGGGGTTTAAAAAAGAGGGGTTTAATCACTTTCTCCTGAAAAAAAAAAAAGGGGGGGGGGGGGGGAGGACGTAATTGAGAAAGGCGGCTTTGTAGGTTATGTAAGTTATTTAACAAAGTTTGAACCATTAGACAGCAAGTTTTTGTTTAAATTTTTGCCTGATGCCGAAAATCCCTGAGAAGCTAGAGGGGTGACCCGAGGATGACCCCTGAAATATCCTGTGTGTAAGAGTGCTTTTAATGCTCTTGTAGTTTCTAGAGTACTGGCAGCAGACATCAAGTTAATATGTTCAACCAGTATGTAACTGGAAAGCCAAAACAAGTTGTGGAACATTATCTTCTGATTGGGAAAGAAGAGGCTTATCAGAAAGCTAGGTCTGTATTGCAGGAAAGGTATGGAAACTGTAATGTTTTGATTGCAGTATTTATTAACAAGTTGGAGAAGTGGCCTAAGATAGGACCCAGGATGCCAGTGCCTTTCGGGAGTTCTCAGATATGTTAGATAAGGTCTTGGCAGCCAAGAACAACATCCTAGGACTTTCTGTACTGGACTATACAAAGGGGAATGTAAATTTATCATCCAAATTACCCTACTACATTGAAAACAAGTGGAGAGATGCAATTATATAATGGAGGCAAACCCATGGTGAAGCCAGTTACCCTACCTTTCTTAAGTTTGCGGATTTCGTCAGAGAAGCAGCAGAGAAGGCAAACATCCCACGGTTAGAAGGCTTCTTCACGTCCACCAGTCCAAGATTTAACAGAAAATCGAAGCCGAAACCAGAGAATGAGAAGGGCAGATAAGAGTGAGTCTATCTTTTTGTCGAGGGTCGAGGGTCGAGGGTTCCATGTCGAGGGCGAGGGTACAATGTCGAGGGTCGAGGGTCGAGGGTAACATTTTTTCCAATTTTTTTTTGGAAAAGCTAATAATCGATGCAATCAATGTCATGAAAACAAATAAGAAGAATTTAAAAAACAAATGGCGCGTGAACATCTTCTAGTTGTTGGATTGGGGAGGGGGGGGGGGGGGGGGGGGGGGGGGGGGAAAATAGAGAAAAGGTCCGGGACATCCATAAAGAAAATGTGATGTTGTTGTTTTTGCTGTTGTTTTATTAATCGATATTAAAATAGTACGTGGACATTCGAATTCGCTTAAAAGTAAAGAACCTTCTCCCTTCCTGTGAAGGTAGACAGGTTGAGCCTAAAAAAAATGGCCGTTCCATTCATGTTCAGTTTTCGTAGCTTATCTAATTAATTCCCTACGATTTTCGAAAGTTTAGTTTTTCACATTTCAGTCCCCAACTTAGCCTATTTTTCGTAGAAAAAGGAAATCTAAAATTTTCGGATTAGAAAATGCGATGGAGAGAGGAATCAGAAAAATTATCACTTTCGTAAAACCTAAAATTGCATCTAAAATTTTCGGGAAAATAATACTGAGGTCCTAAGTGATTTCGAAAAGATTCAAGTTGCCCTAGGATGACCGAATAGATACAACTTTACTGCGCCGCTTAAAATGTATTTCTAGAGATTTGAAAGTACTCTAGTCTGCTACACAGCCGTTTTTAGGGTCGTCACGCAATGCTCCTCCCAGGAGCTCTGGATAAGCGAAAAAGTGTTTGGGTGCCCCTGCTTCGCCGCTTATATTTCAGTCACGTCTGCCTCTTCTCTGCCTTGCTTGGCTGTTCAGTGGGGTAGTTTGAATATGGATATTTCACCGATTCTTGTTTTTTAAGCTATCCCACTGTATGCGACCGAATTGTCGTGCTTTCAATGAAGTAGAAACTCGCCATGAAATTTTAAAATACAAGTCATCGATAATCACCGACACCGGAAATCGTGACCTAGGTACGTAGCTGCATAGCTAGAGTGATAATTTAGATGGTTGATGCTATCGCCCGAGTCGCGCCACAATAATAAACTCCTTTAATTTTAATTACCACCGTTATGCAGCTTAAAAAGTGTATCACTGCAGAAATTTGAAACACCCTGAAACACAAAAGGAACGCAAAACCAACACTTATCGGCGTAGTTGATGGCGGCACTGGGACAATAGGAAGTCATGTGGCGAAACTAATTTTGCACACATCTTTATCCCTAGTGTGTATTTCAAACAGAAATCAGAGGTGTGTGCGCAAAAACTTTCTTCATAACGGCTTCAGCGATTATTTCCTATTTTGCACGAAAAGGGGAGCTTTATTCACGAACAGCGATCAGATCGAGGCAGACCGATTATGCGAACTTTCAAAAAAAGAAAAAAAGAATGTACACTATATGAATATTTAAAGAAAAAAAAAATTCCGCAAAAGACAGACTTGGAATACACTGTCCAGTTTCTTGCATGATCTTAAAAGTAGTAAATTTACATCAGAAACCACGGAAAAATTGTACTGGAATGGCCTAGCTTGTGTGACATTGTAACATTTCAAACAGTTAAACAGAATTTGCAACACAGTCGATTTTTTTTCGGGAATAAAAAACTTGTATTCACGGTTCACGATAAACGGCATTATCGCAGTACTCCGTTTTTTCCTATTCATGTCCAACTTGGCAAAACAACAGATCTTTAGTAGAAATGTGTCAAATTTAAAACAATTAATTGGATCAATGGGAGACATGGACCG
>OZ037775.1:27197059-27204559 GCA_964035525.1 Porites cylindrica
GCTACATTCCTCCCTTCTTCGAATCACTTGTTGGGTTAAAAGAAAACAAAAAGAAAATAAAACCTAGCCAACAATGTATATAAATGTCTCTTGGTGTCCCACAGAAATCCTAAGTTTTACTCTGAAGCAAGCTGAATAAAGCCTAAAACATGGTCTTGAAATTAGATGGTAATCTTTTGACTGTTATTGGACGTAAGGTGACAGAATCTCTTTGCTCCATAGTAGCATCATCTGATTGTGTGTGCTCCAATGGGCCGTCCTCACTCGCTCTCTCGGAGGAAACATTTATAGGTTCTCTGCACTCTTGGTTTGATAAACTTTGTGTTGATATCTGAGCCTCTGAAGCATCTGTTGACTTATTAGTAGTTGGTAAAACATCATAATCTGGCTCGGAATACTTCTTCTCATGGGTTATATTCCGGCGGTAATGCACACCATCAGCCTCAACAAGAACACTATTGCCATTCTTCTGAATAACTGTAATGGGAGACTGTTTGTATGGTTTTGACAGTTTGTTCTCTTTCTTCTGCCTCAGTAACACCTTATCACCGTCTCGAATCTCTCTTTCACGTGCATTCCTTTGGCACGCTGCATACACCTTTCCCTATTCTTTCCTCTCACTGTCGCGATCTCAAACCTTATCTTCGATGCTGTACTCTTGGAGATGGGATAGTTTGGTCCTGATACGTCTTCTAAATAATAGTTCTGTCGGGCTAACCCCATATAGTAGAATGTGGAGTACTGCGATACATCATTAAGAAGTTATCTATCTCTGATTTCCAGTTGCGATCCTCTGCTTGAGCGATACGCAGGCGCTTCAGGACACTGCGGTTTTGCCTTTCTATTTCACAATTGGCTTGTAGCCATAAGGGTGAGGTTCGTCTATGTTCAATTCCGCTTTCCTCCAAGTACTTTGTAAAATGTTCACTGGTAAACTACGGACCATTGTCTGTTCTTAAGGACAAAGGAAGGCCATGAGTGACAAAAATCTTGAACAGCATTGATACAATCTTCTTAGAAGTAGTAGACTTAGTAAATTCCATCTCAAAGAATCGGCTGTAATAGTCCACCACAAAAAACACATAATCACCAGAAGGCAATGGCCCCAATAGGTCAGCTGCTAGATGTTGCCATGGTGCTGTAGGCAACTCTGTACGTGTCATCGGCTAAGGTTTGGTTGGTTGTGAAATTAACTGACAACCATGACAGGTCTTACAAGCTTGACCACCACACTTTGGTACGCAAACGTTGCTTCATTGCTACGATTTCTGGATTTGCTTCGATTTTCTGCCAACTTTAGTACTTGACAGCGAAGTTGCTTTGGTGTCACAATTCGAGTTCCACGAAGAACATGCTTTCCAATCGCACTTACTTCACCTCGCACAGGTAGGTACTCTTTGAATTCTAAGGCATGCCATTTCCCATTCAAGAGACATTCTTGTACAATTTCAGCTCAGCATCATGTTCTGATGTTCTCTCTATTTCACGAGTTGTCAGGGCAACTGGTGTCGATTCTTGGGCGACCCACTTCACATATTCTTCGGTTTGGTCTTTGTGTTCTGACGGTGGCACTGCACACAGGAGGCGCAAGAAATCAGCAATATTCTTAGGACCCGGAATATATTTCACTTTAAATCTGTAAGGTTGCATTCTGAGAAGCCGTCTTTCGATCCTAGCACAGGTCTTGGAGAGAGGTCTTCTAGAGGCTTGTGGTCAGTCATTAGTTCAAACTCAGCACCATACAAATAGGTATGAAATCTTTCGTAGGCACACACTATGGCCAAGGCCTCTGTCTCAGTCTGAGAATATCTGCATTCTGTATCGGACAGGCTGCGGCTTGCATAACTAATAACTCGTAGTTCTTCTCCTTGCTCTTGAACTAGCACGGCTCCTAAGCCTACAGGGCTTGCGTCTGCGATCACCTTAGTTGGTGCATTCTTACCAAAGTATCCAAGTGTCTCTGCACTGGAGAGTCGCTTCTTTAACTCATCAAATAATTGCTGTTGCTCCGGCCCCCACACAAATGGTTCTCCACTCTTTGTAAGCAGGCGGAAGGGTGCAGAAACTGTTGCTAGGTCTGGAATAAACCGTGCAGTGAAATTGACCAGACCAAGGAAGTTTCTTACTTCCGCAGCATTCGTCGGCTCATGGGCATCAACAACAGCCTTTACTTTACCATTTGCTGGACCAATTTCACGTGCTGACAAAACATGACCCAATGTCAAATGTGACATCTTAAACTGACACTTGTCTCGGTTCAGTGTCAACCCCCTGCTGCTCAATACTCGGACCACATTCTCAAATCTTTTGTCATGTTCCTCCTTAGTGGGTGTATGTACTATCACATCATCAGGAATATTATGAGCTCCGACACACTCTTGCAGGACTTGGTGAAGTACCTTCTGGTACATCTCAGGTGCACAACTTATACCTAACATGAGTCGTTTGTACCGGTAGAGTCTCTTGTGTGTGCCAAATGTAGTGATATCCCTTGATTCGGGCGGCACTTCTATCTGATGATAGGCGGAGGAAAGATCCAACTTGCTAAAGAACTTGCTCTGGTGAAAATCTTCTAAAACGTCGTCAATGATGGGTATTGGGAAACGCTCTCGTTTTACTGCCATGTTGGCTTGTCGCATATCCACACACAAGCGAATATCACCTTAGGGCTTGGGCACCACTACCGCTGGTGAGACCCACGAGCTAAGTCCACTCACTTTCTCAAAGATATCTAGTTCCACAAGTTCATCCAGTTTGGTACTCAGTTTATCGCGCAAGTGGTAAGGAACCCGCGTAATTGGTTGTGCTACAGGCTGTACCTCTAGGTCAATCGGGACTTTTAGCTGGAAATCTTTCAGTTTGCCAATACCTTCACTACATCCCGGGAACTTTTCAAAAATACTGGCCTTCCCTTTTTCTCCATCCGTAAAAACCTCTAGTGAATTCACGTGAGCTCCCAGCCTCAAACTTCTTACAGAAACGGCAGTGTCCCGCCCAAGGAGGGCGTGTCCCCCATTTTCAATGACAACAAATTCGACCCCACTTAACACGCTCTCTCCAACAAACACTTCTGCAGTAAACGTGCTTGGAACTTATAGTGGCTGATTACTACCATATGCATACAACTTCTTTGAAGCCTTAGTCGACACACATGCAACCTTATTTACTTTCAGATATTCCCTTAAGTTACGACCTATGACATTGCAACTAGCACCAGAATCAATAATCGTTGTTACTGGCAAACCTCCTATCTTCACATGAATTTTCCCAACACTTGAAACATTAGAATCATCTAAAATGCCAAAAGCATATTCACAATCATCACCCTTATTACCTTCAGTTTCTACTTGCCTTACAACGTATATCCACAACAAAAACATTTGACTTTTCTTGCGCTCACATCCCCTTTGTAATTCATCTTTCCGCTCACACTATTCATTTTACTACCGACCTCACCACTTCCTCCTTCGATTGAACGGGCCTGTTTTTCAGATTCCTCCATAGAACGAGCAATTTCTCTTAATTGTGGCAGTGTCAAGTTTCGACTCTTCTGAATTAACTTACTTGATCTCGAATTTGCTCATCCACAGTTGCAGCGTCTCCGAATTCGCAGGCTTGGGCGTTTTGTGACAGTCTAGTAACAAACTGTTCGACGGTTTCGTTTGCCAGTTGACTTTTTTTCACGAAAACAAAGCCTTTCATACGGAACATTCGCTTGCGGTTTGAAATATTTATTCAAGGTCGCCTTTGCTTTCTGATAGATATCCGATCCTCCTTCTTCGGACAACGTGAAATAAATATCCTGCACATTCAATCCGGCATTATCAGCAATAAAGCCTTCTTCTGATCGACATTTTTGACTACTTTTCCCGCCGAAAACAATTCAAAAGCTCGAAGCCATCTTTCCCAGCGTGCGGAAATACCAGCAGTTTCTGAATAGTAGAACGGCTTTAATCCTTGCGCATCGCTTAAATATACACTTGCCATCTCGAATAAACTTCATAAGACCGTCCTCATCGCCAAAGTGCAGTGTCTTACGGATTTAACCACGGATTGATTCGGATTTAACCACCAACACACACCACTGCTGCTCGTGCACACATGTGTATTCAATCATCATAACGGTCAGAGCGCATGCCCGATAATACAAACATGGGGGGTGGGGACGGTAGACCTAAATATTTGCATATACCACAAGTGAAAGTAGAGAATGTGATTATTCTTATGGCTTTTTTTGTAAGGTTGCCTTGCTTTGCAACGTTGCTGCCAGACGAGTTGAAAACCTATGCTGCGCATTTTACCACTCCCACGTTCAAACAGCTGTCTTGCAGCAATTCAGGTTATTGCAAGTTGCGCGAATACTGACTTTTGATTGGTTAACAGTATCCTGGAGTCATACTAAACACAGATTCACATCACCAGGGCACGCCACTTGCTACAAACCAAGTTTATTTTTGGCCGGTAAAGCACGCAACATGTTCAGATCTTGTTCCAAAAAGTAGAAGTTCTTACTACTTTCTGCAACAACTTTTCGCAATTTGCAACAGTCTGGTTTGTTCCAAAAAGGTTTGATTCGTGTGGTTAAACGCGCAACATAGTTAATTAATTCGTCTTGCCGCAATGTTGCAAAAAAGTTACATGTTTTTGTTTCCCGTTTTACCCTACCTTTAAGAAGTGCCTCCTAGTGCAAAAGTTTTGGCTGGTTTTGGAATGACCAGCAATAGACGATCTTCCTCATTATGGCAATTGAAATTTTGAAGAAACACAGGGAAAATTGCGTTTTTTATATTTATCTCTAAAACCTGCCAAATTTCCTCTTTGAAATTATTAGCCTTGCTAAGGTCTACATTTCGCACACTAAAGTGGTCAGATAGAGCTCTCGCGTTTGAAAAAGTAGGCTTTGTTCTTAGTTTAAACCCGAGTCTCGGTGTCCTTACCACAAGTTGCAAAACGTATGCATGGAGAAAAAGAAGAAAAGAAACTGTGCTAAAGAATTCCAATTTTTTCCTTCCCCCTGACTAGGAAAGCTTCATAAGAATTACTTCCTATGGCTGGAATAATTTGAATTCTAATTGATATAATTTATGTGACGTTTCTTAAGATCTAGTCACTTTTACTTTTGCAGGTCCTTGCTTGTTTTTTTTCCTTTAAGAACAAGGTACACCGAGTGAAACAAACTATAAAAAATTAAAATTATCTCGCTTGGAAATGCATGTCCTTCTAGAACACAGCTTTAGCACAGAGGTACCTGATTCTTCGACTGGTTGGATATACCCAGCATAGAGGGTCATTTCTTCCATGAAGTTAATATTAGATTCTTGTCTTCTTTTCTTTTTCTCTTTTCAGTAAGTACACGTCCTCTCTGGGGACAATTTGTCTTAATTTCTGCTAATATACAGGGGATCTTTTGCAACCCCGACTTTTCTGGACGTAGAATGATAAACTGATTGTTGTCACACCGGCTGAACAATTTTTTATAAAAATCCGTGGCAAGAGTGCCAAGAGTGGTCAACATCGCAATATTTTTTTGCCGTATCTGTTTCATTTGACAAACACAGGTTGCCGCAGGCACGCAGCGTACACATTCTATTTTCAGAGTCGCCTTGGTCGTGGTATATCTAGATATCTACTGTCCTAGGTCTGCCTTTATAGCAAACAAACAGTGCATTATATAGTGACGTATACGCTCGGATATTGTGATGCATAATGTAGAGACAGGTTTACAGATGAGGTTTGTCGTCCGACTTTGAAAAGAAAATATGTGGAAAAATTAAAAACCTATTTAGCTTACCATTTCGAACCTCGCTCATTAATATTTTATTACGAAACTAAATGGAACAGAAAACGATGACAAGGGCCACACAAAAGAGCAAGGCTAAGTTTATTAACTTAAACGGAAGCTTCGCTTTAGGCTTGGCTAAATCTATATATTTACCTTGGTTTCTTTAAGAAAGGATCATTTTTCTTTCAAACCTAAACAAAAGTAAGAACGTTAGCAGAGCAAGTAACTTACTGCTAGTTGGTATTTCCTCTGGACAAGCGCACTTATGGCTTAAAGTGAATTCCTGAAAAATAAAGCGAAACAAATGCTATTTAAGTCCTGATGATTAAACCACAGAGCATTTTTTCCCGACCTTTATAGGACACTAATTATTAATAATAAAATTTATTTTGAAATACTTACGTAAGTAGTAGTATTATCCTGAAGTACTTCGAATTTAGCATCATCAGGTTTATCCAGCGAAGGATTGCACTCTAACCTGATTATGGCCTTCCAGCCTTGAGGCCTTAAATAGAAAAAGAATTAATTTCTACTTGGCTCAACTCTATGGTTATTTTCACTACAATCAAAACTAAAACAGTAAAACAATTTTCGTTGCTATACTACACCCCCATGGAACACGAGATGGATATGAGCAATAATGATTTTTAGCTGGGCGCGAAATGCCGCGATTAAGCCAGCAAATCCTGGAAAACGCCATATTCCTCCCAATCTCAGATGCTCAATCCTACGGAAGATCAAGAAAAACCTAGGGATAACCGCCCAAGATAATGACGAGCACGGAATTCGACCACCAGTGATTCTGATCGAGAAATACGGTCCTCCCCTATACCAGAGCCTTGGGACTTGAGAATGTCAAGTCTAGCTAAAGCATGAATGAATGAATGCATGTAAACATAAATGTTCAGTCTGCCCAATGTCTAAAACATTACCTAACTGTAACGGCACCCTAGTGCCTTTTAGCTATTTTCTTTATTGTAACCGCATTTTACGTCACAATGATTTTCCGCCAGCCGTCACGTGACCTTAGCTTAAATACCGCTACACGTGCGTAGTTTTCTCTAAGGCTCACAGAAATTCGACGGGTAACCATTTCAAGCTTTATTGCTGTTGAACTCAGAACCTACTAGAGCGTTCGCCCCAACACGTCCTACAACGGGATCGCTGTAAAAGTTGGCACAATAAACCTCAGCCTTGTGGAACCTGTGAGTCGCTTAGTTTTTCTTAGTTTCACGGATCTCTCCGACACCGGAGCTGATGCCGCTACACTAACCAACAAACATGATTTTATATAGAAGGAGAAGAGCCTGCTAGGCAATACAATACAATACAATACATTTTATTAATTTTCTCAATTGGGTTTTTCAGAATTAATTAATTAAAGACTCGTTAGGCTAAGTAATGTACGAAATAACTAAAAACTACATTTATAATTTACAACTGAATTTGAATGCTCGAACTACAATTATGAAGTTGAAAGCTAATAAACAATTAATTAAAATAGATCAACAGTCTACGGGTAAATGCTCTACTTCCGCATTATCATTATCTCAAGCCTGGCACTCGTTTTAAAAACCTCAACAGAGGCAGAGTTTCTTATGTCATTTGAAAGACTGTTCCAATATTTTATTATAGAAGCCCTGAAGGGGAAGGCACGCTGTGCAGCGGAGGTTCGGCACTGAGGGTGGTTAAGTTGATTGCTCTGTCCAGTGCAATAC
>OZ037775.1:27209559-27297059 GCA_964035525.1 Porites cylindrica
TTACTACGGTGAGCAATGTACGTTTGTTGTAGCTTCTTTGTGTTACCTGGTTGAAAAGTACGCAAGCTTATAGCCATTTTATGAACGAAGATCGAAAGAAAAAAGCCTAAGGAATGCTCAGTTGTCTTTTTAGTTGTAGAAAGAGAGCTCTAGGTGGGAAAGTCTTGCTTCGAGGAGTAGTTGATTTTATCAGCCATTTAACGCAGAGGCGGCTGGTGGCCAAAAAAAACAAACAAAAAAAAACAACGACGACAACAAAAAAAAGCAACCAAGAAGACAAGGTTTTATACTGATTTTCAGAAAGATTTGTCGCTCTACTGTTTTTCTTGAATAAATGGTGTTGGCGTTAAAGATGTTTAATCGAATTTTAATTCATGTCTTGTTTGTTAGAATTTTGCCTCGCGGACCGCTTTTTCTTAGACTTTTAACGTACGTGGACTAATTCAAAATGCAATACGAATTGCTTTCCACCGTAGACTGAGTTACGATGAGATGACTTGTCATTCTATAGGATTCTAACTATTCAGCCTTTGGATGAAGTCCTGTGGTGTTACCATCTAAATAAAACCTCCTTGGCAGAACTTTTGAATAATGCTATTTATTTGTTAGGAATTTTTACAAAAAAGAATTCGCATTTGTTAAGTAATTTTTTTACTTTGGCCACTATTTAATTAATAAATCCTTTCACTGCTAGACCGAGTTATGATCAGATGATTTGTCACTCTAACTTTTAAATCTTTGGACAGAATTCTATGTTGTTACAATTCAAATGTAACCTTTGGAAGAACTAACTTGCAAAGTACTATATTATCATTTCTTAATAGGATTTTACAAAAGAAACCTTATTTTTGCGTACATTTTTTCTTCGGCCATACAATCATAGGAGTAAAAGGGTTTAAGGATGAAGCAATTCGCATAAAAGTGTTCTAAAATATCAATTTTCCTTTATATTTTATTATCACTTTTTTCTTTCGAAAGCCGAAAGGCGTACCTAAATTCCATTTAATTCGCTGCACACTTTATAGAAAAACTAAAGCTTAATGTGTCCACAATAATTTTATAATTTTATATGCGTTAATATAATGTGCATGACTGCCTTTCTCTCCCTCTCTCTCCCACAATATTTTATTTTAGTAGCCTAAATTTAACTTAATCTATATATCAGATTAGTACATTCTTTCTCTCTTTATTGTATGCTTTTTCTAGTAGCTTCCCATCCCATTTACGGTGTGTGTTATCGCAGCATTACTTAATGAATTATTCTGCATAAACTGAAGACAGGTCCTGCGTAAATTGAAATATCTTTCATTACTAGTACCTGCCTGAACATGTTCAGCAATAGTACAAAATGCATTATTTTATTTATGAGCTTGTGTAACGATGCGCTTCCTACTGTAGCCTTCTTTCGAAATACTTGTCGTTATTACAACCCACTAGTTATTTCAGCGTGTCTTGGTTAATCCACATAAATTAAGACGTTTCCCGCGCATTATATTTATGAGCCGTTTGTTAATTTTTACTCCCCACTTTTTGCTCCTCAAAAAAGGGTATAATCCTCCCTGGAAACCACTACCGACTTCCTCCAAAGTGCCATGTTGACCAGCAGTATGTGAGGTAGGGAAGGACAGCAGCTGTATGTTCGTAACGGTTTTCGCTCGATCGGTAGGACCTTGCTGGAGAATCAAAACTCCATTCCGTGATGTTGCATTCCAGAAAGGAGACTAAAGCCCAGAGACGGTCAAGTGGCGATCAATAGTAAAGCGAAAATGCCAGGTTTTCAGATGCGTTGACAGACCATAAAAACAGTTAAGTCGCGAAGTTTGAAAGTCATTTATTGAAAACTAACGAAGATAGAGCAAAGTGGCAGAATTTTACAGACGTTTGTATTGTGAGGGGGATTTTAATTAACTTTCGAGGAGGACCATATTACTTTTGAGGACAGGCTAAAGAACATTGACTTGCGCCTTCGATCAATGAAAAGCTAATACGTGGTCACCAGAAAACCTAAGAAAAACATGTGACCACGATGAATTAGCACCTAAGCCCGCGATATGGTCATGTGATTTTGGTCAGCTTATGCTCTGTTTCGAGAGTTGTCAATTTACCACAATATAGATGTCCATTATCAAGTTAAACACAGGTTACAGGCTCCAATACTAGCTAGAAAATCTGACGTTTCACATTGGTTTCCCTGTGTTGCAGACGGTCGGACGGACGGACGGTCATGTGACTACCAAAGTTTATTGGATAGATAGATAACCAAATTTTCTTACCAAAGTTTCTCTTCTGTGAGAGCCCCGCTATTACTTACGTATTAGTGTATTCCAGCTGCGGCTTGTCTTTACCACATTCAAAAGTACTTTGATATCCTATGATCTCGCGATCACTTTCAGCTCGATCGGTTTTATCCCATCTACAAACCTGAGAGGAACAGAGGTCGCTCAACGTAATGAGTGATGCAAAAAATACCTCAGTCTGTAAATTTTGAGTTAGCTTTCTTTATATCTTTTAATGAATTTTAGGACTATTCGGAGATAGTGCTTTAATTGAGGTAGTATCTATAAAAAGAAACAATGGACCTTTGTCGGTGACTAGAACCGTACCCCGGTTGGGCAACATTTCAGTTGACTCAAATCAAGAAGGAATAGGTACGGTACGTGTGTTATATCATCAAAACTTTCACTAAAACTGAAACTATTGTTAAGAGAAAAACTTTAAAAGGGCTTTTATGTTATGGTCTGTTAGTTCAAAGAACAGTTTACAGCATCTCAATGAAAGATCTTCGTTATTCTTAAAAAGCCTTTGATACTGTGGATCACTCAACACCTTTGCGCGCATCGAATTTCTGTTATCTTATAATCCCCTTAGCTTTTCTCTCTTTTCTTTAATGATCAGATTGCTGCTTTGTCATGTATGTTTTTGTTCTAGATAAGTCCCTCTTAAAATCAGCTGATTTCTTTGGTTCGTAAGTAGTTGTCGTTTTACGGTTCAGATCATAAAATGAGTAATTTACTCTCAACAAATTTATTTAGCGATTACTGAAAAGAGACCTTTTTACCATTTTAATTAAGTACATCCTTTTATAACTGCCAAGCGTTCTGATCATTATTAAAAGCAGCTTTTAAATACTTACAGCCACATCACCAACTGGACACGATTCACCTTTCGAGAAGGAGCGACAAGGACTGTACGCGTACTCCCAATTTCGCGTGCCAACCGCTTCCAAAAAGCTGTTTAAAAATCAGTAAATCAGTTTCTCTCACCCTTCTTGTATAAAAAACTAGTTCCAGTTTTTTTTGTTATTTTTGCACATACTGAGATATAATCACTAAAAAGCTATGTCGTAAATTTTCATACATAGGCTCCTGACGCAAATGAGTTTTAGCCAATCAGTAGAGCGAACGATGAAAAAAAATTATACGTCCACTAATCAGCGCCAGAACAGCGTCCTTGCTTTGGAATCGAGTTGCTTCGTCGACATTAAAGCGTTTTCCTCGCAGAGTTTTTTCGTGAAAAAGTGGAAAACATCTGGGACAGTTGGAGTGGAATAGTTTCGTATATCTCACTGTAGATGAAGAAAAGAGCCAGTAGAAACAGCGGAAAGGGGTAAAACCAAAAAAAATAACGAGAAGTAAGCTTCCGTTATTCTTCTTATTAGAGCCATGTATACTTTTTTGTCTACTGTTTATATTCAAACCAGCCATTTTAGTCAAATTTATTCATACATTTGGTGTTGTGTTTTTTTTTAGTGAAAGGCGGACCTTTTTCCTCCTGAATAAATTTTGGATCTAGGGTCAATTTAAAACTTTTACACGTGTAATTTACAACTGTAGTCATTGGTTTAGAGTCTGAGAACAATAGCTGCACTTGTAAGTTACGCGTGTTTAAAAGTTTTGTTAAATTGACCCCTGGTTATAACGCCTCACTCTGCTTGAGCTGTGCTTAATCAACACATAACTTGGCTAAAATGCCTTGTTTTCAGAAATTTTCACCATGCTGGGGGGTTCATTCCATATGCGAATACTTTTATAGTGTTAGTATTTGACACTAGAAAACAAAAGCAGATATTGAGAAATATTTCAGAGGGTTTTTGTAGTAGAAGACAAATAGGTGACCGCCAGGGGTGACAGGTATGTTCAGAACTATGAGATAAGAGGAATATGAAGATCTGAGGGCAATTGAAATCCAACTTTTTTTCGAATATTTAATCAGAAAATTTCAGACAGGTCGCTAAGGGGGCCTATTCCCCTGTAGGTAGCCTATTGCTGGGCTATTTGACTCAGTTTTTTCAAAACGATTGGAATGCTACATAAAGTTATTGCTGTTAGTGTTTTACAAACCTCGGACCGTCTTTTTGCAGAGGAGCCAGGTTGTACACTTTGTCTTCATAAATGCAACAACACTTGCAATTAGCTTGCAGGGGAAAATATCAAGTCATTTTTTTAGTTTTAGACAAAATATCGAAAAATAAAAAAGACAGGGGCAGAAGAAAAAAGACGAAAATGAGCAAGGGGTTTACAGTGAAGAGGAGTTGTGTGGTAAAACTTCTGGCAAATGAGAATTTCAAGCAAATCCTAAACTACGTCAAAAAAGTAATAACAAAAATCGACAACAAGGTAAACAAGCCTAGACGGAGAGGGAGAAATTACAGAGTAGCATAAAGCCCTCTTTTCAAAAATCCAGATAAGTAAATGAAATTAATATTCATATGGTATTAAAACTCGTCTTACCATCTTCTTTTTTACAGAAATTATGAAAAATGTTATTCAGTATGCATTTCAAACGTTTGTGAAACTACCTTTTTACACCTGTGGTCGTGTGGACGGGACCTTAAACCAATAAAAACTATGCTGTTTCAAAAATATCAGGGTTCGTGTGAACGGGGCCTAAGCTTGTTTTTTTTTAATTTCCCAATTCATGCCATCTTTTTCCTAAGACGTATGCCCGTAGATAGAACGACTTTTGAAAGAAACGTTTCTCTGGTGGACTGAAATGGGAAAACAAAACATACCAAAAATGATGAAAAGGACTATTTCACATTTTATCCAACATTAATTAGGTTCCCTTTTCGCTGAGGAAAAATGCTAAATACCATTAACACTTGAATATTGTCTTACTACTGTTTCCGCTGGCATCTGCTCCTGGATACTGTTGGGAGCTAAACAGTAACGTTGGAAACAAGACACATCTTATCCAATTTATCGGTAGCATGGTGCGAAAAACATTCAAAATATATGCAACCATCTGGCTGGCCATGTACTGGTTTGACCTGTAATAAAAGAACAGTGACTCAAACAACGGACGCGTTCTGATTATTTCAAAACCTACTACCCACTATACTTCATCGAAAGATAATTTCTAAATCACTACCAGAAGTGATTTCTTTCTTTTCTTGCACTTTACTGCCTTTTGCGTTTATTATCGTAACTTGAAGGCAGTCATTTTATTCCGTTTGTTGCCGTATACGTCGTTTACGTGTCTCGCGTTATACCCATTCTTGCCCTTTTACGGCTATGATCACCCTATGCTGGATAGCTTTTCCGGTGTGCCGACGCGAAAAGCTATTCGGTATAGTATGAACAGCTGTCGGATGTAAGACTCTCCACTTTAGAGATCGGGCACCTTCAAATTTGCTCCGTCACAGAAATCGCGCCAAAGGGTCCTAAAGGGGTAAAATGGGAACTGGGATTTGCCTATCTAGGTCCTGGGAAAATGGGATTGACTGCACTGGGGCTGAGATTTAACCACTGGGAAAGGGATGGACAATTTCTAAATTGGGAATGGGATATCTCTCCTTTGACGATCTTCGAATATATTATTTGACACGATTGCTCACATGTGCCCATTCTTTGAGATAAAAGAAATAATATTTTGTACCAGTAGACCTCAGTAAACACATAGCATCATGTCAGTCTTATTTTTTGCCTTTGTGTCTCATGCCACGAGCCGCAACACAGTTAGCTGGTCTGGTCAATTCAGCAGTTTGTTGTCGGGAGAATGACATGGGCACGTTTGCGTACGACAGAATTCAAATGCGGGCGTGGAACTGAAGATTCCGCCGCGAAGAGGGGGTTCGCGGATCTTGCAGTAGAAATGTTTTATGTGGACTTCGTTGAACCCGGTAACTCCCAATAAAGCGCTGTTCGTATCTCGGACCATTGAGGAACATATGGAAATGCCTAGAAGAAGTGAATCACGTTCCTTGTTCATCCGAGTGATCTAGCCTGTGCACAGACGCCCCCTCCCATAAAAAAGGGAACAATAAACGTCGTCTTTAGTCAGAGTTCATTGCGTTCCCCGGCAAACTCAGACTCCAACTTTTGTGGCACTCCTGCACAGGCAACATAGCCAATAACTTGGAAAAACACCCAAAAAGCAAACAAAGACCGTTAGAAAGCAAAAAGGGAGCAAGTTGCCTCTAATGCATGATAAACCCCTTTTTTCGAAGAAACAGACCATGTGAGATTGGTAGACGATGGTGGAAGCCTGAGATGCTTTGTGGTAAAACACCCTAAGTGGATAAGAGTAAGAGTTCAATCAGTGGCCATCTAAAGTACTCCAAGCGTGTGCATGTGTGCTTTGCACGGGTCGCTGTAGAAGCTTTAAATATATAGGCAAAGAGAATTGACGAGTTTTACGGTCCAGTGGCAAAAATGAGGAAGACAAGATTGGTTTTAATATGGTGATCCTAATAAGGGTTGGAAGACAAAGAGTATTTACCAGCAGAATGAGAAATTATCGTCAATCCACGGCATCAATGAGCGCTTTTACTTCATTATGGCAATGCGCTTCAGTTCGCAAACGAGCATTGAAAATGGGATTTCAGATTTGGTAACTGGGCTTTAGACCCAAATTTGGCTGGGACCTGGGCCGCGTAATGAATAGGGCGATAGCCCACGTTTGATATTTCAAAATTCAAACATGAATCAGAGGCTTAAGGAACAAAATGGCAAATTTTTCACGACTCCATTGTCTCGCCATTCCCAGAGGAGACTTGACCACAAAGAGAACCAAACCAAATTTAGAAGTGACCAGAAAGCCTCGGAGTCATGTTATAATTTAAATATATCGAACGGGTGGCCAGATGGTAAATTACTCACCCGAAAGCCACTGGGTAACCCTACCGGGTTCAGCTTCTCGATAAAGTAATGCAGCCTAGGTGTTTAAAAAAAAGAAAAAGACTTTTCCATGTTAAAATCGAACAACATTATTTTCTCCATTTAAACCACGTGATGTCCTCTAGAGAATTTGCTCTTTGATTAAACATAAATCATGCATACGAATGCACGTTCTCAAGGGTACCAGTTTAGGAGGTCTGAAATGAGAAACGAACAAGGTACAAACTAACAATGTCTTTTATCCAAAAACGGCCAAGAGAGGAAGGAAAGTCATATTGAGCATATTGTCCTTAAGCACTACAGTATGTTTGAAAGAATATAAATTATTGTTCTAGAGAGTGGCCTTTAACTTTTGTTGTTAAAAATGGTCGTTAAAATACGAGCTTTCGCCGATCAACGGTCCCATAAGTAGCCTGGGTCACAGACACTCAAAAACGCAGTATGTACCAATGGTCTAAACGAATCGTGAGCCGGCATTCCTTTCTCTCTTCCATGGTATACATCATTTTTCCGTTTGTTGTTACATCTAACATGTAATTTTTCGATGTGGATTTTATCCCATTCACTGATCTATTGGATCCTTGTTTTGATATCCGGCCACAGCCGTATTTAAACTGATCTGCTTGAAATTTTTCTTATCCAGTCAGTTACGCTTTAAGTGTATAAAACTATCCGACGTGATCAAATTTAAGTGATGAAGGGTCACAATAAGTTGAACAGGTACAGACAAATACATAAAATTACCATGATAACGTTATCTGCAGAACCAAAAGAATCGTTTTAAATACTTTGGTGACCGAGAAATGTCGATCATTCTAAGCTATATAGGGAAATTATGGAATAAAATACTTCAGTATTATGATGAACACGAACAAAGAACTGTGCTCGTTTGACAAAATGGTTCACCTATAGAAACGTTTTATTGTTGTGATATATCGAGCTACTCACTAATACCGCAACTACAAATTATAATAAGTAGAATTAGGCTGATACTTTCGGCCAACGCGAAAGAGACATACAGAAAAGAAATCACTGCGACTGACGAGTCAGTTGACATTAAAGAGGATCCAAGTCCAAATACCGCCTTCGAGATCAAGCAAATGGGGATCAAATGGCGTTCTTTCCTACCTCAAAGTTATACCAAGTTTTGCTTTTCACACCACACTTTCTGCATCCAATCAGCAAAGCTTTCTCTTGGAAAACAGGACGCCTCTCAAATGGAAGAAATTAAACTTCCTTCTTGCGTCTCAGAGACGGAAATAACTCGTTACTGGGAAGGGTCTCGGGAAAGTCCCTTGCTATCACGTGATAAACAGATCACATTGCTCCCCTTCTGTAAATCAATGTAGAATAACATCTGTTGGCCATGGAAAGAGACGTTAAGGGAAACTGAGAATATACTAGGGGGTAAGAAATGTATCTATTACCTTTTTGCATTCTGATGAAGTAAAGTATTTATCGGGAAGCTCTCTGCTTTGCAATTCATCGCTGTTCGACCAGCCTTGCCTTTTAAAGCACTATAAATCAAAATTTTATAGTTCCCTGCTTGGAGTCAAGGGGGGATAAAATTGAAGGTTGATCTATTGTCGCCATCATTGAACCACAAAGGAACAGAAGTATTTAAAAAGGCAATGACTGTTCATTTATACGGCGCTGATACACCGGATGTTCACTTGCCACCGGTCATAACAAAATTTTTCATTTATCTCATATACAATCGTGGTGACCGTTTTTCGCTATCTTTCCAAATGGCTGCGTGGTTAAAGCTCAAAGGAGGGAGATAAATTCCAGTTGAGCTACCAAGCTTTGCTTCTTGATCATATAGAAAACATTTAATTTTCCCTGCCTTAATTGCATGAGCTTGCGCGGCCTCACGGTGTATTTCTCAGATGCTATATCAATTTCACACTATTACACAGTAAGAAATCGCAAGGATGTACAGCAAATTGACCTGAACGAACTGAAAAATCTACATGACAAGTTAAATTAGCCAGCTTAAGGAAATTCAATAAAAGCACCCTTAGATAAAACTAAGACAAATTTAAAGCAGTCGCTAGACGTAGAAGACGTTACAGGAAGTCACTCAAAGAGAGCCGCTAGAAAATAAAATGTCATGTGACGTCAAGGAACTTTCCCGGACTGAGAGTATATTTGCTCTCCTCGTTCTGCAGAGACTGCGAGAGAAAACATCGGCGAATGTAAAAAGAATCTTGGCATAAGAGGTGAGTTACATCTTTTGGTTTAGTTATGCTACTAGTTATATGATGGAATGATTTTATAATAGGCATGTACTAAAACTCGAAACAACACTAAAAAGAAACAACCGAAACGAATCCACCGAAACGGACTGAAGGGCCTCGGCAGAACTGACCATACGGCCGAAATAAAATCGTCGGAAATGCAAAAGCAGCTGAAAAGAAAACTGCAAAGTAGGAGACCTACCCACTGCAAACAAGAAAATAAACGAAACGGAACCGCCGAATCAATCGAAACGAGCAGGATAGCGGTGTACTTAATGGATGAGATAATAAATTGAACCCCGCCACATGTACCAACTACTGACGAATTTTTTATAATTTGCAAGTAGTTTGCAGATTAGATAACACAACAAGTCTAAACACGTAAATAACGAGATCGAACACCAAATAACACTCAAGGCAAGGTTACCGGAAGGTTCTGGGGTGGGATCCAACTCTTTCTGGGAACTCAGTTGGCGTAAAAATATTCCTATCTCAGGGTCTCGACTCTTGCTTTCATCGAAAAAGAAATAAGGGAATAATAGGAATGGAAATACTAAGTTTAATTACTCCAGATTTGATACTTGTAAAAAGGTCTAAAAACTGCTTAAAACAAAGGTCATCGACAATATTCAGAATAACAATGATATGCTGTCAGTAGACTTAAATAAACCGATTAAGCTCGCGAAATGTATGGCTTATTCTTGATTAGCAATGCTCGAAGAAATCACAATTTCTGCTTCAATTGAATTTTGCCTAAAAACTATAGAAGGGAGCCTATATACAAACTTAATGTTCATTAACACGAGTAACAAAATTGTAAATTAACTTAATTTGTACAAAATTACGCTCCTCATTGACTTGTTAGAAATCTCGGCTCTTTAGGCAACATACTCTCAGCCAAAAAGCAAGAAACGTACACAGAAACAAAACAAGAGGAAGACCAACAAAGCGTTGACAGAACAAAATGAAAGCTAACTGTAAACTGATAATTAGAACCAACGTAATGATACCGATGCAGAGACTGAAAATGATGATGATGATGCTGTAGGCTGTTTACAGACAATCTTACTATTATCTCTTAAAAAGCCGTCGAGCGCGCGTAATAAAAATAAACATAGCAGGGAATCCTGTTTGTTTACCCATGACGCAGTCTCGATACGGTGTGACTAAGAATTCTATATCCATGTCTTGCTAGTCTATAATCATCGCTGCGGTCAAAAAAATCGTAAGCGGCTACTTCGGGAATCAGGAGAATCCATAAAAGTGATCCCAAGTAGAGCTGTACGACTGAGAAAATCAGGGCTCTCGAAAGCGATCGTGTGAGGCAACTATTGAGGTTGATCATACGAGAGATTTTAGCAGAAAGCATTCAAGTCTTGTTACCTTTCACCTATAATATTTGAAGTTGACGAACCATGCGTTGACGCTTTTGTATGTACTACTCTTGATTAAGCCAAGAAGTTTTATGATTTTAATAGGACAATTGCACGATGACGTCATTTTACTGCAACTACCAGATTCCTTGAGTTTGTTGTTTTCTTGTTTAAGGCTATTGTTCTTTATATCCTGAGCGGCATTGACAAATTTAAATAACAAAGCAAAACCGAAATGAATTCTGGTAGATTCATTACAAAAGAGGTCGCTGTTTCTGGCAAGTGCTTTTCATTACAGAGCATATATAGAAGTACCAGTTTAAACGGGTTTTTTTCTGAAAAATTGGCCGTTTCTAGAGCTGATAACATACAGGAAGAAAGTGAACACAAGGACGACATAGCTTTTGAATTCTGCTCGTTATTGACAGCTAACTCCTCTTTTCTTCTTTTTTGTAAATGTCTGTTTTCAGTTAAATTGAAATCCAAAGTGTTGTGTTATTAAAGATGGTTCTAGAATTTTATAGGTTACAGCTTTCGGAACGTAACTCAAGTCAGGGAGTGAAATTTACCAATTAATTACTAAACAGGTGTAACTTATGCAGGAGTTCAAACTGATTTCGGGGAGGTTCAGTACAAACGTAGATACTATGTTGTGATCATTCGGACTTTGCATCAAATACAAATATTTCCCTACTATTCAACTAATAACCTCTCTTTCGACTATCCTTCGATTGTAACTAAATTATCCACATTGAATTGTACTATAAATCACGTTAATAGCAAATATTTTGTCGCAGCGGATTATGTGGTCATGAAGGAACCCAGATGCTCTATTGTGCTTCCGCTGTTTTTGAAAAGGGCTAATTATTTCTAAGTTCTTGTCCCTTTAGGCGATATTTCTTTCCCTTTCACTTTGCTCAAACATGATTTAGTGAACAAAACGTTTCATAGCACAATCTGTTCGTGAATACTGTTAAAAGGGTATTTGGGTCAAAATCCAATCGAACAAACGATCATGAAAGATCTCGAAAGAGTAAGAGAACGGTGATTAAGAGAAAACTTCGTAAATTCCTTACTATCTACAGGTAGAAAATGATCCCAATCTTACCCAGTCATCAGATGCACGAATACTTGTTTCAATGGTTTTTCTACCTAACAAAAGCGCAGCTCCTTTGCGGAGAGCTGCGAAGAGTAATTTTTCCGCACTACGTCACGGATTCGTGGTCAGCGGATATTCCACAGTTTCATTTTCGTCTTTGACTCTCGTCTCTAGTGTTTGCTTCCCTTGGACCGAAAAGAACAGTAATTAATTCAGAAAAAACTTAAACCTTGGGAAAATATTTCCTTGTATAATAAACTGCATTTAAGATGTATTAACACGGCTATTTTCAAAAGGTTATCAACGCCTCATTCTTTCAATTTTACACATCACTCTTTTACCGTTTGGCTCTGATCTCACTACATTTCTCCGAAAAAAGGCATCTTTAAATTTATAAGTGTCCCGACTAAAGTAGTTGATTAACACGTACGAGCAGGCTCCTTTCGTTATTTATTTGTAACAATTCAAGTAACTAGTGCGCAACTTCCAAAATTACGAATTGATTGATTTTATTGACTCTGTCGTGGATATTATTCACAACTCAAGGGTCATCGCTTTGACATGCTCGAGTCGATTCAGTGAACGTCACAAAACCACGCTACATTTTCATTCCTATTTTACATAATAAAAGGTTTCACAAACCGAGACAGTTAACTCAAGAAGAACAAAATTAAATTGAATTGAAGAACAAGGTATGAACAGTATCTAACGAGAAAACGACTCTGTTTAGACTTCCGCTTTAATTACATACGCTGGTAATTTTTGGCGAAATGGAGCTGATCATAAACTACAGTTTCTTACCACGGGAAGTGATCACGATCCAGTCTTCAGTAATTGCTGTTTAGCTTCCCTTGATCAAATTCTTTTCAATTTTGCATTACTTTGCGTTCTGCACAAGTAGCTTGCCTTTGATAGAAGTTACAATATCTACCTTCATTTGAGTACAAGATTTGTGTAAAGCCCCATATATTTATTATGCACGCGTGTTTTGACTCTATTCAGATCACCTATTTTGTGAGAAATAGTACGTAATTGCTGCATGCATAATAACTGTGTGGGACTGTGCGGAAATCTTACTCTCTTTTGTTCAGTCGGGGGTGCTTTTGAGCAATTATTCCTCGAGCGTGAGCTGGATATGAGCTGGCTATAACCATCTCATAGCCAACTAGCGCGACCGAGTCTTGAACTGACGCGCAAACTGAATATACCATGATGACTAAGCCGATCAAACATTTACAATTACAATATCCAGTGATTCAGTTTAACCCATTGACGCCCGAGACTTTTTCAGGTTCGAGTGATTTTCTAGATAAAAACAATTCATAGGATTTCGTGACTCCGTATTTGGGGTTAACATGGAAAGTGGTGCTGTTCCAAGACTCTGAAGGCTCGAGTTTTCTGAAAACGTTATTCTGACGTAGTCATTTATAGTAACGGCTCGAGTTTGGTTTGTATGCGATTTTTGGTAAGTTTACAGCCATTTTTCATTTTTAGTGGCGCCTGATGAGCATCATTAAGCGTGACCGTAGCTAAGAGTCCACTTTCTCAAAGAAGCGATTAAGGTGATGGATTTCGTTTGCGAATTTGGCCAATCTCGTACTCACAGTCTTCTGGCTTTTTGGTCAGCGGGACAACGCCAGCAAAGACTCTGGGAAAATGGAATTTCCATTACCATAAAAATTTTGGTGATCCGGTTTTAGTGCGCATGCTTCAGTTCAAAAAGGAAGTGAAAATGACAGTCCTCGAGAAAGCCGAAACTTGTTTCTTTCAGTTGTACACACGATGATTTGAGTGTCTCTGGGCCCTTTGCTTTAAACCTTTTGTTTTGTGTGCATGATTTTTGTCCAATTTTCTGTGCGCGGCGATTCAAAATGTTTATACTCTCGCCGAGAAATGTCATAAATTAATGCTGTCCTTTTGATCAAGATGGCTTTCAATGAAGCGAAGAGAGAATGAAGATCGTGGACAAGGAGCAAGGTGAGAAACCAGGGTATTTCGGACGTGTAATTTCGTATGAAAGAGGGCATTTGCGATGACTGCGACTGTGGGAACATATTGACTGACGTCCTCTTTCAGGCCCAGCTGGCAAGGACGGTAACACAAGCTCGCACAAACAGCTGACTCAAAGGTACATGCTGGACAAAATACATTTGAGGGAATCGTTCTGGTAGTTCCAGCCTTTCATCAAAACTGTCATTGACAGGGATTCTTCGCCCATTTGTTGATGTTTATCCTTAATTTACAAAAATACAAACATTGCTGGCTTTAATTTTTATTGTGCTTGATTTCACCTTTTGATTCCCACTTTATAAAGCTCTTTTATTTTGTCTTAGTTTTGAATGAAGTTCAACCCAAGGCAGGCAGCCTTAAGTCCCTTATACTTCCCCTCATCATGTAAACTAGTCTTAGAGACTCTAGAATTTGTTTATCATAAAATGTCACTAACCTACATGAATTGTTTTGCTCTGTTATATTGACATTATTTTTTTGCTGCCTCTGAAGACAGACATACTTTCTACTCAACAAACGTGTCCACTAGAGAAAATATGTGACTCATTGTTTTGGATCTACTTGTTTACACCTGATATTTAACCCCCCCCCTCCAATCACTGTAAAAACCTCGTAAAGATATTTTCTCTACAGACTATGTGGGAAGAGAGAGAGAGAATATATTAATTTTTTTAAGAGGCAGAGAGGTGGAAGCCAGGCGTTGTATGGCAACATTGTAGTGGCTCCATTTGAAGGTGTGAGGGAGCCAATTTAGATTGGAGGTGGCAAATACCCTTTTAACCCCTGAAAGGAACAAATAGGGCCCTAGTTAATCTGTCTACTCTGCAACAAGTCAGTTGAGAGCATGGAACATCTGAGTGGATTGCCCTTTCCTGGTTTGTTGTGACAAAAGTGAAGCAGAACATAGCGGACCGAGGAAGAAGGACTTTTAATAAGGCTGGATAGCAAATTATCTAACCTGGTATAATAACAAAAGATACTGCAAATCCTTTACAAAGTCTCCCCCGCTGTGGACTTATTTATGGAAGGCATGTTTGAGGGGGGGGGGGGGGGGGGGGGCTTAATTAATACAGGGAAGGGTGGTATCAATGCTTCATAAGTACAGCCGAACCTCCACGTGCGACCACCTTCCGTAAGCAACCACCTTCCCAAAACGTGAAAAATATTCTCAGTCAAAGCCATATACTGGAACCTCTCATAAACGACTACCTCCCGTAAGCGACCGCGACCACTTTTTCGACAAACAGTTTTAGAATTGTATATTATTTTCAATCTCCGGTGAGCGACCACCTGACACATGGTCTTACTAAACAGTGAAGTACATTGTAAAACTTGAGAAAAATGAATTTATTCGTTGGCTTTCATTGTTGGCTACACATCTATTCCAGTGTGTTATTTGTTCGATCTATAACTACAATATTAACCATTACCCTTGAGAAGAAGACTCAGATTTCCAGGTTTCAGTTTAAGAAGTTAACTTTTTGTTCTTCAGACGTTTTAGGGACATTTCTGTACATGTCAAGCAAAAGTTTTTAACCAAAAATTTATCACGCGCGTTATCTAATTGTAAGTGCACTTCCGTAAATGAACTGTCACATAGAATAACAAACGATTTTGTTTATAAAACTACCATTAATTGGCAAGGGAAAGTAAACTTTCATTATTTTTTTAGAATAAGTATACCACTCTATTCTAGTTTGACTTAAAAATTTCGCCCTTGCAGTCCGACTCTCTTAAGCGACCACCAAGCCTTTGCATTTTGGGTGGTCGCTTTCGGGAGGTTCGACTGTATTAGAGCACAAAGTGGAAAAGCTCAGGTACACGGCCTGCAGCCAAAGATGAAAAACAAATCTAAACTTCCAGCACGTGAATAAACCATACTGGATCAGTCCACATGCCACATGAAGTGATGCAGTAGTGATTGACTAATACAGTTTGTCCTTTAAGGATGAGGGAGGAGGAGAGGGAGGGTTTAAAAGAGAGGGTTTAAGCACTTTCTTCTCCTGAAAAAAAAGGGGGGGAGGACGTAATTGAGAACGGCGGCTTTGTAGATTATTTAAGGTATTTAACAAAGTTTGAACCATTAGACAGCAAGTTTTTGTTTAAATTTTTGCCTGATGCCGAAAATCCCTGAGAAGCTAGAGGGTGACCTGAGGGTGACCCCTGAAATTTCCTGTGTGTAAGAGTGCTTTTAATGCTCTTGTAGTCTCTAGACTACTGGCAGCAGACATCAAGTTAATATGTTGAATAAGTATATAACTGGAAAGCCAAAGCAAGTTGTGGAACATTATCTTCTGATTGGGAAAGAAGATGCTTATCAGAAAGCCAGGTCTGTATTGCAGGAAAGGTATGGAAACTGTAATGTTTTGATTGCAGTATTTATTAACAAGTTGGAGAAGTGGCCTAAGATAGGACCCAGGATGCCAGTGCCTTTCGGGAGTTCTCAGATATGTTAGATAAGGTCTTGGCAGCCAAGAACAACATCCTAGGACTTTCTGTACTGGACTATACAAAGGGGAATGTAAATTTATCATCCAAATTACCCTACTACATTGAAAACAAGTGGAGAGATGCAATGAAATAATGAAGGCAAACCCATGGTGAAGCCAGTTACCCTACCTTTTTTAAGTTTGCGGATTTCGTCAGAGAAGCAGCAGAGAAGGCAAACTTCCCACAGTTAGAAGGCCTCTTCACGTCCACCAGTCCAAGATTTAACAGAAAATCGAAGCCGAAACCAGAGAATGAGAAGGGCAGAATATGTTTGGTTGTTTTCGCAAGGAAGACGTTGCATTAATGACGGACATCAAGAGCATGCTCCATCAGTTTGTGGTTACCGAAGAACACAGAGACCTTTTACATTTTCTTTGGGGGTTTGATGGGCATCCATCAAACGAAGTAATCGACTATCTTATGAAGGTTGACTTGTTTGGTGACAGTAGTTTCCCACGTTGAGCGAACTTTGGCCTTAGGTGAGCAGTTGACGATGGTGAGGAAGATTTCGGTACAGATGCTGTACCGGAATTCTACGTAGCTGATGGACTAAACTCTGTATCAACGGTACCCGAATCCATCCAGTTAATCAAGGCCAGTCAAGCAATTTATAGCAAGGTTGTCTCAGATTACATAAAATAGTCTCCAACAAGAAAGAAGTTCTCGAAGCCTTCCCAGTTGATGACCACTCAAAGGAAATTTAAGAACTAAACTTAGCTGTATATCCATTACCTATTGAAAGAGCTCTAGGTGTGATGTGGTGCGCGGAAAGTGACAGTTTCCGGTTCCGGATTGGCCCCATCTTGATCCTAAAGGGTACCTGCCCCCTGTTACACTCTTCTTCAGCAGATGTACAAAGACTATTTGGATAGGGAAAGCGCCCTTCCAGAATACCTACACCCACAGTGGGAAAAGTGGCGGCGAGAACTTGTAAAGTTGGAGAAACTGGAGATACAGCGATGTTCAAGCTAAACAACTTTGACCAGGTGAAAGCAGTGGAGGTCCACTATTTTCAGACCTCGTCTGGAATTTAGATTCAGGTTATTCCACATGTGGCTAGTCTTCTTTCAACGTTGCTCTGTTTTAAATTGAAATATCTTAATACGGGGCTTCGAATTAAGGTGCTCTTAACATTACTAGTATTTCCGGCCATAGCGAGGAATTGCGGGTTTATGTAGTGCACTTGTTAAGTTATTAAAGCGTGTACTTTGGTACAAGATATGACAAGAAAACGGCTGTCACACTGGACGAAAAAATGGATTTGCTTCAAATTTGCTCAGCGCAAATACGATGCAAATTTGTGCAAACTGGGGAATAAATCTGAGCAAAGGTGGTAATTGCCGAATTTGCATACCTTTTACACCCGGGTGTAAATAGGTATGCAAATTCGGCATTTACCACCTTTGCTCAGATTTATTCCCCAGTTTGCACAAATTTGCATCGTATTTGCGCTGAGCAAATTTGAAGCAAATCCATTTTTTCGTCCAGTGTCAAGTTTAGACATCTGCCTACATGCCTTGTTACGTTTTGGTTAAACAGGACTAATCATAAACCGCAGTTCCTTATCACAGAAGTGATCACAATCTAGTCTTCAGTAATTGTTGTTTAGCTTCCCTTGATAATATCGTTTTCAACATGGCGCATCTTTGCGTCTTGTACTAAGAACGATGGGTTCTAAATCGCTTTGACCGCAAAAATAGTGTAATCGAAATGCTTTCAACCTTGAAATGGAAGACACTAGAAAGTAGGCGAACCATAGCATGCCTAATTATGCTGCATAAAAGAGGATACAGGCTAGTTCCTCACGAAGATGCCAAACTACAATCCGCTGGCCATTCGTACTCAAGTTAGGGATTACTACAAGTATTCCTTCTATACAAGGACGATTACAGAATGGAATAAGCTCCCAAGGGATATGGCATTGTCCAACTCACTGGCTGCTTTTAAAATGCATTTTCAAACATTTATTAACACTTTCATTTCTCTGCGCTCATAAGCGCTATTTCAGTCACTTTTTTTAGAGCGGTCTAAAATGCTCAGAATTGAGTGATAGACCTAAATAGTAAATGTAAATGTAACATCAACCCTCATTTGGGTAAGATTTCTTTACAGCCCCATAAATTTAATATGCATGCATATTTTGACTCTATTCATTTTAACTATTTGTGAGAAATGGTATGAAATTTTTGAATGCATAATAAATGTATGGGACTGTGCGGAAATCTTACCCTCTTTTGTCCAGTCTGAGGTACTATTTAGCAATTATTCCATGAGCGCGGGCTGGATTTGAGTTGGCCATAACCATCTCCAAAAGGAGCGTGGATCTTGACCTGATATGTGGACTGAATAACAGTGATGGATAAGTCAATCAAAAATCTAGAATTGCAATATCCAATGATTCAGTTTTTAACAACGGTTGACATCACATTCGGGAAGCAGAATGTAATGTAACACACTCCGTGGAGACGGTTGGATCCACCACAGGTAGTAGTGCTCTAGGGATGCTTTCAAGGCACTTACATGATGTAGAGGACCGCAATTTTTCTAAAGCAAATTGCTTTAGAACATATGAAAATTAGGCAAACTAGTAAGCAGGAAGGTTACTGAATGAGCACTTGGTAGGCACTTTCTAGGCTTCAATCGGGAGTGAATCGTCCCTAAATGACTACTATCAGCATCACCTAACAACCCCTCATCTTTAGGTCTTCCATCTTGCGCACTCAAGCAGTACGGCCTGACGTTAAAACTACCTAACAAGTTTACACAAGCACCACCCCAACTGCATTTTTGACGACAAAACTAGACATTTGCGCACATGGTAATTTGTTTATTCTTTAATGGTTTAAAAAATCCTGAAATATCAGAATACCCATATATAAGCATGAACTTTAATATGAATAAGACGACGTTTTTCGTAGTAGCATTTTAAGTGGAATTTTCGTCCGTTCAGGATATAATACTTTACCAGGTCTTTTTGCACTAAGCAATACGAAATACATGTAAGGAAATGAAGTGGTCTGTCTTTGTTTTATACTGCATCCAGAGCTCCATGTATTGAGCCAAGAGAGCGACCTCCGTAGTAGGTCTATTTTGGTTACTTGAAACTACTCGAGATATGTTAATCTGATTCGGAATAAGACTTGGCACGTGAGCAAAAAACATTAGATTGGGGATTATGAACCAGGCTCTTGGGCTGCAGTGTCTTCCTCCCTCGAGGGGAGAACATACCTGTAGATAATCCTGGGAAGTAGGTTATTACATCAACTGATCACGATTAAAATGCTTTTTTTTTTTTAAATTAAGACAGCCTCACGAATCATAATTCCAGCGCCCATCCCTCTTAAGAGGGCGCGTTTAATTTGTTGACATTATCTTTTTTAAGCTCTCTGATATTGCTAGAAGGTGACTGAGACCTTTTTCCTCCGATTGGGTTTTTAATAAAGCTGTCGATTTGATGTTGGCTACTGTTGTTTTCTTCATCAGCGAGAAGCCGACTTTGGTTGTTGCTTTGATAGGTGAGATTTTCCCTTCCGATGGGTCCATTTTGACCCATGAGACGTCGCCTTTCGATGTCATCAGTGCAACGTTTGCGGAATAATACTACGGCAAACACACACAGAGCAACTGCAAGAAGACTTCCCAAAACACCAATAATAACAGTTGCAGTTGAAGTGCTCGGAGGACTGCTTGGAGGTGGACCTGTCAAAAAAATTGATTCCTTTAAGTTACGGAAAAACGGGCGACCACCTTTTTAGCAACATAGCTGGAAAACGAATTGAATGGCGATGTTGCCCTTTTTACCTCGCACGCTCAAACCTGTCTTGCATCAAATCAGGTTGTTGAAGGTTGCGCAAATACTGAGTTCTTATTGGTCAAAATTACGCGTGAGTCATACCAAACAAAGATTAACGTCACGAATAACAAGTTTGTCTTTAGCCAGTAAAACGCGTAGTTTTGCAGCAATGTTGCAAAACTTGCTGCTTTTGTTGCCCGTTATATCTTACCTTTACGGAGTGCTTTCTACTGAAAAAGTAGTGTTAGCTGGTTTTGAATGTCCAGCAATAGTCAGGATCTTTCATTATGGTTATTGAAGTTTTAATGAAATAGAGGTAAAACCGCATTTTTTAATATTTATCTCTAAAACCTGCAATTTGCTAAGGTGTACGATTTAGCACATTACAGCGGCCTGACCTCTCGCACAAACACTCAGTTTGTATAAGTTTAAACCCAAGTTTAACTGTCCTTACCGCAAGTTGCCAAACTGACATGTATGCACAGAAATTAAGAAGACTCCCACACAAATATGATGAAGAATTGAAATTTTGCCCTCCCCCGACTAGAAAGCTGGATGGAAAAATTTGAAGTTATGATTCACAATAGTCGAATAATTGATATAATATATCGCAATCAAGTATCCAGTTATTGTGAGGCACGTCTTGGTCAAGCAGGCCTTGTAGACTCGTTCTGAAACTTACGCGCAAAGTGTAGATCGACGCACTATTATTTTCGTGGGTTAATAAGAGAAGCATACATAATACAATCCCTCCTTAAACCCCTTCTCATCGCGCAAACACCAGCTGGGGCTTATCACGAAATTCGTTTTTTTCCCGCCGTCACCCCTGCCGCATCCTTACAAATCTTTACAGTTATTGTTTTTTAATGTCTGTTAACATGGCAGGGATTTGTCTATTCGTGCCTGTTTTGAATGTAGAATTAGAAACTGACTGTCGTCACTATGGCAGTCTTTTAAATATTTTCTTGAAATCCACGCGAGTGGCAAATTATCCCAATATTCTACGGTATCTGATTCATTCGACAAACATAGGTTGCCGCAGGCACGCAGTGCACACAATCTCAGTCGGCTTGGTTGCGGTATAAAAGGAAATTTATGTTTCATTTCTTCTGTCATCTGCCAGTATGGGGGCGTTCCTGCCATCCGGGACATTAAATGTGTTTTCTTAAGACGTGAAAGCGAGGCACGAAGCGTCTGTATGTGCTCACTGCAACAAGAAATACTTATAACACATGAAATACATGATGGCGAAGGCCAGACAATAGAGCAAGACCAAGTTTATGAAGGGAAGCTTCGCTTTCAGGCTTGGCTAAATCTACATATATTAATATTTGTTTCTCAACAGAGGATCTGCTTTGAATCCTAAACATAAGTAAGTATGTTAGCATAGCGTGTAACTTACTGCTACTTGGTGTTTCCTCTGGACAACCATTTGGACAAGCGCACTTATGGATGAAAGTGAATTTCTGAAAAAGTATGCGAAACAAAGGTTACCTAGCTCAGTCCCTGTCTCAACAAGACAAAAAACAGAGTCCTGATGATTAAACCATACACTAGTCATAAATCAAAATGTTATATCTTTGAAGTAAAATACTTACATAAGGATCAGCAGTTTTATCCCCGTTTACAACGAATTCAGCATCATCAGGTGTAACCAGTGAATGATTGCACTCTAACGTGATTACGACCCTCGATCCTTGAATTCTAAAATAGACAATGTGCTCATTTTCACTTCTCGCAACTCCATGATTAATTTTATTACTAACAGAACTAAAACATGAAAACAATTTTTACCGCTTTATGCAAATCTATTTTGATTGTAATGAAGCTAATTATGAACTCTTACTTTTGAAAACGAGCCTGTGTAAAACCTTTTTTGTCAAAATGAGTGTTTTAGCCTCAAACGTTTGAGAGATATAAATAAAAATACAATCTCAACGCCATTAATTATGGCAAAGGTTAGTCAAAAATTATATTATGATTTCATTGCACTAGTTTTTCTAAACATGTAGCGCCTGTTTGTTTGAGTTTGTCGGCCTTAGGGAACGACGAGTTTGTAAACTTTTAAATTAACCTGCATAACATTCTGCTTCACGAAGCTTAATTCGACAAGATCTCCTCAGTCACATCCATGTCTCAATAGTTTCTTTCTTACAGTCTCTATTGCTGCTGTTTCATTTCTGCTTATTCCTTTCACAATTTCTTAGCTTGCATGGAAGCTGGCGGAAGAAGTAAGCCTTTGATCGGCATCAAAGCGCTTCCCATCTTTTGGTCCTTTGGCCAACGGCAATAAAAGCAAAGCCAACAAATCCCGATTTTGCCCAAATCGAAACTCAGCGGGAACAATATATCATTGATCTGTAATCCTGAGAAGTTTTAGTGCAGTATCGAATTCGGCCAAGCGCGATGCAAACGGATTTTTCAAGGTTCTCTTAGTCTCCTCGCATCTTTTGATTTCACGACATCCTGTCCAAAAATCAAAGTTTGGTGCATGCGCAGTAACGGTATACTGTTCCTTTAAATAATTAGCAATCATTGAATGAGGCTGAGTAGGATGTGAAGAATTATGCAGTTCAAAGAGGATGTTATCCACTGAGGCTGAAGGCAGAGGTGGATAACATCCTCAAAAATAAACATGGTAAAACTGGATTCTTCGGGGAAAACTAACTCTGAGCCCTCTTGCAGCGAGAACAAGGTTCGTCAAACCTCGGTACACAGGATCGATCTCACTAACTGTGACTTCTGACAGCAGACACTCCAAACTTCTTGAACCAGCGTAAAATCTTTAACTTTGCTCACACGAGAACCAAAACATAACCAACTTATCTTAACTGGTCACTTGAAAAGAACTGAAAAATCAAAGGATACCACCTAAATGTTTTTTTGACTAAAACTACCCAATTGTAATCGCAAGTGTCCGTTACAAGTATAGGCACGGAAGCACAATTTTATTTGAATAACTTGTAGGAAATGTGTCCAGGGACGTTGAGAAACAACAAGGAATTAAGATGGCTTGGTTCCTTGATTATAATATTATCAAAAAGAATAACTGCGCTTGACTGAATAAATGCTAAGAAATATAAAAATAATCTGAAAAGTGTAAAACTTATATAATTTCTCCCGTGACAATTACTCGTAGACATTCTCCAAAACTTTGGCCTATTTCCCGGCAATTTCCGGCATGGTTTCACGATATAAACGGATTTGTTTCCTTGCAGATAGTCCTAAAAAATTAGATAACATCCATCGAGGAATGTTTGCATATTCTTGCATTTCTTCCCTTGAGTTGGTTAGAAATTCAGCTATTTCGACTTCGGATAGCCCTGAACACCATTTCTATTTTAGCCCACTCAGGAATAAACAGCTAGGCTGCCGCGTCTGCTAACGAGCTTGGTCGATGGTATGTCACAATTTGATATATAGATTTAGCCAGGGCTAAAAGCGAAGCTCCCGTTAATAAATTCATAATTTAAACCAAACAATAAACTTGTAATCCACAGATCAGGGCACATTCATTTGACTTTTGAGGCAAAGGCTGAGTGATTTTACAGAAAAATCAGAATTTGACCGTCCAAGAGTGAAACAAATTTTACGTCGAGTTATTAAATAGTCTTATTTTTACTCCGAAAAATAGCAATCATGTTCGATCACAGTAGATTAGGCCTGGGAAACAAATAGACCTATTCGTGTATTGTATTTGCATTAGCTGTTGCATCATAATGTGGCATTCACCAGTCTCTCCAACATTGCTCCGTTAGAGAGACTATGGATAATTGGACAACCCCGAAATATAGTTTTAAGAAACACATGCGCTACGATAGTCCTTGGCGGCAGCCAATTTACACGTTGCATTCCTCTGTCTAAAAGAGAGGCCAAAATAAAAAATCAGGCCGGATTTTTTGTGTTCGACAAGTTTAGTTTACTAGTAAATCTTGGCGACGAATCTGGTGGCGTGTAAACCAGCCTTTTAAACATACTTTTTCTCATCACGTCTCAGGTAAACAGTACTATAAGGCCCTTCTTTATCATACAGACCTCGGACAGAATTTGTTCTTTTTTGCTCTATTTAAACCTATAATTCTTCAGTTTTTTCGCAATTTTGCAAGAGAATTTGCACTCATTCAATTTCCACGACGATCAAAGCACGCGCCTCCTTTGCACAACAAATTATAGCATCGAATTATAAAGTGGCGTTTTCATGAAGAGAATTCTATAATGCCGGGACTTTTCTGTTAGAAAAATCTGGTCTTATGTGATATGCAGGGTAATAATTATGGGCTTTTAATGAAAACGATAAAAAAAATTCCCAAAATCACTTTTCGGCCAGCCGGACGCCTGGGTTCTCACTTTTGACAGGCACCAAATTAGCAGTGCGATTAATAGAGTTACCATTTACGCTTCAACATAATAGAGAAATTGTTATGTTTAGGTTTTATTTTCCTTTATTCATTCAACTGTGTATGATTTTGTTATGTGTTCTCTTTAAAAGCGAGTGATATTTACGCGCGGCGTTTTGAGTATTCCTGCATGCGATGTTTATGTTCGACTGGAAACAACCGGTGCAGCGATGAAAATTGCGAGAGGGACTACTAACAATCAATAAAATAAATTTAATTCGGTGAAACATGTACAGAGACAATAATTTTCATTCACGAAGAGAAGTATTGAGACTAAAGTGTCTCAGAAAATCATGAGTCACGTAAGCATAAGCTTATTTATGTTTTAAGCCGGCTTCCCGGTGTTCGCTCTTTTTCAAGATAAACTTAAGGCAAGAAAATCGCTCAGAGCTTTCTGTTTAAAGCCAAAATCATAACTAAATAATCTTCGAAACCTTTTCTTTGAATTTGCGGGTCAAAAAATGTCTAAAGGCTTTTTAAACCTGATACTATTGTAGGTTAGATCATTGCTCGTGTATAAACTTAAGCCGCATAAACCATACGCTCGACTTCAGGAAACCGAAAAAAAAAACACATCAAAGACAATAATTGCTCAGGCTTACCAGTCGAGATGCTGCTTCTGAAGGTCATCAAGTGTTCCAGAATCGCTTGAGACTTTTCAACCTTCTTACGCCTCAAGCAAGGGCAAGCGAGTAAGCTCATTTGTGAAAACGATGCTATCCGAAATCGGATTTCCAATTACTTTGACAAGCGGTGCATTTGTCAACAAAAAGCGCAATAAACAAACCAGCCACGAATTACAGAACAATCTTGATGGCAGCTGTATTTCATTTTGTACACCAAGTAGAAAAAGACAGTTTAAAACATCACAAGATGACACAAAACTCTGTCAGCTCTAGCTATCAGTAAGCAAGTTTCCAGACGCTGCATAAATTTTCCGCATAAACTCACCTGTCAAATTTTGACCTATCAGAACACAAAAATTGGACGTAGAGCGTGATCAACGCGTGACAGTGAGAAAAGTCAAAAGCGATTGCCTTCCCTGCATGGAAATGTAAAAGCAGGTTGAATTTTCGTGTTCGAGGTCAGTTCGAAATCAACATTTTAAAAGTGCGGCGCATGAAACACGACTTATTTCATACGCATTTTAAAAAAATTGAACTTGGGCCTGCGATCATTTGAAAAGTAGCAACTTGTCAGCGAATACCTTCATAAAATTACTCGAACTCAGAAGATCGATACCTGAGCCCGCGATACGGTCAGGCGATACTGGTCAGCAGAAACACTATTTGACAGCTGTCAATTAATCAAAACATGGATGTACAATATCAGGTTGCAGGCTCCCAAACTAGCTAGAAAGTGTGAGATTAAACATTGGTATGCCTGTGGTGCGGACAGACGGAAGGTCGGGTGGTCGGTGTACGGTCACGTGATTGCCGAATTTTCTAGGATGGATAGATTTTCTATAAAGCTATGGGGCTTCGAATTGAGCCCGTGATCAAATAAAATATCAGCGCAAAACTTTAAACACTACGTGACCTCAATGGATAGAAAAATGAGCCCGCGATCCACTCAGGTGATGATGGTCAGCGTATACTCTAGTTTGACAGCTGTCAATTAACCTTCATTAGAATGGCGAATATTCGAATTAACAGACATGTAGTAGAAAATGCCAGATCGTGTACCTGAGCGAACCTGAGCCCACGTTATTAGTTTTCTGCTAGTGGTCTGCACATGTCCCATTTTGACAGCTGTCAATTGACCTTTATTTGGCTTGCTAATGTAACTTTAATCGACTGTCAGCCAACTGACAGCCTTGCCCGGCGTAGTTTCGTTTTTATGTTGAATTGGTGGGTGTGACATATTATGTTAGCTTATATGTAGGGGGCTACACGACTGGTCTTTTATCTGAGCCCGCGAGACGGTCATGTGATAATTGTCAGCGGATGTCCGATTTTGACAGCTGTCAATCTAATCGTACTCATACGGATGGCTTACATAACTAAGAGGCTAGTCAAGTTGTGCAAGATCTATTGTGACATTTGACATCGGCTTACATGAAGTGTGTGTACGGGTGGGCGTACGCTACGTCATAACCAAATTTTCTCGGATGGATAGTTTACCAAATTTTCTTACCCATGGTGCTCCGCTGCGCGCGCTTCGCGCGCGCGGGAGCTCCGCTATAATCCACTGATTAATTTTCGCACAATTTAATTGGCTATTTTGGGTCACGTTGAACCATATCGGAGAGTGGGTATCAGGTAATACACCCCGTCCGCTTCGATATTTCCCCTACGATTTTTTGGTGGCAAGAAAGCATGACAAAGTCAACAATGTGAGTCTCCGTTCAGTTTCATCTTCTCTAATAATATCAAATGGAAGCGGTCTAAACTTATGAGATAGTCGCAACTGACAGTTCAGGAAAATATAAAGAAATCAAGGAATAAAAGAAGCTTATGCTTCGAAGATGAGCAAAATTTACGAATTAATATTAATCAAAGCTCTTTTATATTAATGCATTGCAACAGAAACTTGCATATAGTATTTTAGGCAGTGGCAGCTCTCAGCTATGGACAAGAATACTCCAAGGTGTTTAAAATAAGCCATTTTTGTCTTTCAGTATGACGAAAAGAGAGAAAAATGCGTAACGTGTTATGCTGATATACTTGTCTTCCTGAATAACAGTTGTTGTGTTTTAAAATGTTTCATTGAATTATATTTCCTGTCTTGATTGTTCATCAAAATCTCTTTCTTATCGCTTTGCCGGTTGCTTTCAGTCGTACATGAACATCCCATGCAGGATTACTCAAAATGACACGTGTATCAAATGGTTTTAAAGATTATGGCTGTCCTCTAGAAGTAAAATTAAAACGAAAATGATTCCGAGCCGTCCTAAATACTACTAGGTGTTTTCGATTTTTTAAATAAATACTTTTTTATTTTGTTTTCATTTTTATAATTTGCTGTGCAAGGGAAGTGTGTGCCTCGATCGTCCTGAACTTGAATGAGTTCAATTAAATTTGAAGTTGCAAGATTTTTCAGTGGAAAATAGGGGAAAACTGACATAAATTCTGTTCGAAGTCTGAGCGAGAAACTACAGTAACAACGCCAGACAGTTTTGTTTACTTCAGAGCTGATGTGAAAAAACTTGTTTACGCGCTTCTTGGTTTGTAAGCTAACTTATAGCGTCCCGCACACACAAAAAAATCTGGCCTTATTATTTTTATCTCTGCCGATTCTTTAGACAGAAACATAACACTGGTAAGTTGGAACGGGTAAATTGCCTGCCACTAAGGACTATCGTGTCTTAACCGCCCTTAAATCATAAAACTATATTTCGGGACTGTCCAATTAGTCTTTACAAAAATAGGTGGTGTAAGTAGGCGATTTGGTTATTTTGTAATGGAAGAATTTGTTTTCCACGCCTAATCTACAGTGATCAAAGGTTATTTCTATTCTTGGGGGTGTATGTGCAGCTGTATTATTACTGCGCTTTTCACAAACACGCGAACTCTAAAGTTCCAAAGCCGCCTTCACAAATGCGTTTTACGCTGCCGTCAATCATAGTTATGATCACAAGCAACGAACCTTGAAACACAGAAACACACAAAACCTATCGAAATCCACCAATCACAGACCACAAACCATGATATTTTGAACCCGTTTAAGTAAAGTTCTGTTTCCCAAGAGGTCCGCTAAGATGATTGACGGCACCGGAAAACTCAAACGTCAGTTGGCTTTTGAACTTCAGAGTTCGCGTGTTTTTGAAAAGCGCAGTAAGCCTTTTAACACGATGTAAGATTTCAGATGTTGTTTCATTCTTGCACTGTTTTTAAATTATGTTTTGTCTAAAATCACCCAGCCCCACCCTCAAATGTAAATACATAGATCTCCCCTAAAGTTAACTGATTAGTGGATTACAAGTTTATTGTTTGGTTGAAATGATGATATTTATTAACTGGAGCTACGCTTTTAGCCCTGACTAAATCTATTAATATGTTGCCGTCTATTGTGACGTCTTGCCCATCCGTTCATTTTCACATCTGATCAGAATTTGTTATTTGAAAACTTTTTTTAACGTTCTCCCAGAAAAACGTGTACTATATATACTGTATATTTTCTATAATAGTGCTCCGGTTCCCTATGTGAGAAATTTGCCGATGGCTGACTCCTTCTGGGCTCATAGAAAACGTCGTTTTGATATACATTCCTAATATGTGATTGGCCATTCATCCAAGTAACAGTCTATGCAGATAGTCTCTTGTGATTTCCTTCTAGTATCTAGTCATGTGACCAAGCCTTATTCCTATTTCTATGATCACGGAAATATGAGCTCAACAGGCCGAGGTCTTGACAGCATGAGATTATTCTCTCTTGCTTCACAGTATTTGCTCAGACGCAAAGATATTACGTACTTGGTGGAGACGTATTCCAACTGCGGCTCGCTAGATTTTTCGTCTTTAACACAGGAAAAATTACTTTGAGATCCTATGAGCATGTAATTCCCGGGACCTTCTCCATCTTTATCCCATGCACAAACCTGAGGGGAATGGAGGTCGCACTAAGTAGTGAGCGATGAGAAACAACCTCAGTCTGAAAATTTTGCGTTAGTTCTCTTTACATAATAGTGTGATGATCAAACATCAAGGACCATTCGGAGGTAATGCTTTTATGAAGCTTTTAAATCTTTACAATGACGTAATGGAACTTTTTCTGTGACCAGAAGCTTGCCTAGGAAGGGCAAAATTTCAGTTTCCTCAAGTCAAGAAGGAATGCTGTTTTAGATCACCAATTTTTTAAAAAAATAAAACTATTGCTAAGCGAAAAACGTAAAACCTAAAACCTTTAGTTTTGGGTTTGCAACTTAATGAGACATTAATTCATTAATCTCAAAAAAGCCCTTGATACTGTGAATTACGCGACTCTTTTGCCCAGATAGAACTTCTATTATCTCATTTTCTCTTGACTTGCTTCACTTTAGAAGCAGATTGTTGCTTTGTCATGCATGTTTTTTTTCCAGATCTCATTCTGAAATTCAGCTGAATTTTTTGGTTTGTAGTCGTGGTTTTGCCTTTTTCAGAGCATCAAATGCGTTATTTACTCTTAACAAGGTTATTTAACGATAATTGGAGAGATAGCTTTTTACCATTTTAGTTACGTCCTTTTCTCATTGTCAAGAATTCTCATCATTCTTAAAGGAAGCTTTTAAATACTTACAGCTACATTGTCACCGGTACACTGACCATCACTCGGGCCTATGGAGAAGGAGCGACAAGGACTGTAACCGTACCTCCAATTTCGCGTGCCGTCCACGTAAAAAACCCTGTTTTAAAATCAGTAATTAAGAACAGTTTCTCTTATTTTTGGTGTATAAATAACTAGTTTTGCATTTATTATAGACATAAAGATATTGTTTATATACATACCGAGGGGTGTCAGTAAAACGCGGGGTCGGGTTCTACCGAGTATGTTTTTTTTAAAAAGAATGGTGTTCAAGGGCTGGGTTTAGGGTTAAGGTTAGGATGGATACTAACCCTAGCTCTAACTCTAAAAAAAAAAAAAGATAGACCCCGACTTTACCGACACCCCATACTTAGAAATACTGAACAAAAAGGTAGCTCGTAAAGTGTTCATAAGCAAATGATTCCTAGTCAATCAGAAGAGCGAACGATGATTTTCACACGTGTAGCTAGGAGAAAATGATACGTGCAATAAGAATCGCTCACGATGTTTTTACCGACATGTGAGAAAAATGATGTGTCCAATCAGAAGCCACAGAGGTGTGTGTTTCGCGCAAAAATTCTCGCTTTTTATAGGCGCTTGCAGCTAAATATTATTTCTTAAACAAAATGATTTTAGAAGGAAGAATTATAGATGTAAAACTGAGCAGTTTTTCATCTGATTTCCAAACACTCATTTAACATTAATTTCCTATGTATTTTCTTTATGAATTATTAATTAGTTTGAGAAGAGAAAAGTTTGTTAAAAATATTTAATCGGATAAAAAAGACAGGACGCTAAGAGGTCTTATCCCCTGCAAGTAATCTACTGCTAGATTACGTTTACGTTACATTGGAAATTTGACCCAGTTTACTCAGAACTACTGGAATGCTACCTTACGTGAATGCCGTTATTGCTTTACAAACCTCGGATCGTCACCTTCATCTGTTTGCAGAGGAGCCAGGTTGTACACTTTGTCTCCATAAGAGCACGAACATTTGTAATGATAAGCTTGCAGGCGGAAAGAAACGTCAAGGTTTTAGTTTTAGACAAATATCGAGAAAAATGACATGCGTAGAAACAGGGACGAAAATGACCAAGGGGGGACGGCGAAGAGGGGACGGAGTGGTAAAATTTTTATCAACTGAGACTTTCAAGCGAGTGTAGCTAAATGTCGTGGGTCGTGGGTCGTGGGTGTGGTTCGTGGGTGTGGGTGTGGG
Organism: Porites cylindrica; assembly: GCA_964035525.1. Lineage (NCBI taxonomy): Eukaryota > Metazoa > Cnidaria > Anthozoa > Scleractinia > Poritidae > Porites > Porites cylindrica. Next base: position 27,240,520 of record OZ037775.1, read on the forward strand.
TAAATGTCGTAAGTAAAAAAAGTATAGAAAAAATGATAAGGTAAAGTTGAGCAATTGAAAAAAAAAAGGAAATAAATAGAAAAAAGTTGTAAAATATTTATCGAAAATCTCAAACTCCTTAATTGCCTTTTTCGTCACGGCTTCTTCGTCCTTTTTCCTGATATTTCCTTAGCCACGTGGGACTTGGCTCCCCTTTCACAACATCACTGTATAAAAGGCATGTTGCCAATGAAGAGTAATCCTTACCTGAGCTATCGCCGCAAAATAAACGAAGCAGACGTAAACAATACCTGCAATTTGCAGAAAGTATGTAACAGCTCTGAATCGCTGAATGGAAATAGCTGCTCTTTACTAATCTTTATTCGATCTACAATTCCAATGATCAGCAGAGATCTTTTAACACGATGGAATGCGATCACCGTGAGAAAGGGGAGGGAAAAAAAATAAAATTTTGAGGTATTTCCTATCTTTGGATAGAAGTCTTCTTTCTTAAAGAAGTTTTAGGTATCTTACCTTACGAAGGAACCACCATCATTCCTAACCTTTCAAGTTAATGCGAGACTGTATGTAAATTTTATTGCCGTACGGCAATACAATTTTTTCGATTTTTTTTGTTTTGTTTTGCGTACAAAATCTTTGCTGTAGCGATTCGACATATCATTCCTTAAACTGAAAGGACGTTTCAGTCGCGAATGTTGACATCTTTGCGAAAAAGCAGTTCAGTCTCCAGTTTTTCTATAGCCTGCTTCAGGTTTACATAGTATAAAGAGTTTTTTTCGGTGATTTTTCACCTAAATGCCATTTTAGTGTTTGTTTGCACTGAAGGATTCGCTTATTAGCTTTGCCGACCGTGGGGAAGGGGAATAGGACTGGTATGTACGCAGACATTTTCGTTTCATGAATTTTTCAACTTTTTGCTATTTAATTTTTAATCTTTTACTTTGTTTGGAAGATTTTTTTTTACCCACGACATTTATCCACACCCACACCCACGATCCACGATCCACGATCCACGACCCACACCCACGACCTCTACCCACTACGCACGACCCACGAAATTTTGCTACACTCCTTTCAAGCAAGTCTTACTGTGAACACATGAAAAATTTCAGGAATGTTGATTGTGTGGTGACCAATCACAATAATGTTCAGGACACGCGAGCAAACCTCAAAACCACAAACTAATTACCGTTGCTGTTTGCGGTTTGGTTGTCTCATGCCTTATTGGCTATTTCCTCGCAACACAATAACATTCCATAAATATTTCTGGTGTTCACGGTTTTGTGAGTTTCACAGTAAGCTATGCCAAGAAAGTAACAACAAAAATCGACAACTAGGTAAACAAGCTTAAAGAGAAGGAGAAATTACAGCGTAGCAGCCAGCTCTCCTTTTTGAAAATCTAGACAGGTAAATCAAATTAATATTTTACATCATGATATTTAAGCACGTCTTACCATCGTCTTTGTGAAAGAAAGTATGAGAAATGTTGTTCTGTATGCATTCCGGACATTTTTGAAACTGCCTTTTTAAAGGGTTCGTGCGGTTCGTGTAGAGTTTGCGGCGGTTTCAAAAGTATCAGGATTCGTGTGAACGGGACCCAAGTTTGTTTGTTTTGATTTCGCAATTCAGGCTACGAGTTGCTCTTAAGAGAACTCGCCAAGTCTCTTTTTTCCATGACGTTAATGCTCGTGAATAGTACGACATTTGAACGAAACATTTCTCTGGTGGTCGGAAACTTGAGAAAAGAAAACAAACAAAAAATGACACAAGGACTTATTTCACATTTTATCCACCTTTATTACCCGGGAAGGGGAAGGCGGGCCGGGAGGGCTTTTATCAGTGTCCGTTTTTCAAGAGCTGTTTGAAACAATCAATATAGTTAACACTTAACTATAGTCTCACTTCGGCTCCTGCTGGCATCTGTTCCTGGAGACTGATGGGAACTAAACAGTAACGTTGGAAACAAGGCACATCGTATCCAGTTTACTGGTAGCATGGTACTAAAATTATTCAAAATACATAAAGCAGAACTGAAGTTATCATCTGGCTGTCCATGCACTGGTTTGACCTGTAATAAGAGAAAAGTAACTGGAACGATGAACGCGTCGAGATTATTTCAAAACCTACTACCCACCATACTTCGTCAAACGTTAACTTCTAAATCACTAGCTGAAGGCAAGTAATTTCTTTCTTTTCTTGCACTTTACTTCCATTTGCGTTTATTATCATACCTTCAAGGTAGTCCTTTTATTCCTTTTGTTATCAACCTAACGCAATGCCGGTTACCCTGTCATATTCGTCATTTACCGGCCTCGTAGGATACACATTCTAATTTTTTTTGGGGGTATAGTGTGATAGGGTCTGCCGGATTATGCTCGAAAAATAGAGTATTATGCTTTCGGGCGTCACCAGTGAAACTAGGGTATTATGCTCAAAATTATGCTCGACTGGAGGTATTATGCTCAAATTATGCCGGACTAAAATGACACTCCCCCCCCCATAGGCCTGTATCTATTAATAAACATTCCTAGTCTTTCATTTTTGGAAGAATTGTTACACAATAATTAGTCAGTTAAACATTTGATGAGCAAGCGAAAGGTCGGAAATTGTGAGGCATTGAAAGGCTTACTATATGTCTTTCTCCAATGAACTTGGATTATAGCAAAATGCACTGGGTACGAGTCTAACGCATCAAGTTAAAATATTCCCACTTTAATGAGGGTCGTACAGGGGGGGTCTTTCGCACGGTTCACGAACAGAAAAAACAGCGAATCACGGATCACGGCTATCAAAATTTCATTTTCCCGAATCACGAAAATAAACAAGTAAGGTACTCGTTTTAATAACCTTCTCTTACGGTAGAAAGAGTGTTTGACGAAAGCAAAAACGTTAAAGGCTAAGTAAAGGCTGCTTATCGGAAATCACATACCTAAATCACTCTCGATGGACGACTCTGACCATTCGTCCACTTCGCGTTGTAACTGCCCGAAGAAACAACAAATCGTCTAAAGAATCTACCTCGTAATTGTCAGCAATAGGATATTCAGCGTCTGAGTCAGTGTCATACTCTTAATCCTCTTCTACCTCGGCTTCCTCTACTACTTGAACATCTTCAATGGCCTCGTGCTATGTAGAAGGCGTAACAGTGGTAACGGTCGTAGCAGAAGTAACAGTCTCCTCTTCGACAGTGTTAGGCTGAATGAGACTTTACCTTTAGGATAGTCTGATGTTCTGTTCCTTTCCACGAAAATTAAGCGAGCCGACAGACTTTGGGTCAACGTAACATAAAATACATTCGACCCTCATCGTACTATACGTACTTGTCCCCTCCATGTCTCGGATGTTTCGATGTTTTGGATCACTGTCCTTTGACCTCCAGTGACATAGGAGACCATAGGCATAGGAATAGACATCTGATCCATGATAGGCATGTAAAGCACGTGAATTTGCACAATGGATTACTTTAATTAAAGCGAAGTCTGTTACTTGTCACATTTGATGTTTTCAGTCTTAAAATAAGTCTTCCGGAGCACTCGCATCTCAAAGTCACGCCAAATAGAGTGGTGAAATCACGAATAACGGGTTAATAATTCAAGTTCTTCACGGGTCACGCAAAACCTTCAGATCACGGATCACGGAGAATAATTTATTAAATTCACGTTTCACGGAAAATAAAATCAGCCAATCCCGCATCACGGGAATACCCCTGTACGACCCTCTTTTATCAATTTTGTACATTCTAGAGCGTCCCTAAGAGCGAGTTGGTAGCAAAATTTGCATACACCTCTCACAGTTTTCAAAAACAGAAGCATTATGCTCCAAAAATATTAGTATTATACCAGCATTATGCCTGATGCTCCAGATATAGTATTATGCTCAAAATTATGCCGGCATAATCCGGCAGACCCTGTAGTGTGAACAGCTATCCGATTAAGAGATCGGGCAGTTTCAAATTCGCTCCGTCACAGAGGTTGCGCCGATATCACCATTCTTATGTGTGAACAGAAGCCCTATCGGGTATGGTTTTTCGCAAAGTCAATCCGGTATAGTGTGAACAAAGGATTAGATTCAAACGCGTAAAGAATAGGGCAATAACCTACAAAATTTCCATGTGTCTCCGAGGGTTTAGCGGCAAAATTGCAAAATTTCACCATTGTCTCGCATTTCCCAGAAGAGGCTTGAGCACAAAGAAAACCAACCCAAATATAGAAATATGACCAGAAAGTCGGTTCGCAGTCGTGTTAATTTTTTTAAAAAGATATCGACTGTGCGCAATTCTCAGAGTAAATCACTCACTCTTAAGCCATTGGCTAAACCTACCTGGTTCAGCTTTTCGATAAAGTAATGCACCCTTTTTTTCAAAAACTTGGTTTTCGCCATTGAGACCGCGTGATGTCCTCAAGGAAATTTGCCTTTTGTGTTTTCATAAATAATGCATACATATTATGCAAGTATTGGATATAAGCATTTAAGCATGTTTGAAAGCGAAGCCCCTTTTTGTTGCCGATTGTAGATCTTTCTTTTGTTTCCGTTTTCTAACTTATTGGTTTACAGCCGTATTTAAGACGAGTTTCTTTTAAGTCTTTCATTTTTCATTCAGTCTAAGTGAATAAAACCATCCGTCGTGATCAAATTTAAGTGATCAAGCGTCACAACAAAGCCTAGGATCCACAGTTACGGGTAAATGCATATGATTACCAATATGTTGTTATCGGCAAACCACAAGAACCGTTGTAAACAGGGGCAGCCAACCACGGATTAGAAAATATGATGGAGAGGGGAATCAGAAAATGTCTTACTGTCGTAAAACTTTAAATTTACTGAAGCACTTGTAATTTCGAAATGACTCAAGTTGCCCTAGGATGACTGAAAAGATGCAAATTTAATAGCACCCCTTAGACTGCCATTTCTAGGCATCTAAAAGTACTCTGAAAAGCCTAAAATACATTTAAGAGGAACCTTCGTTGGGTGTCCCTGTGTAAATACTTTAGAGATCACTAAATATCGATCAATCTTCGCTATAGAGGGAAACTATGGAAGAATATTACTACGATGAACACGAACGAGGAACTGTGCTTGTTTGATAATGATGTTTTTCGTCGACCGGTTTGATAAATCGAGCTAGTCGTCTACACCGCGTCTATTGATTATACAAATTAGAATTAGCCTGATACTTTCGGTCGACGTACGTCTTTCTACCTTTATGAACGAGACATAAAGAAAAGAAATCCTTGCGACTGAGACCAAGTGGCACTCTTTCCTACCTCAAAAGTATCCCCAGTTTTGCTTTTCACACCACACTTTCTTCATCCAGTCTGTAAAGATTTCTCTTGGAAAACAGGACCGTTCTCAAATGGAAGAAATTCAACTTCCTTCTTGCGACCTTGAGACGAACATAACTCGTTACAGGAAAGGGTCTCGGGAAATTCCCTTGGTATCACGTGATAAACAAATCACATTGCTCTCCTGTTGTAAATAAATTTAGAATAACGTCTGGAAAGAGACATTAAGGGAAACCGAGATTATACTAGGGGTTAAGAAATCTACCTATTACCTGCACTGCTTTCAAGAGCATATTAAGATTAAAGATTGATCGCATGTCACTATCATTGAACCACCAGTAACAGCAAAGTATTATAGTTAATAACCGTTCATTTATACGTCGCCGAGACACCGGATGTTGTGGAAATATTTTTCATTTTATGTAATACAATCATGGTGACCGTTTTTCGATATCTTTCCTAATGGCCATGTTCTTAATACTCAAAGATTTGAGATAAATCTATTTGAGCTACCTCAGCTCTGCTTCTTGGTCATGTACAGAAAAAAAAAATTCCTGCCTTATTTTTATTTACTTGCGTGGCCTCACGGTGTATAACATGAAGATTATTTCTCAGCAACTATCAATTTCGCACTATTACAGAGTAAGAAATCGCAAGGATTATGTTTCCAAGAATCGCATAATTCGAACTGCAAATTGACCTGAACGCACTGAAAAATTTACTTGACAAGTTAAATTGGCCACCTTAGGAAATTCAATGAAAGAAACCTTAGATAAAACTAAGACAAATTTAAAGCATAAGCTGGAGGTAGAAGACGTTAGAAGTCAGTCAAAGTGAGCCGCTAGTTAAAAAATGTCATGTGATTGCCCGGGATGTTCCCAGAAATGAGTATGTATTTGCTATGCTCGTTCTGCAGAGACTGCGAAAGCAAACATCAACGAATGTAAAGGAAGCTTAACGTAAGAGGTGAGTAACATCTAATGGTTTAGCTACGTTACAAAAAAATTCTATGGAAATATTAATTTTATATAGGCACTAATACTAGAAACAACAAAAAGAACCAACCGAGACGAATCCACCGAAACAATCGCAACGGCCGAACCGGACATACCGTCGAAACGAATCATCGGAAATGCAAAAGCTGCTGAAAAAAACCCGCAAATTGCAAAGGAAGAAACAAGACCACTGCAAACAAGCAAATAAACAAAAAGGAACCGCCGAATAAATCGAAACGAGCAGAATAGCAGGATAGCAATGTTCGTTAAGGGGGAGATCATTGTAACACTTGAGTAAATCGAGCCACGATACATCTACCAACTCCTCAAGAATGTTCTTATATTTTGGAAGTACGTTGTTAGCAAACTAGATTCTAAAACAAGTCTAAACACGTAAATAACAAGATTTAAAAAAATAGTAAAAATAAATAAATTAAATCCATGGCTTATTCTGTCTGCTAGCAATGCTTATAAAAGTTGCAAATTCTGCTCTAATTGAAGTCTGTCTTAATAATAAGTATAGAAGGGGTTCTAGGGTCTAAATAAAAAAATTGATGTTCATTTGTACAAATTGCAAAAATTGTAACTTAACTGTCTTTGTACAAAACTATGCTCCTTAGTTGAAACGGGTAAGTCACTAAAAGGTAATTAAAATGTAATGGAATCACGTGAGCGTTTAGCCAATAATCGCATTATTCCCAGGTATTTTCTATTCTAGGTTTTACTCTTCTTATGCATGTCACTAGTGGTGCTGATTTTCGTTTGGTTGCAGCACCAGTCATGCTCTCGAACATCCTGAGGTGTTTTCTAGAAATGGTCTTCATGCATATGTGTCGGAGAGCTAAGGGAAACAAAACGATTCCAACCTCTTTAAACTGTGATTGTACGTGCCTTGGTCTAGATGACAAGACATATAACTTCGCTCCACTGGCAAGAGATTCTGGGAAACCAAGGTTTGCAAAATACCCGGCAAAATAATGGCAAATAAATCCCGAACTTCGTGAATTCTGGGTTTGCTCCAGGCCGAGCTCAAGAACGTCTTATAGTTTAAAATAATATTGAATTTTATTCCTACCATATTCCTTGTAGATCTTGCTGCGTTTTAGGTTTGCACCACTGAAATTGATTGTCTGTCATTTTATGGCTGAGAGGTATTGTTAAAGTGCGGGTGAGTCAAGTTTCCCGTTGGGCTTTGATGGTAAATTTCCGACTTACAGCAAACATAACTTGTCATATGTTAAATTTTCAATCAGGTTCATAGCAACAGATGCACATGGTGAGTGGGGGTACAATTATAACCCGTGCCTACCTTTCTCGCTGGGCTAGCCACCACACCATGGATGTGTTCGTGATGTAGCGGTAAATGGTTTTTAATACTTTTTAACTGACTAGACAGTAAGACATTAAGTCGACACTGACAACGACAGTGCCGGATCCAAATAAGGGGGGGGGGGGGGTGTTCCGGGCCCCCCGGGCACCTCCCCTGGATCCGCTACTGAACGATGTAAACATTCCAAGTGTTGCAATGTTATAGCACAGTAAACCTTGTGTGAAAAGCGCGACGTAAATATTATTTGAAAAAAACCCTCCTGTCAAACTTCAGCTTTCTTTAAAAAAAGGTAAAATGGAGAAACTGGCGGAAATAAACCAATGAAAGGAGAGGATCAAACAGACATATGATATACGCAGCCAAAGAAATCGAGAAGCCATTGCAATGTTCGCACCGCCGTCTTTTTGCATCGTTTGTCAAAGAAACCAAGCTGTCATTTTCAAAGCTCAAACAACAACAATGTCAGCGAAAAGTTTTTTATTTTTTCATCTCCTCAGCTAGAGGAAGAAGATATTCAAGCCAAACGCACTCAGTTCAACCGATTGTGCCAAACTGTTAGCTTAAAATTTGTACTCATGTACATTTAATTTTAACACTTACAAATAATCTTTAATGTCTATTATAATTTTTAAATTCTCAAATGGCACGATATTGTAATTTCTAGCCAGTTTCGGGCAGAAATAAAAGCCATTCAAAAAGGTCCAAGTCTAGTCAGGTTGACCGAAAATCAATAGCCATTTCTTTTCGCCTAACCGGAATTTAACGGCTGTTAGACTTAAACACACCTCAGAAGTTGGTAATCAGGCAGGGTTGACAAAATAAAGAAGTAAATTGGAATAAATTAATTCATATATGGCGATAAAGAACTTCAGAATTGGCTACATGTAGTGCATATATAAGGAGGGTGGTCGAGAAGTTACAGCCACGGGACTACTACAAAAGATCGATCCGAGGAGACCGAATTGAAATCCACGGAAAATCCATTGCGTTAGACCACTTGCCTTACTGTCCTGGCAGTCGTAAAGAGCACCAGTGATTAATGTAAAGGTAAAGAACTAACCAGGGGTGGGGGGGAGGAGACGAGGTCTGGGACCGAGAAACGATGTTTTCACAACTTGCGAAGCGGTCACCGTGGGCGTTGGTCTGCGGAGAATTCAGTATTTTACTTACACCACGTACTTACCGTATTTTTCCCCTAGTAAATATTTTAGAAGCGAGAAGCGAACCGGCAGAGGAAATCAGAAATGGTCAAAAAATTGAAAAAAAAATCATATCGTGCATCTTTGTATTTCTTGCATATCGTATTTGTCTTTCGGTACTGTAATTGCCGGGGAAACTAAAACGCAACCGTGTTAGATCTTAACTAACAACAACGCACTCGATCGATTTATAGGTTAGATCGTTTTTGCCGGACGAGGACATCAGAAGATTATAGAAGTAGTTATGATGCTGATAAAAATTACTGGAGAAAGTTTCAAATTTATCGGAAGTAAGTAGTATTCAAGAGAGTTTTACAACTATGATCTTACAGCTCTACATTTCATAACTCAATAAACATTCATAACTCAATAAACATTCATTCAAGATGTTGTCTTAATTGTAACATTTGACCTAACTGGTTTACTTCCCACCAATCACATTATTGCTTATATTACAATAGCATACCGGAGTTTGTGAGGAAACGTTCAATGTTAACAGAAAAATAGCTCAAACCACTTAAAATATTTGAAATTTCATTATCAGAGAGTCGAATCTACAAGAAATGGCAAACTTCGGTGATTATCCGGGAGATTTCAGACTCTAATCTGGAGACCGGGAGAAACGGTTTAAAATGTGGAGTCTCCCGGATTATCCGGGAGAGTTGACAGCCCTGCGTAGCTAATATATATATTTAGCCAGGGCTAAAAGCGGAGCTCCCGATCTCATTACAACAATAATGTAATAATAATAATAATAATGATAATGATGATGATGATGACAACCCTACAATGCCCAATGTCGCATACATTATTCACGAACATTCCCATGTTCTCTACTTTTGTGAGAACGATGTAGAAATGATCTTGAAAACCTTCCAATAGTAGCTTACCACCATCCTAACAATTTAAGCGATACTTTTGTTAGAGCCCAATTACCAGAGACTAATAACTGTAACAATGACCGGGCCACTCCCGGTTCTTTTTGGCGCAGCAGTAAATGCACCACATGCCCCTATTGCTGGTTTTCAGTGTCACGCCATTCAAAATAGATCAAAATAAAAATCAAAACCATGCAATAGTTTAAGTCAAGAATCTGGGACACGAAAGAAGGTAAATATACAAAGACCCTCGCCAAGATTCGGGTTAGAGAAAGCGTACCCTAACATAAAAGCAAAGAACCCTTTTGAAGCGAAAATTTATATGAACATTAGTTTTCAGCTGCTCTAATACATCATGAAAGTAAAATCGCAGTTGGATCGATAGTTTTGTAGTTTGAATTTTAGTGACGTCTTGTGAAAACCAAGAATAAAACACGGTTTACATCGAAACCGCAGTTTCAGAACGCTTTCTCAGCAGTGGTCATGATCACTCTGTTTCCTGGGCCTATATGTTACTTATCACAATTGAAACACTTAGATATGAACGCGATTGTCTTAGGAAAGCACGCGAGGCTCCCCTCATTCAGAAAGCTAAAACCATTGGGCGTCTGGAAATTAAAAAACGCAACGAACTGTATTCATTATGTAATCCTTTCCATGTACATTTGTGACTTCCGTTTATTATTTTACAGTAGTATATATTCTGTATATTCTTCATGTTTTTCTCAAATAAACCTGATGAAGACTGGTATTGGCCAGTCGAAATATTGTATACCTTAGCCTTTTTCACATTGTTTGATCAGTCATTGCAGAAGTCGTTTTGACTTTGATTCTATGAAAGAAATTTTCAGCGTCAATTCCGAGCGGGCGAATGGCAAAAGACAGCAAAAGAAAATGCTGTTGTAAAAAATTGCGATGAGCTGGGCCGAGTCAAAGGAGGCGGGACCGGAGGCGGGTCAGGGGCGTGGTAAATAGTGTCCTACGATTGGCTCACAAAATCGAGCCCATGTCTACCGGAGTCGATCGGATTAAAGGTAAGCCGCCATCTTGTATTCGAAGTCACATATGTTTGCCAATTTTCAAAGGGCGCAGGGCTGCTGGTAAAGACAAAACAAAAAAACTAGTTGAGAATGTGTTCACGACTTATCTTGAAGATCGTAAGGAACAAAGAGAGACAACTTACATCTTCCGAACCTTGATTCGTTCGTTATATGAAGAACAGTGTCCCCCGGCGCTGCCTCCGATCCAGGTAACAAGAAATAAGCAATTACATATTCTTACAATATTTGTGAGTGTATCTTTAGACACAGGATTTCTAGCTTCTGCCGTTAAACATTTGTGAGTGGTATTGTCATTTAATGCACGCAAGGCTATCGCACAATACCTGGCAATACCAAAATGATTAACAAGGTAGCGACGGCCATTTCAACAATTTACAACGAAATGACTGCGTGTGGAGTTTAGCTGAGTTTTCAGGTCGTTAGAGTTCATAAGTTAAGCTTAATATTATTTATACCGGCCGGTTGGGGTACAAATGATACAGGACGAACTGGAACTTAAATGTCGCAGTTTTGTATTAGAAATTACCGTAGTTCAGGGGCTAGTTTCATTTAATATAACATCAGTTCAGTTTGGGGTTCTTCAACTCGAACAAAAGCTGTTAAAAACTTTTCCCAAGACTTAAGATAGAAGTTTTGTTCAAAAGTTAATCAGCAAGCTTTTCAAATTATTTGGCATCATATTTATTCATGCTCAATTGGCCTTTTTTATCATTGCAGAAATTATGAAGCATTGATGGGTTTGCAGGAGATACACGCCCAGGAAGACATATATGCCTCTTTCAACTGAAATCCAACCCTCTCACCCATGAGAGGTGGAAGTGGATTTAAGCAAGAAATTTAAAGCCTTATTTGATGATACACTAACCTTAGCGAGCAGGTGGTTAAATTAACTATAACTTCAATTCTCACAACAATCAGTTTTTCCAGTTTTAAAGCGTACTTCAAGTATGAATTCATCTGGTGACATGGAAAGTTGCTGTTTGCCTACATGTAAGCCAGTCAGAGACCGAGATGTTTTCAACTGTTTCTTAGAAGATTATGACCTATCACTCTTTTTTCTTAATCACCCAAGCAAAACAAATGACAGGATGGCACATTCATCATTGTTTAGCTGCACCTTTTCAGTGTGAAAAGAAAGTGGTGTCTGATTGGTGAATTCTGTTTTTAACTTGCCCGATGGGCAACTGATGTTTTTTGAGGAATTTGAATAACAGAAGAACTGTGAAATCAATTCTGCTTGTCAAAAATCTTTTGGGCTAGTTCAAATGACGAATGGCAAGCTGTAAAAATGATTTTCTTTGCACCCTGCTTTTTACAAATAAATTAAAGGAAATTTTTTGTATTCAACTGGTACACAAAGCAACATTGACACATGACATTTCTAAGCACTAAGAATAAAAGCAAAGAAGCTTCAAGGCAAGTGTAGCGTCTTTTCATTTCCCATTCATCAAATAAATTATCATGTATTAACAGCATTACCCAGTAAAATACTTGATGTATGAGGGTTCCCAGTCCCCCGCAGCATTTTTAAAGATCTCATAACAGAACTCGCCGCGTATTAACCGCTCAAGAAGGCGGAGGTGTCATGAAGGGACCACCTTCACTCGTGTTGCTGGGCTAAAAATAAAAAGGCTACCTTGTATTAATAATAATAATAATAATAATCATAAACTTTATTTTAAAAACATAACAGTTAACCCTGATAAGTCTATGGCCATCTATAATAAATTGCAGATTATTTCTGTGACAGGAAAGGAGAATAAAATTGTTACTAGGCTAAGTACAGTTTACTATTGGAATAAAAAAAGTTACAATGACCATATGCAACAAAGATTAAAACTGTGATAAATGGCTAAATGTGATTAACAATACTAAAGTCTATTTAAAAGGGACTGAACACCCCCTTTTTCGTTATATCTACTGGAATACCATTCCACAGGCTATGCATGCTCCATCTGTCTCCTGTTTGTATGGTTAACACACAAGATTATGTGGGTCCTTTGTCTATTTTGTATGCAGCTCTGCTTTTCTTGTGAGGATTACCATCAATTAATGAGTTATCCCCATTGCTTCTCTGGTATATATTAAGACAATGTTGTTGGTATGTTGTCAGTATGTTTTTAGTAATAAATAGTTCAGCCTTTTCAACATTGCTTCTTTCTAATGTCTGCATCGGTTGCTATTCAGTTGATGTTTTCAGATGGTCAGCAGCAAGAAACTCAGCTCTAATATCATGTTATTGATTTAATCCTTAAGTTATAGAACAGCACCCATTATTTGAGCTGTAGTAATGCTGTAAAATATTTCAATTTTGCAAAGGTATCTTTCTGCTGATTAAAAGGCATCAACATGCTTTTCAATGATGTTGTGATACAATGGGAACAGGACAGAGACAGTATTTGAGATACTGATAACCATTTTGCTTTTGAAGGATGATAACATTCTTGTACGACTTGGCGATGTTCTCTCTATAAAGTGCTCTCCAGAGTAATGGCAGAAGCCAGAGATGATTACTCGCTTAAACCTGTGCCTTCATCATAAAACTCAACAGCTGACTTGTCAGTTGCATAGGGTTGAAGATCGTTTTGTAAATCCACGAACAATACCACTCCAAGAATCGAACCTTACGAAATGCCATTGATAATGACTTGGAAAGTGACAATGATCAATTAAACTGATTTCCAGCAAGGAAAGATTAATTTATCCATGTTGAATTCACGCAACAAAGTTATATCTGGTATATATGTTATTCAAGACATACTGGAATTGCAGAATATGAAGAAGATCATGACAGTTATAGATGCAAGTTTTTCACTATACCTAACCATTCATATGGTCATTCTCCAATTTCTACAGCATCTGGTCAATTTGCCTGACAATTTCAGTTTTGGTTGCGGGTGTCTTGGGGAAAGACCAATGCCGTTTATAATGGAGGTTTTGATTTTCAGTATGTATATGCTCCTTGAATAATTTTGAATCTGTCGTAAATACGGAAAATCTGTTGGCTAGCTTCCAAGCTGATGATTAAAAGAACTGTTATAGTAGCATACATACTTGATTAATCTTGGTAACGATGACAACGTACCTGGAGCACCAGCCTCTTTTGCAGTAATACCATTGGCACCGGTCACTTTGAACAAAGGCATAGACTTCACTTTATATTGAAGCTGTTTACATGGGGATAAGCAGTTAAGGTTTAGAATTTATCTGACAGTTGTTCACTGAATCAGCAGTCGAGGACAATGAATGTGAAATATTGTTTATGGAATCTATTCAGCAGTTCAGCACAGTCTATCCAGAAGCTCATGTGAGGTTGTTGAAGAAATAGATGTTATAATTAAGTCTAACTATGCAATTATCTCTATAGTTTTTTATCATCACATGTTTGACTTCAATAACTTGTTGATTATATCTAAATTTACCATACCTAGCTAATACACTACTACTAAGGAAAAAGGAAAAAAGCTTTTCCTAAAAAATACTGAGCCAACAGAATGCACATACAATCAAGGACTTTGTCCTGATGCTATTAACCTTTTCACTTGCAAAGTGAACAATGTAGTCTTGTAAGATAGTTAATAATTATTTACCTTTTGATTTTGAAGACAAATTCTACATTGTATGGTGTGACTATTCAAGTGCAAGCTCTTCGTAAGTAGTACTATTTTAAAATATGTCTTTCACCATTTTACAAAATGAAGCTTAGAATTTTATTTAATAGTCCATTTTACAATTACAGGTGAAAACAAGGTTGGAGTTGACCTTGTAATGTATTCATACGACCCTTCCTGCTTGATTATGTAAATTATGTTGTTTTTATGCTAACTAGTATTTTTAAGCATAATTTCCATAAGAAAAGGAAGAAGGTTTGTATCAAAAAAGGTCAACCTCAGCTTTGCATTCACTCAAGGCTAGGATACTAAGCCCATAACTGTAACATGGCATATCCGAACTTTGCCTACCTTTGGCAGTGAAATTGTGAAAACAAATGCCATTAGCATTTAATTGAGGAAATGAAAAGAGCATGAAGTTTGATAACTACATGTACAGTAAAAACCAGCATGTAAAAGTAGTGGTTTACTTAAAAAACCTATGACCATTTTAATAACCAATAATACAAGAACCTACATGTTTTAAACCAAGAAAGATCAAGGAGGCTCTTTTATAACTATGATAAACTATAGAGATACACTAATGGATTTTAGAACTGAAGCAAAAACAGTATTTATTTTTCTGCTGCGTAAAGACTATAATATTATATCTTTCATAGAGAAAAATGGACCTAATTTAACCAGAATTTACTAAGTATACATCAATATTAATTGCCAATAACTATCCAAAGTACAAGAACCTATTTTGCTATACAGTCAACTTCCTTTAAAGTGGACACTATAAGGAGCTTGAGTTAGTGTCTTCATTAGTGATAGTCCGTAATAGCGGAAGTTTCTTTCAGTCAAACGTCTGTGATTTATTTTTGCTTGGTAGTTAGCTGCCGTCCATATTATCAGCGTGTTCCTTACAGCAAGATGTCCACAAGGCGAGAGTTCACTGAATTTCAAAAAGTAGGTTCATCAAACATGCAGGTTTTTACTGTAAGTTAAATAAAGTAAGGAGACTTAACAAAACAATATTGCTAAAATGAAATAATTCCAAGAACTTACTTTTTGCTGAAAACTGGCTTTTGGCGTAATAACCCTTTCAACACAAGCCCTAATCCCAATCTCAACTTAAGAGCCTTTTTATTTGTTAGGCGTGGCCACATAGTAGACCCTTGTCCACACAGGTTTATTACAGCAACGGCCAGTTCATTTGTTATGCATGGCCACAAAGGCCCTCAGCCACACAGGCTAATTACAGTATAACGGCACTTTTATTTGTTATGCATGGCCACAAAGGCCCTCAGCCACACAGGCTGATTAAAGCATAACGGCACGGTTATTTGTTATGCATGGCTTCAAAGGCCCTCAAGCCACACAGGCTGATTACAGCACAATGCCACTTTTATTTGTTATGCATGGCCACAAAGGCCCTCAGCCACACAGGTTAATTACAGCATAACGGCACTTTTATTTGTTATGCATGGCCACAAAGGCCCTCAGCCACACAGGCAGATTACAGCATAACAGCACTTTTATTTGTTATGCATGGCCACTAAGGCCCTCAGCCACACAGGCTGATTACAGCATAACAGCACTTTTATTTGTTATGCATGGCCACTAAGGCCCTCAGCCACACAGGCTGATTACAGCATAACTGCACTGTTATTGGCCGTGCTCGGATATGTACAATTCATCACATCATAGGCATTAGGGCTATCTTATTGATATGACTGCAAACAAGACACCACCATGCTAAGGCTTTCACCTGTGAACCAATTGTCAACACTTAGACCACATGTTTCAATGATGATCTTGAGACTGAGCCCACTCTACGAGTCTGAGAAAGGTTTCCTCCCTATATGCTGGTGCTAACACCCTTCTCTGCCGACTCTGAGTTGCTAAGACATGCAGTCTCTCAATCTCCAGTGCTCTAGCTCTTGTAGTTGGAGTGTCCACAGGTCTGAATCTGTCATTGTTTATCAGTACATCTTCATGAAAAGCAAAATCAGGATCTCTTCCTTCCGCACCTGCCGATTTGGCTCTTGACAATGCCACAAATAGAGCTCCTGGGTTTCTGGCTTCAAAGCCATGTTCCCCAGGGTGAACCACTACATACCTGAATGCTTCTCCGGCGCCCACAGTCATCCCTTGGCATTTGTGGATTGTTGTTCCCCATGCCAGTCGCAATGGAACCTGCAGACGCTTGCATCGGCATGCGCATTCAGTGGAACGACTTACCGGTACAATTGGCACAACTGCCGGATCTTCATTAACGTATGGTGGCCCCCTATATCCTGGAAACCTCACCAAAACTACATCAGGTAGAGGAGCAGGATCATCAGTAGGTCTGCAGCCATGTTTGTACACAATATCTACGACTGTGCCTACTGCCCCATTGTACAAACCCCAATCAGCCTTCAAGTTAACTACCAGCATGACTTTGCTGTCACGGCAAAGATACAGTAGAGGTAACAATCCTCCCGTCTTATTACTGTCGGCGTTCACTGCATGTCTGCCATTGTCAACTGCCTTGATCTTTGCTACTGGGTGGTTTGGCTGTCTGTTACACTCAAGCAGCTTTGTTTTATTCCGCTGCCATTCAAGACGGTGCGTGGGAAATACGTACAGACCTTGCTCATCCATCCTAGCAAGGAGTTCTGGGCCATGCGACATGCGGAGATTGTGCCATTGAAACTGTTGTAGCCAATGGATTTGCTGGGGTGTTGTCGTATAATTTCTTAGTGACATTAGCACATCTCTCAGCTGTTGTTCAGATTCATTCTGCCGTATAATCTGAGTAAGCTCAACAGCACTATCAAACATTGTCCAAACC
Source organism: Porites cylindrica (assembly GCA_964035525.1). NCBI lineage: Eukaryota > Metazoa > Cnidaria > Anthozoa > Scleractinia > Poritidae > Porites > Porites cylindrica. The sequence continues at coordinate 27,257,697 of OZ037775.1, forward strand.
AAGCGACCGTGGTTAGATGGTGCACTACGACAATCTGAGATGTACACGGGGGTGTCACACACAGGAGGAAGCTGAACATCATCTCCCATAAACACCGCCACAGGAATCCCTCCCCATAACTCATCTGCATTGGCTCCTTTGTTGATTGCATAACGTGCATGCTGTTCCATCCAGCCCATTGTTGTGCGTCCAAACATTGATCGTTCATCACCAACCAGAACTTTCAGATTTTCACACTTTTTCTGAATTTTCTCTAATAAGGGACCTGTAGGTACAGTCAACTCATTGCAAGACCTTCCACCTGTTGGTACTCCAAGAAAACTGTGAGCTGTACTGCCGTGAACGAGATAGGCAGCATTCCCTGTTGGAGTTATCACTTGTATTGCATCATTGGCTTCAAAAACGTGCCGCACTAGCCTCTGGAGACACTTGATGACATACGACTTTCCTGTACCAGCAGTCTCAGAGACAACAAGCCGCAGTGGATGGTAATATTCAGTGTTTTCAACAAAATTGTACAGGGTGTGCAAAACTAGACTCACTATGGCTTTCTGATTTTCATTTAGAGATAATGGACACACCTGAGGTAAATCAAGGTTTCCACTTTCTGTCTCCTGTTCATCATCTGCTTTAATACGTTCTTGAAGCCATTTTGTTGGGTCTTCTCCTTCAGGAAGAATGATACGGGTACTGCTCCAGTCATAGTCCTCCCCACCATCATCATAATCAAAGTCCCTCTCTACACCCTCATATATTTGGTTCTGCCCTGCATATACATCCACCCAGTCTGGTTGTTCTTCTGCTTCGACAGTCTCATCTTCCTCATCCTCTTCAAATACTGGTTCTTGTGGGTGGTCTGCATAACGCTGTGCCTTAGCAACTTGGGCCTTCACAAATGCTGGACAGTCATCACTTGCAAAAAAGTCCTTAAAGCGATCAATCCAAGATTCGGCATCCCCCTTCACTTCTTGGATGTCAAACCAACTTGGCCAGTGTAGCAGGAGCATAGTCCTACAGTAGTCCTCATTCAGTGGCCATGTTGCGTGTGTAGAACCACCACTTACAACAGGGACATTACCGTTCCTCGATGCAAAGTGGTACCAAGAACAGTGCTCATCTCGTGGTCGTGCAAGGTACTTATCTAGTGGGGTGCTGCGAGTTGCAGTTTCACCATCACGTTCAAGTCTCCTTGACCCCGACATGGACAAATAGGTAAATGGACGGCTACATCGCCAAAGTGCTAGGCCACTCAGCTCAAAGGATGCCTCCGGTCCACTGATATCTCGTCTTCCCACGGTCTTTATCAGCATCTTAGCACACATTGACTTACCTGTCACTTGGTCTGCATCAGTTGCATCAACAGCATTCACCATGTCCTTAAAGAGATCAGCAGTTGCACCAGTGGGTTCACTATCTTTGCAAGCATATCCACACACATAGTCAATTATGGCTATGATATCATCAGTGCTAGGATTGTCTGGAGGGGAATTGGAAAGAATTAAGCTTACATCCCCATTTGCTCTCCACGATTGTAACTGATAACGAGAATGCTGAACCACACGTGGATGGTCACGTGGCATCTCTAGGCGGGGAGCTCCGTTATGATCTTCCACAATTTCCGGATTACTGTGCACTTTTTTCCCTGGGCGGAACTCACTTCCAAACTCCATCCGACATACACGTTCTCTCGGCTGCAGTCCTTGCTCCGGATGGCGAGGAGTTCTCAAGCAGTAATCACAGCAACTGTGGAGTCCAACCCTGTTTACTAAAAGCAAATGATCCTCCAGTATTGCTTCTTGTGTTGCAGCTATTTGCATTAGCATCTTCACCAAGGGATCCCTGTCATCTGATATGGGCTCAGCTGTTCCCTCAGGTGGTGACCAGAGGTCTTTTCTTGGCTGCCCTTCTTCATCATTGCCAGCTGGATGTAATGCTGTCATGGCAAAGGTTTCATCTGCCCACTGACTAAGTCTAGCTGCATACTCTTCCTCTTCGCAACCATCTTCACGAGCTTCATGCAATAGCTGATGTGGTTGCCTGTCTTCCCTCCAGCTGAGTTGGTGCCAATGAATTTGACCACGGGACTTGGCAAACTCATAGCGGTACCAAAAATCAGAGACACCAAATACCGGCTTCAGTACCTTCTCGTGGTAAGCCTGGGTACGCAGGTCAAAGTAACTCACCACTACATGAGTATTTTCTTGCACTGCCTTGAAGCGGGCATTGCTATCTTCAGCAAGGTTGACTTCTTCGCCTGTGGTCTGTAAGATGTACTCTTCCAATAGTCTCCTTAGTGGGGGAAAGTAAAACTCAGCACAGCTTCCAGTCATGAAAAATGAAGGCAACCCATGCTTCTCATTGACCATGAACTCAACCAGGGCACGAAGCTCTCTACGTCTCTGGTGCCAGTACTGAGCTGTTCCACGTAGATTTGCACCAAAATACAACAACTTGTCGGTAAAAGTGTCGCCTCTCGCAAGTCGCTCTTGCAGGTCTGCAACAGTTATTTGTGGGTCACCAAGTTGCTGATCAACAAAGAACCGACTCTGTTCCAGGGCACGCTTCCTCATGATCATATTGTGGACAACAAACTTCCAGACTTTATGCTTCCCAAACCTTCCGTCTTGGTACCACAGCAGGTGCTCTGCCCAGTTATGCAGTGTTGGACACGTCACCGGACGGTTTATGTGGAAATCACCCTTTCCATAAGGAAACAAGCAAGGAAATGCCATCGTAAAAAAGTAGGGAGTGGTAAACTCTGATGCTGGTGTTGTGCCTGTGGTCGGCCAAGGGATCACTGGTCGTTGCACATTTCGTTGTGCTTCTCCAGCTTCACCTTCCAGAGGTTCAGAAACAACTTCATTTATGGCTGCTTCTACTTGTACTTGCACATTCACTCCAGGCTCTGGCAGAATAATTCCAGAGACTGTTGAGTCATCAGTACTGTCTGTATCCCCAGCATCCAATTGTTGTGGTGCAGGGCCTCGGTCGTCTGTGCGTTCTGTTTCAGAGAACTCAACAGTCCTCAAATTCGGCAACTCACCATCTTCCGGTAAATTCTCTATGCGAGCCCCATCAATAACAACATTACGATAAGCAGGATTGTTGTCCTTCAACCAATGAAGGGCTCGCTCAACACGGTGTCTTCTAACCCTGAAGTCCTTATGGGTATAATCTTTTCCTTGTCTTCTCACGCGTATGATATCCACCTCTGCCGGTAGTCGTGGAAGAATAGTTGCCGGTTCTTGCACAGCCTGTGGGAATGCAATGCAATGCCCCTTTGAAGCGATACCTCCATGCTTCAGTAAGTGTACATGCACGGTGGGTGCTAGCCTGGCTATCAGCATCTGCTCAGCATCTGACATGTCAGACAAAATCTCAGGAACAGCCATTGGATCCATGTTATTCTCACCTGACCACACTTTTGGTACCTTCTTATCTCTCCTGCAGCGAGTACACATGTTTCTTATGCCTTTGCACTCCAGTCGTCGTTCCTTGCAGACCTCACAAAAACGGAATACGTAAGTCATCTGCTCCACCTCAAATGCACGAATAGCACTGTACGCCCTATCTTCTTGCTGACTTGAACCTGCTGGTGGAGGTGGTGGTAGATCTCCAACAACTTCTTGCAACCTTTTCTCTTGTTCTGATATTCGTCTTTGGTTTCGCCGCTTTCTTTTTCTCCTGTCATCCTCTGTTTCCACTACGCCAGGCTTTGCAAACTCATAGTCCACACCAACTGCCCTTGCTCTAGCAATGAGACGGTCATCTTCTAACTGGCTATAATTATTTTCTTCTGGAAGAGATTGCTGCATTCCCTGCGAATTGCTTGCTCCCTCAATTGGGCCATTTTCTACTACAGGAGTGTCCCTTTCCAACTCTTCTCCTAGTGAATGAATTATTTGTATTTACCAACTACACAATTAATATAAGGTATGGGGCTGGTGGATTGTATTTTTTATCTTGCTTGAGGGATAAGTGATTTTTTTGGGGTTTTCACGTGCAGGAACTGGTGAAGCATAATAAAAAAAGCTGTGACTCTTGGGCTAATAAATGCAAGCTACAGCCTGCCCAAATAGGTCAAACTGTAAAACTGAGTTTTTTTGCACCTTTAAGAACTGCTTGTGTAACTGTACAAGCATTATTATTATTACAATGCTGTATCTTTTGAAATGTTCTCAAAACCGGATTTCAAAAGAAAATACACCATATACTTTCCAAACTTAAGATAATACAACAGGGCTTGACAATCATTTTCTAAGTGGTGATATTGACTGAGATTTCATAAATGAGTCATCAAATACTCAGAGTGACCAAACCAATCAATTATTAATCATCAATTATTATTAGGAAAAATAATTATCTCTATATGAATTCAATGTATTTTTAACTGTGTGTAAATCAAAGTAATACAAACTTAAAGGTACGTTTTTCCATAATATGTACAATCAAATGCCAACAAAACAAAAACCCCCACAAACCAGTCAGCAGAATTAACTATACAGTCATGATGTCTTGTCATATTAAGCACAACAGCAATGCTTGAAATACATGAGAAAAGGCCTCGTCATTAATGAATTATATAGCTGCTCTTTTGAGTCCCTCAAAAAAAAAACCAATTGGCACACACACACACACACACCTTTGTATACACCTATTTCAATTAAGGTTGCTTCAGAGAAGAATGATGCATGATGCATGATCCATGTTTCATAGCTCCACAGCCCATTATTGTGGAAAGTCTAGTAAATTATGTACCCGCAACGAGCCTAGAAACCCAGATAGCAAAGGCTGCTGACACTTCTATGTTATGTCGCAGAACGTTAAGAAAATGTATTTCAAAACACTGAATCCTATGCCTTTTAATTTAAGAAAGTGATTTGAGGTTAGGTTTTTCTCTGTGGTAATATGCAAATGTTGCAAATTTTCAACAAGTTTGCTCGGCCTGTGTACATGGGAATTTTTTGAGTTAAAAAAAAAACAGATTCAAGGCATTTGTTTAATTACAATAAATAACTTAACATTATGCGTTCATCTATTCTTGAGGCAACTTTTTGGAAAACTGAATAAAAAAAGAATATAGCGTTGATTTGCTTTATTGAAATAACCAGCATTCTGGCCCAGGCAAAAGCGCAGCTTAATCAGGCGGTAAAACCCTATCCGTTTGATGTTGTTAAAAGAGACTTCTAATTTCTTACTGTAAGATTTTAAAAATCTTAAAAATGAAGTTCTTCAGCTCGCTCATACTTAAGATTTTTAACAGCCATTTGACTTGAAAGCTCTCTTGAATGCCTTCTCACAAATTGTCTCAGTCCATTATTTCAATGAACGTGAACAAGACTGAACTTCCCACTACCAAAGGGTTTACCATGGTGCCCTGCAGGCTATGAAACATGGGTCACGGGAGCAACCTTAATTGAAATAGGTGTATATTTTAAAATCTTGGTAACAACAATAAAATAAAACACAACCCACAATGAATAAATAAATAAAAATAATCAAGTGCATTAATAAAATAAAATGTAAGGAAAAAAAGTGTTAACTACAAAAGAAAAAGGATAAAATTACCTATGCATGCTTCCCGATGTATGCACCTGATTGGTTCTGATCCATATTTCAATTAACGTTTATTAGCCAATCACGGTTTTTCATTATCTGAGAAATTTGCATTATTTTGCTTTGTGCATTTGTGTTTCCTTGTTTTTGCACTGTGTTAATTAAAAACTGCCCTGGTGCTCTAAGGCAATGCAGTTCAAACTTTATTCCTGTAATAATATTATTAACTTTCAAAATAAATACCATCTACCATAATCAACTATATCAGTATATACCTGCTGAATGTCTTTGCTCTTGTTCACCTACAAGAGAGCATTCCATCCTACATTCAACTTGGAGGACCTCACTTTCATCTTCTTCCAAGGCTAAGAAGAGAAGATTTTAAAAACCTTTAGTTGAGGAAGGATTTTCCCTTGCCCCATTAACATTACTTATGCATAAACCTATTGTCCAAAGAAAACAAACGTCGGAACAATACTCAGAGCCAGAAGTTGTGACTTCTGCTTTAACTCTTGCGGGAAATCAAATAAAATGTATACAACCTGAGACTGACAGTATCACTGGAAATTTATTTACACTGTACCCTCCAATGAATGAAATACTTGGCTCTTAATCAAGTTAATAGGTACTGTTAGAGTTAAAAGCAATTGATCCACAAGGAAATTAAGAATACAGACTGTCAAGGCTTAAAATTATGTCCGGTCAATGTACTATGTCTGGTCTAGATTTAAATAGCTGGCAACATTAAGTACCTGAAAATTGAAATAACTACTTTTACATGGTCTAGCTCATTGTCTTTTAAAGAACTGTTGCTTTCATAACTTGATAACTGCACTCAAAAATGGGTAATAACATGATTATGTTTGGACTAAAATTCAGTATTTTCCCATCTTGCAATACAAGGAGTTTTTGAGCATTTATGGGGACATTTTTTTTTTCTTAATTTTCCTGTTTACTGCAAAGTGCAATGTTTTCAATACAGTATTAACCTGTGACTGAGAACCAGCTGTTAGGCTATATTTTGCCAGTTAGGCCCCCTCACAACCTGTTTAGCCGAATTATATTTAATTTGTAAGACATTCATATTATCTTAAATCTATAAGAAAACCCTCTTTTCACTTGAAAAAATAAGAATCTCTTTGGTAGACAACATCCCATTGAAGATTAAGAGTACTCTTACCTACAATACTTTTTCCTTCAGAAAATAAGAACCTATGTTACTTTAGAAAAAATATCCAATATCTATATTTTTTTAAGAACCTGTTCAGGCTATGGGAAAATGCAGATTCTTACCAGCGAGTTTCTACTGTATTTTGACCGGTCCCAGCTATAATTTGTTTGGCAGGTAATTTTTGTCTGGTCAAAAAGAAGACATGACCTTAAACCGAAAATTCCCCTGTCAACATGACCGGCAAAAACAATTTCGAGCACTGGCTTATGACCTCCTTTAATTTACATAAAACATAAGAAGATAGATATCTACAACAGGGAAAAGCCTAAATACTTATAAAACAAAAGTTATTTCAATTACATGAGGGAGATTAGCCATCCAAATTGCTCCTTTAAATTCTGTTTACCCTGAACAAAGAATACAACGGGCATGCATGAACCCGAACAATCTGCATCAAATGAGCTCTTTCAACAAGCATTGGGAAAACCAGGGCAAAACATTTTCAGTCTCAATCTACAGTGTCCGCCGGGCACAAGAATGCAACAGTGATACCCCAACTTTACACTTTTGAGAATACAATACAACGCTTTCACGGGATCCTCTAACACTAAATAATTTTCTCCTGTCACGAAGGCCAGAGTCGCGCCAAATTTTAAAAGCTTACATGACAAATAAAATTCAAGATAGGAGTTTTCATTCATTCAGCGATTCAAAGCACGGTCGCATCGGACAGAACAAAAAGGCAGATTATGGTTAATTAAGCAAATGTGAATTCGTGCTGAAATTACATCAGTTGCACAATTTTAAGATTACCTCGGGTTTTCCGCACCAAAAAGATTGGATAATGAATACATCGATGAGCATTATGTCTTTTTTAAATTCCTTTCTCTTTATCTTATCGAACTTGAACACAGGTCAAAACAGCTTCACCGCAGCAAACCACAGGAGAAAAATGATCCGCCGAATTCATGTTCATTTTCTCTGAAACTCGACACTGCGTGACAAGTGACGTAAGCTCGGATTGGTTAAACAAACAAAACAACAGCCAACCTCTTTTAGAAAAGCCAAAACGCCTTGCATTCGATACATAAAAAATTTGAAGAAAGTCACTCACCTTCTCCTCCTTCCCGTTCGTCTTCGTTTAAGCTTAAGCTTATACGACGCCTGTTTTCCCTTGCTGTTTCTCGCTCCCTTCTTCGCCGCTCGTCGCTAGTTCGGCGTCTATTTTCTCTTACTCTTTCTCGCTCATTATCCAGTTGCTCTTCAGAGAAATTTCGCCTCCTTTCTCTGCTTCTTTCTTGCTCCCTCTCCCGTTGCTCGTCAGTAAAATTGCGCCTTCTTTCTGTGCTTCTTTCTTGCTCCCTCTCCCGTTGCTCGTCAGTAAAATTGCGCCTCCTTTCTCTGTTTCTTTCTTGCTCCCTCTCCCGTTGCTCGTCAGTAAAACTGCGCCTTCTCTCTGTGCTTCTTTCTTGCTCCCTCTCCCGTAGCTCGTCAGTAAAATTGCGCCTCCTTTCTCTGTTTCTTTCTTGCTCCCTCTCCCGTTGCTCGTCAGTAAAATTGCGCCTCCTTTCTCTGTTTCTCTCTTGCTCCCTCTCCCGCTGCTCATCAGAGCAGTTTCGTCTCCTTTCTCTAGCTCTCTGCCGCTCCCTCTCCCGTTGAGCTTGGCTTGCTTGCCGCCTACTTTCTCGTTTTCTCTGTCTTTCTCTATCTCTGTACTCCAAACTGGAGGACATAATCAATAAGATATCAAGAACTGCGGAATTGCGGGGTGCTCAACCGATACGAAAAATTTCTTTTTCTTCTGAGTTGACCTCGCTGAAGTTTTCAGTTGTTTATGCTTCACGAAACGCGGGCGGCCCTTTGTTTTCGCGCCAAAAACTATGCGCTCACAGCCTACCCGAAATTTTGCATTGGTTTGCCTGTGGTGCGGACGGACGGTCGGTCGGTCGGTCGGTCGGTCGGTCGGTCACGTGATTACCAAATTTTCTGGGATGGGTAGATTTATTTTACCCATGGTGCTCCGCGGGCGCGCTTCGCTCGCGGAGCTCCGCTATTACTAGTATATGTTGCATATTCCAAGCTCTGCAGAGGGAAATTGTTTAACAGAAAAAGAAAACCACACACCATGTCTGAGAGGCGACATAAAATCAATAAATTTGCGATTTACCAAGACATAACAGTGAGAAACAGTCCTGCCTTCGACCGCCATGTTTTTGTTCCTTCTCAAAACCGTTGATCTTTGGTTTTTGACGTAATGCGCATGACCAGTACGCAAATCGACTGGCAAGACCCTTGCTGATTGGTTTGCAAGTTGTGAGAACATCGTTTGGATTTCATTTAACAGAACTTATGGGAAATAGCTCCCCCCACGGAACTAACTTTTCATAAAAAAGGAACGTCACATGCACAGTTATTACGGGTGGTCAGTGTTGACAGCATTAAAACAGCTTACTCAGCATTACATTCCATAAAACAGCTTCATCCCTCAGCGTTATTCAAGCGTCTCTTTTTGTTTTAGATTTGCCGGTGGAAAAAAAAACAAGCCAAGCTTTAAAACCATTGGTAAACAATCGCAAGCGCATTGCAGATTCGATGACGAGTACATGATACCAAGGCTGGTATATACCAACAAAGAGTACGTTACAATTGGAAATATTATAAATCTTGGAATATGTGTCATCTTGGGTATTTTCTCTAAGGTGTAATTTGTTGGAGTTGTTCATTTTAAAAGCTCATGGGAAAGAGATACACCCATTCAGACCGAACGTTGCATGAAAGCGAGGCCTGAGGGCTGTCTTTCGCGCGAAACTAAAAAATCATGGCGGAAAACACCGAGACTGTGCAAGAGATAAACCTTAGACCAAAAGACATTTCACGTTCATCCGGGAGAAACGGAGGGAACATAAGTAAATGGAAAATTGCGCAATTGAAATTTCGGTTGAAATGCAGAAGACTGAACCAACAGGGTGACTGAGAGAAAGATCTTGTCAAAAAGTAAGTTTCGCAGCACCTGCATTACGTAAACACACTGCTATGTAACTTTCTGCCCTAGTCAAAAGAGTTTCGTTTTCACTAGAATCCTCTCTTTTCTGCTTTTAATTTGAGATTTCTTTCTTTCTGGGGCAGGGTTAAGGCATTCAACTCGATTCCTTACAAAAACAATATTACAGAGAGAACGTTTATCACCCTGATCCTGAGAGGAGCTACACGAAAGCAAGGGTTGAAAAGGTTGAAAAGCTAAAGACCCTTAATATCGAAACAGTCGAGACTGAGCTGAGCGACAAACAAACAAGCTCATGTAGTTCGAAGTTTAGACACCTTCCCGCCGGATGAAGACACTCAATTTTCAGAGGACCTTTCTGTTTTGCCCCCATTTGTGCCTATAAATGCTTTTGAGCAAGTAAAAAATTCAGGTAAGTCGATGAAGAAATTTACCAATGCAGCAGTTGTTATAAACTCAAGTGACAAAGGCCTTCAAATGGTCAATTTTGGGCACGATTTACAGGCTGGTGTACAATAACACGAAAAATAACATCATATACGTCCGTGCTAGTTGTTGGGCTTCCTATAAGAGGAATGTTAAATACAAGATGAAAATGATTTGTAACCAAAGCGGGACGCCAAAGATTCTAGCAGCAAAGTGTGATAGGCAACTGTCCGGCTTCCAACAGTGGATGCTGTTGTCATGTTATGGCTCATATGGAAACTTAAGGACATGACAAGAAAGTCACTACTAAAAATATCACTCCTGCTGCACATTAAAACTAAGGGAATGGGGAAAAGGGAGTAGACGAGAAGTAGAGTTCTCTTCAGTGATGGCTTTAAAAACAACAAAACCAAGACATGCGTCTGACTCGAATAAGCCAAGACGCACCCTTTTTAGAAACAACCACAGCTGATCAATGGACTCTATTTCTCTCTTTCTATTTCTTTGCTTTTCCTTTCTTCGAAAAAAAGGAAATGGATTAGCATTGTTTGCGGAGCTTTCTCTCATTTTTTCGCGGGCTGTGTTCCACGACATCGGAGACTCAGAGCAAGGTTTAATAAAGTTCCAAAATGTCATCAAAGCTCGGTAACTCCGAAATCCTTTGTAGAAAAATATGTCATCATCATTCGATCCAAACCTCTCCACACCAAATTTTGAAAGAAACAGCTTTTGTTTAAAATCATAATTCGCGGCATGTAAGTCTCTCTCTTCTTTGAGTGGTTTTTGATCTGAATCTTTGCCTTGAGTCTTGATGTGAGGTACATAGTAGAAGTAATGTTTATTTTCCATACTCTCGGATGGACGTGCAGAAAGTTGAATCCTTTGGCATTCACGACTTTTGGCTCTTTTGGACCTTTCAGAGACGTCGTCATTGACCATGGGAAAATGGACGGAACAGCCTACTTTACAAGATCACATCTTTTACCGGCAAGGCTTTTCCTGTAGTCCTTCTCACTAAAAAGTTTAGAACAGCAGAAGAGTGAGGTGTTCGAGGCAAATTTTTTGTCCCCACGCTTCATCAAAAGCTTAAAAGCTTTTCGTCCAAGGGAAATTATGAAAAATTAAATCTAGTCGATTATCTGAACGATTATTACAAAGAGCAGCCGCGCAACACTTAAGCATTATAGCTATTTGCAGGACATAAAGTATTGTAAACTTTATATTTCTTTTAATAAATACATTGTTGTTGTTGTTGTTGACTCGAATTTTTTTGTTTACTTGAAGACGCCATGTTTATGATCGATTTGACTTCCGGGCGAAAGATAGCCGTTAGACCTCGCTTTCATGCAACTTCTGGTATAAGGCTAAATCGGTGTATTTCTTAGAGTCTGTGGAACTTCTTGTGAGTAGTGTCGTCATAGATTCTGTTAGTAAGGCTAGATCTTCTGATGTCGTATCTAAGAATTGAGAGTTAATTATGGGGGTTGCTCTGTTTTGCAATCATGAATCACGAGCTTATCACTCAGTTGTCAAAGCAGGCTGGTTCAAGATGATGGCAATGATTATACTTTTACCTTTTATAATGGCCACTTCTTCGGATATTCTGTTGCAATTAAACTGTTCATATGGAAGCTACGATGTCAGTCCATGTATGCACCTGATTGGAAATCCCGACAGATGTGCGACAGTGACATGACTATTTTAGGATTTAAGATAATTTTTACATCTAGGTTTTAGCTCCTTTATCTTTTTAACTGTGGAATTGAAAGCTTTCCAAAGATTAGAAATCGTTAGATATTTATTTAATTGCCTGTATACATTTATAAATCGAGAAATCAGTATTTTAAATACGGTTTTTTAAGATCTGTGATTTTTTCCAGGTTGTTTCCAGATAGGTCTGCGGTAGTGCATCTCAAGTGTGATCAATCTAGAAAGACCGGTGACGCGAAATTTGATTTCTTAGGTGTCGAAGATGGCAATTGGGTAAGAAGAACTGCCAATTATGAAAATAAATTAGTAAAATCAGATTGGCAATATATTTATCTTACTGGATTGAGGAATGAATATAGATAGAGTTCGTCTCTGGAGGCGAAAAATATAACTTTTGTTTTTGCCAGGTTTTTTGAAAACCAGGCTAATAAGAAATATCAGTCTCTCTCAATGATTGGTAATTTAATGGCCCTTCGTACTGGAAAAGTAAAATCTCACCTAAAAAGAAATTCTTGAATGCACGAGCTTCAAGTTGATAGGGACAACTGTCTTAAAGATGACAGAAGTGAAGCCTTTCTCATTAGTCTTGAAAATAAGACATTTAAAGGGCCAGTTTTAGTGTTGGAGTCACCTATTGCAAAGCCATTTCGCCAATTTACCTCATTGCCGTTGGATTCCCAAATACAATCCAACACAACATTCCTAAAAAAAACGAGATCCTATAATCGCCAATTTAATTGCTTGCTTACTGGGAACATTAGACTGCATCCAAGCGCAGTAACACGTCAAACTTTAGAACAACCCTACCCCCTTGGAACTGAACAGGTTACCCCAAATGCATACCAGCTGATAGCCCTTTGTCGGTGCAACATGCTATACACAAATCCTCCTCAACTGGAAGGAGACACTCAGCCCAGGGAAACAGGGATAAGCCCAAGTGGAAATGTCAGCAAAGCCACAGTCCAGCACAAACTAGGCTCTTTAGGAAAGCCCCACTCCCCTGGAATTTAACCTGATAAGCTGATAACCCTGTGTCTATGAAACAAGATGACACCACCTTGACGGAAGCGCCCCTATAAAAAAATTGCTAGCTGTTACCCACCTCAAGCAATTTTTCAACAATTTCCACTGATTTCCCTCAATTCCTTTGAATTATTTGGAGCCCATGGTCAAGGGCTGAGGGTGGTAAGTCCTGAGGAGGGAGTTTTCTATTTTTACTCTAAAAGTATCACGGGTTTAAGCAAATTAAGTTTTTGAAAGATTGCCTGCAATTTGCTGGACTTGACCTCAGATTTCAGGCAACCTGGTTTTCAAGACTCCAGGTAGGTTTATAAATCACTTAAATCATATGTCACGCCTGGGTAGACCTATTTGTTTTTCTGTAAGGTTCTTTAATGTTTGCTTTCCCTTTTTAAAATGCAACGAATGTTTATCAGATAGGTAGAAGGATAATTTAGGGGATAAATAACTTATATGCATATAAAATATAAAGCTCCTAAATTATAGAAAAAAAAAGCACAAATTACAATCGGTTTAAGAAAAGTTGTAACTATAAAAATAATCTATACATAATAAAATATACAAAATATAAACAAAGTTTTGTTGAAAATCTGATGGCTATCACAATGAGTTTACCCGGAGGCATTGTGAATTAATAAAACAGTTTCTGGCCCTGCAAGTTTTAAACTTTACATCAAAAGCCCTGTCATGCCTGAGAGAGTATTGTGAACTATGGGATGAACTATCTGATGGCTATAAACCACTTACATGATTGCGCAGCAATAACCTGGACGTCTCGATATACTGGATTTGTTTCTTTTTTGTTTACAGAAATTCTTACTCACAAGCGTTTGTTCCTGTCCAAATCGGTGTGTAGACGAACCCACCAGCCCTGGACCAACAGGTACTGTTTTGACATTCGTCAGCTTTTCAAACTGGTAATAATAATAATAATAATAAGAAGAATAATAATAATAGTAATAGTAATAGTAGTAGTAGTAGTAGTAGTAGTAGTAGTAGTAGTAGTAGTAGTAGTAGTAGTAGTAGTAGTAGTAGTAGTAGTAGTAGTAGTAGTAGTAGTAGTAGTAGTAGTAGTAGTAGTAGTAGTAGTAGTAGTAGTAGTAGTAGTAGTAGTAGTAGTAGTAGTAGTAGTAGTACCACTACCACTACCACTACCACTACCACTACCACTACCACTACCACTACCACTACCACTACCACTACCACTACCACTACCACTACCACTACCACTACCACTACCACTACCACTACCACTACCACTACCACTACCACTACCACTACCACTACCACTACCACTACCACTACCACTACCACTACCACTACCACTACCACTACCACTACCACTACCACTACCACTACCACTACCACTACCACTACCACTACCACTACCACTACCACTACCACTACCACTACCACTACCACTACTACTACTACTACTACTACTACTACTACTACTACTACTACTACTACTACTACTACTACTACTACTACTACTACTACTACTACTACTACTACTACTACTACTACTACTACTACTACTACTACTACTACTACTACTACTACTACTACTACTACTACTACTACTACTACTACTACTACTACTACTACTACTACTACTACCACTACTATTGTAACCGCATTTACGTCACAATGATTTTCTGCTAACCATCAGGTGACCTTAGCTTAAATATTGCAAAACGTGCGTAGTTTTTTATTCTCAGCAATTAGACTGTGGCGGCGTTAACTCCAGTGGCGGAGAGAACCGTGAAACTATGGAAACTAAATGACTTACAGATTCCACAAGGTTAGGAGTTATTATGTCAACTCTTACAGCAATCCCGTTGTAGGAGGTGTTGGGGCTAACGTTCTTGTAGGTTCCAGGTTCAACAGCAATAAAGAAGTTTCTTGAGATGGTTACCCGTCGAATATCTGTGATCCTTAGAGTAAAACTACGCACGTGTTGAGATATTTAAGCAAAGGTCATGTGACGGCTAGCGAAAAATCATTGTGAGGTAAATACGGTTACAATGGAGAAAATAGCTAAAAATACTACGAAACAAAACCTAAAGCACAGGAGTGCCGTTACAATAATAATAATAATAGTAATAATAATGATAATGCTAATGATGATGATGTTGATAATGATAATGATGATGCTGTTGATGATGATGATGGTGATAATAATGGTCCCGTGGTACAAGTTGACGTTTTCCGTAAACGTGAATCTAAACCTCCCCAATGTTTGTTTTAAATCTGCGTATTGTCTATATAGGTGCAAAGTACCCTATACCAGTGATTGGTGCCCTTTCATTTCTTGTTATTGCCATTCCATTGTTTATCTACCGAAGAACAATCTGGCGATGTATCAGGAGACAGAATGATCCCAACAACGAACGTCAGGCTTTGAATCCTGGAAATATTAGGAACGACTACGCTGCCAATGACAACATTGACGGCGCCGATTTACGAATTCAACCCCATTCATCATCAGAGAATCGTACCTGGGCAAGCAATAATTCTAATAGTGCCAGAGACAACCATAGCCGTGGGCACAATCGATCCCACAATACAGACCTCTAGTGCTAGAAAGATTTTCATGGTTTCAAGCGAGATAAATCGCCAACCTAGTTTGACAGATTTGTCGTTTATTTTTAATTAGTTATTAGTCGGTTCGGTTTTCCCTGACCTAGGGGAAGACGGAAATATACAAGGGAACAGCAAAACATCAGTCAATTACCAGGTTTCCTTCTTGAAGTATAATATACTAGAGGCTGTAATTGCCCACCTTTGTTACCTTAAACGTTTTCTGTTGAGTTTAAACTTCTATCCGTAAGTGCTGAAGTATTTGCGAGACCAGAGTTGACTGTCCAAGCTCGTACACCTGCCATAATTTACCGCTGACGTCAGGGCCTGGTCCAGGCGAAGTGGACTCGCAAAATGCTCTAACTTTGTCATGAAATAGGTATATCCTAGATCAGTCTTACGAGGTTGGCATTCTGTGAATACAAGTGTGGTATCTAATGAAAATTCAGGACCTCATTCGCTAGTAAACTTAATATAGAGAATTCAAAATTAATTTATAAAAATTCATGAACAACTGGCTTACCAAGAGAACGTTTTCCAAATAGAGATGAATGATTTCCTTTTCTTTCGGCCGCTTCGAAAACAAACTATTGAACTATTTCTTTATCCGTAAATAGTACAATAAAGCTTTGTTAAAAAACTCATGGATTCCGAGTTAATGTTAGGACTTTTAGATCTTAATTATACCAATCTCAAAGAAAAGGGTCTTTTTTAGCGGAAACCTGTGCGAATTTATCAATAAAAAGCCCATTTCTTGAAAAATGTTTTTTTGGAAAAATACTAAATATTTCGTGAAGAGTTTAAAACGTTCAGAGTAGTGTCAATTTTAATCAAAGGATTTATTTACAAACATATGAAAAAGAATAGGCCGAGGATTGATTCTTGAGGAACTCCCACGAACGCTGTTAATTTCTTGCCTGTAAGATATGTCTAGACCATTTTACTGCTAAGTCGCTTTTGCCCCATAAAAAGATAGCCTATGATTTATCACATTATCTATCACATTCAAGGTCTTCTTTAATATCGACAAAGTTAAAACCTGTAACCATATATTTATATCCATATTAAGATGAAGTTCGTTGGTTTAATTTGTAAATGCAGCTTCGGTAGAATGATTTGCTCAAAAGGCTGATTGGAGGTTATCTGTCAATTCGTAACTATGGAACTAGTTAAAGGAAGATGTTGCGACATGTCTTTCGACTACTTTTAATAGAACAAGTAATACGGAAATTGTTCGGTAGTTTTCAGGGTCTTTCGCGAGAGCCATTTTTAAACAAGGGGAGACGTAAGCAGTTTTCCATGTCGCAGGAGAAGGAACCAGTTGATATGGAAAGGTTCATAAGGCAACAGAAAGGGGATGCTAGAACTGGGGCCGCTCACTTAGGAGTGATTGCACTAAGGCCACCACCACCGATAGCCTTAATTGTGAGAATCTTTTTAATGAGGTCAAGCATCCGCGTCTCAGTGATGGGTGGTACTTCAAACTTTTGCTTTCCTCTATTTTCATGTCCAAAATTCAGCGACAGCCTCTTCTATTCTGCAAAGCCTGTCGCCTTCTGAACACTACAGGTGATCCGGGGAATAAGATTGATTAAAGCGTCGTTAAGTTCCTTTGTTCAATAAACTCTTGTTTGTCCGTGATGGTGCCATCCACCGTACTAAGTTCTTTAACAATTATTCCTCGAGCCCGAATGGGCTCTGGTTCAATAGCCCATGAGGCCGAAGGCCGAATGGGCTATTGATTCAGAGGCCATGAGGGCGAGAGGAATAATTGTTTTAGTAAAATCCAACTAGTTGATCAAAAATATCGACAAAAAAAACTTAGCTAGCAAAACGCGGTTCAACCGCCATTGTTTTGGTTTTTAAAGCCGGCGCTTTTCTCTTCTAGTGGGATATAACATATAGCCTGGTAGCAGCTCAACTAATGAGAACGCAGCATTGATAATAGACCACTAGTTGGATGTTACTAATTAATAATAGCTGGTTCTTTCTTTACACCGCTTAATATCTTTAACGCGCCCCAGATTCCTTTGGGATTGCTTTTGTTCCTGAAGGTAACTTCGTTTTGTATGCTTTAACAAAGTGAATGTCCTGCATTTTGCACGGAACGTACAAAGACCATTCGGTAGGGAGAATTGATTGACCGGCTGTTTCAGCAGCTTGTCTCTCTCCATTATCGATTTTACAGTTTTATCATCACTCCATGGGGTCTTGTTTACTTGTTTTTTCAAGGCATACGTTGATCGACAGTATCATTAAGCAGAGACTCACTGATCGTCCATCATTCGCTTAGAAAACCTCTCTTGTTTTTTGGACTGAGTCTTTCAGTTACCTAAATTGGTTTGAATGATGATTTAGTGTGTAGTAGCCTGTACCAGGCTCAGATAGCGGAGTGTGGCGCGAAGTCAGAGTGCAGGGAAAATAAGGAGGAAGAGAGGCAGACTGAAAGAGAAGGATTCAATAGAAGGTTCATGCACGTATTCATTCTGAAAAGAATTGAAGGAACTTGCTGGTTTAAAGCCAATAAATCATGTGGTAACATCACGAAGACCTATTTTCGACATTACGGCTCAAAACGATTTTTTTCGCTAATAATATTCCATATTCACCGTGTTGCTTGTTACGAATTCTTTCAGTACGCTTTCAAGTCGAACAGATGTGGGATCTCATATTCAATCACCTTTCCAATCAAGGTAATGGACCGTCGAGTGTTCACAAGAACTGTCAAAATAAACCAGTCATGGTAAACCCTACCGAATCCAGCTTTTGCTAAAAAGTACCACAGGCGTTCCTTCGCTCTCACTCCCCGACCCCACCCCCTCGCTGATTTTCCTGCTCACCTCTCTTTGCGCCGTACAATCTGAACGCCTGGAACAGGCAAGTGTCTAACAAATCCTCTAAGTGCTTAAACAACTGTTATATGGCTCCTTGGAACTCAAGTTGCTCACCTAGCGTCTTTAGATCCATAACTTCAGTCGAACATAATATGTTCGCTTTTGTCGTTAAAGAGTTTATGATGCACGCAGTAAGTGCTTGAAGCAGTTTCTTCTTCATTACCTTCGAAACAGCTGTTCAACGTTAACAGAATGACACTGAACGCAAGTAATTATTAATATTTTTTTATACGCGCCAGCTATACAATGTTGCGTCCACGGGATTTCGAGGAAAAAATTCGGAAAGAATTCATTTCCGTCATTTCCCTTTTCTTTTTATTATGAACTGCATGATACAAAAAAAAAAGGAAAAAAAATGTAAAAAAATCATTGTTTATGATGAGATAACTCGGTACTAAAAGGGATTTGTCGATCGCAGATTAGAGAAATCGTTTGGGAAAATAAAATACATCGTCCAGAACACTTGTTTTGCTACTGTTTGGCAGAGGCTTTAGGATGAAATTTTTGCTACTATGTACCAGCAATCAATGTTTATTAAAAAGTGTATGGCTAGTATTACATGGTTTGGATGGTTTAACGTGCACTACATCTAGCAGTAGTGGTCTTAAACGGCTACATTAGAACGTTCAGTTTTCTTTAAGATGTTTTTGGGTGGCGTCTTTATATCGTTATTTGAGCTAGAAATTTTTGATACTGGCGGTGAATCATTCAGAAGATTTGCAATCCTCCTTCCTAGGGTAGAGTCAGGAAAACTGTTTCTACTTTCGTCGATTCCGCTGTCTTGATCATTAAAGAGATGTCTCCTTTCGCCGTGGTCGTTCCTATTTGGTGGGGTTGCAACCAAGCAAAAGATGGCGAAAATTACAAGTATCACAAATAAAACACTTCCAACAGCAATAGACAGTGGCTCCCACAGGGCTTTTCCATCATCTTGGCTAGCTGCGATGGTACATAATTGAAAGAAAAGTTGTGTAAGAAATAACCTATAAACCACAAACCACGATGAGTCATCTTTTATTGTTATTATACACGGTAAATCGTACTATTTTCCAGGGGGCGGTGAGGGGGCAGAAAAAATGTAAAAAAAAAGCTGATGTATAAACTCAAACTCATACTCAAGGCCTCTTTGAGTAACTTACCTGAAGTAGATGCGGGAGTAGTTGTTGTGGGATCCAATGGGCAAGCATTTGGACAGGCGCATTTGTGAGTCAGAAAAAATTGCTGGTGAAAGAGAGCATAAAAATATGTTATTCCATCCTATAATCTACCTTAGGGGGAAAAGGGCCGTAAAATACGTTTTCAATATGCATACGACTGACACTTCTGTAAAACGGACACCGAGAGTTGGTCCCTGCCTTTCTTTATTCCCTTTATTTGACTCCCTATAAGACGGACATCTTTCTAAGAGGGCCACTTAGAGGTTGATTAAACGAGAGCTCTTTGCAAAACCTTTGCTGTTACTGTCAGTGAATGTTAAGGGTATTACCAATAATTAATACGCTATTAATATAAGTCACTTTTTGAAAGTTTACTTAGAATGTTCTAAGTGTTTGAAAACTGAAACACTGGCGTTAGTACCGGCGCCATTTGCCAGCATATGACAAGAAGATATCTCGAGCTTGAAGGGCTTTCATCGAAACGATCCTCGTTTTAACAAGAAAAAAACCCAGTTACAAATATTACATTAACATGCGGATCTCTTTGTAAACTTTGTATCTTACTCCATTGTCCCTTTCTTTTATTTCAATGACACTTTTAAACCCAAGGGTTGGGTCACTTAGTTGTAAAGTCCTGCTGAAAAGACTGTTGTTAGATTTTCCACCGTAAAAAATGGAGTTCAAAACTCTGTTCTTTTTCCAGAATTAATAATCTAATTTTGGATCAATGTTTGTCTGAATGATTGGTTTGTTGGGCACGGAGATAAAGGTTTTTAATACTGATTTTCTTGCTTTGTTTTATCAACGCTGCTTATTGCAATCACAGTTTGAAATGGTCAAGTACAACTATGATTTTCAGCTAGTCTTTTAGTTCTAAGAGCGATGGACGGAAACATGGATAACGTACCTGATGAGGGACTTTCGTGGGGATAAAAAGGAGAGAATGTTCAGAAAACGTCTTTTGGAAAATTAAAAAGCATGGTTTTGTGGATGTCAGCCAATAAGACCAATACACAAGCGGCCTATCCGCTCAAGGAAAACCAGCAGGCGCAATTGGTTATCAAGATAAAGTAAGCCTCGGTTTTGTCTCTAACGTTTATTTGTCTTTGAGCGTGTTTGGTAAAACGCGCAACATCGCTTTTTCAACTAATTTTGCAGCAATTTTGCTGGACAAGTTGATTTTTTTTGTTGCCCGTTTTACCATACCTTACTTAAAGATTTCATTGGGAACTAAGAGACTTCCTTGTTTTGATAGCGCACTCTACCTCACCATTTGACTGGGAAAACAAAGGCTACTCGTGGTTGGCGTGTTTTCAAAATATATAAATACGGCTTGCTTTTTCTGGTTTCTCATCCGCAGAGATTGGTAATAGTTCATTAGTTCAAACTTTAGGCAGGTCTGATATTCTACTATTCTTGCTGTGAAGTAACCTCCTCAAGCCAGAAAGCCGCTTATCTTTGTCTGAGACTTTAAATAATGAGGCTTAGACTGAAAAAGTTGTCCTATTTCTCCCTGAAATGTTCTCTATCTCGCGCCTGCTTGGATTTCATGTTCTTTGGCCATCTCGCATTGCCCTTGTATATTCAGATACAAGGTTGGATCAAGTTCTTATCTAAACTTTTTTTTTGATTTCCCTTCAGGCTAATACTCCAAAATAACGTAGCTGTATATTAGGTGACGTTATCTCTGTCATTTCAATCTTATATTGATAAGCTATGTACTTTCAGTAGGTTTCTTTGAGTGCACTTACATACGAATCATCCGGGTCTTGTTCAAAGCTTGGCGTTTCCTTTGTCCGGTTACATATCAGTGTTACCTTGTAGTGCCACTCTTCTCCAGGATATCCTCTAAAAATAAGTGACAGGTTTAATGAGAGTAAAGGCGGAATACAAGGATTCTTCGTTTGTAGTTCAATTTAACGACTCTCGAAATTTTTTAACTCCACGCAAGCATACGATCCGCTGAATATCAAACGACAGTTCCGCTAAAATTATACATAAATTATACATAATTATGCGAATGTTTGGATAATCAACCAATCAAAATCACTACCTGGTTTTCGGGTAGTGACGTCACTGGAAGGCATTAATGGCCGGTCGATTTAGACGTTACTGAGGGAGTAAGCGACTCGAAGTAACGTCCGAAATTCCGGCTATCGGTTATTCAAGAATACAACCGTGGGCTCGCATTTTGCTCGCCAGCAATAATATACATTACGGCCTTACGTACTTAGTCTTGTATATTAGCTGCATCCTTGTCGGTTCACCACAGTGTGCCGTACTTTGATCTCCAATTTTTGTGAAACTAGCACCATTTTGTGGCCAACGACATATCTGAAATGATAAACAATTAATGAGCGGTATGACTTCTTGTCGGGAGACTCAGAGATCAAGTCCTGACCACCGCTCTGCGTCTTCGGTGCTGGAAAAGTCGCAGACTGAAGCACTTGCCTACTTATGATGACACTGACTGTTAACACTGTGCGTTGCGTATTGGCTGTATTTTTCCAGGCATATGAAATTTGTTACTAAATTTGCCCGGTTCTGCTTTTGGAAAATTTAGATGTTATTATAGGTAGGTGCAGGTGTGTATTGATGAATTAATTAACTTCGTTGACGACTCATTCAGATTTAAACTTAGAGACTACAACGAATAAATTTCAAAACTCGTAGAGTTTAAATGTCCGCTGTTTTCCTAACGTGGAAACATTTTCGTTACCTCACAGAGAGAGTAATTTTTGAAAGCGCTAATTCATGTGTACACTCAATACATAAACTCACCGCTACATCATCAAGACAATCATTTGGGTGAAGTAATGGCGCGTTTATTACAAATGAGGCGCAGGGATTGTATGCATACTCATAACCAGACATCTCTCCTCTGCCTTCCTCCGTGAATCTGTTGGAGTAACAAATAATAGGGTCATTTATAGATCGTTGGAGTTCCAGGAGGACAGGACAGGAAGACTTACAATTTATACACAATTTCCTTGCCAAGTAGTAATTTACACTGGCACAGTGAAAACCCGCGTTTAAGAAACTACATTTTTTGATGTCTGGCTAAAAAGGTTCCTGCATTTTGGGGCAGTTATTGACAATTTAGGCTCAGTTGGTTCTTAATTTCTATGAAGATATAAATATAAAAAAACTTGGCTTTGGTCCTGAAATATACAGTATTTGTTCACAATTGTGTTATGATATGCCTGTAAAACTGATTACAGAATGGATATATAGTGCCATTTCCACTACAAGAGTTGTATATATATATATATATATAAAAAAAAATTATTTTTTCATACATGCAAAAAAGGTATTTTCTTAAATATAAATTTTCAATCTCAAAGTAAGACTCCTTGATTAAAATATTTATCATAATACTTTAATGTATCCCACATTTAAGAACCTGCTTGATCCTGTTTAGCTAAACAGGTTCTTCAGTTTGAGTATCAAAATATATAGTAAATTTATGCCAGCAGGTTTTCAAACCAATAGATTCTTACTAGCAGTTTTTTCCCGTATTCGAAGCTGCTTTTAAATGTCAGTAACGGCTTTCAAACCTGGGATTCCCATCAGTTCTTTGCAGTGGTTGAAGGTTGTAAACACCCCCATTGTTATCACGGCAAACACATGTTCCGTTCGTTCCGCTGGTTTTTCTGTATACAACGAACAAACTCACCAAGGCTAAATACACACACTGCTTTGTCCGGCCACACATCAGTGGCAAACGTGGCTGCAATCAGTAAACAATGATAAGGATCGTATTCAGTTAATAGCCTTAAAGTGTACCAAATAATTATATTCTCCTAAGGGGACAGAATACAGCTAGTTAAAATTAGGGTGTAAAAAACAAATAAACAAAACAACGCAAAATTACACAATACATGCATAATATATTTTTTGGACCCAATACAACTAGGTGAAATTAAGTTTAAAAAGATAATAATAACAATAAAATAAAAAATCCATACGAAAATAAGAAAATGAAAATTGCTTAAAAGCTCTTGTAACACGGAGTGATGCCAAATATAATAGAGGTGACGGTTTCTAGGTTTCAATTACCTAAATGTTCTATTTATCGCAAATCCTACACAGCTACTCCTTCACGTCTAGTCTCCTTACCTATTGTGCTGGTCAGATCACGTACAATCTCAGTTATTTTATAAATTGTAATATTAAGTGACAAACAATGTGTTAGTAATTTAATGATAAGAAAAGTCGGGGACCTTAAGTCCTCTAAAAAACCTCGGCAGAGCTTGCTGAGATCTCCTGCTCATGTATTACTACGAATACCGGTCAGTATAAAACATGGACTGCGGACTGCGGACTGCGGACTGCGGACTGGGTATAAAATACGGACTAGGTATAAAACGTGGACTGCGGACTGCGGACTGGGTATAAAATACGGAATACAGACTACTTTGGTAAAAACCGTGCAAATTGGTTCTACAATCTTGGACAAAAATGTTAAGAAAAATGCACGTTGTATGTGTAATTTGAAAATACTTCTCTCTAAAGCCCGGTTCACTCAAGATACTCCCCCCTCCTCCCCCAAAAAACAATGTTGAAGTGTGGCCGAACATTTTTACTGCCTACTAAACAACATTGACCAGGGAGGGGTGGGGGGAGGGGTCACCATGGTGCCAAATTCGCAGGGTAGGTCTCCTGTGTGTAGGAAAGAGCAAAATTCTTAACACTTTTTGTCCAAGATTGTATTTAATACAATTTGGCGGATAATCCAAAAAGACCGTTGGAGGGGAAACTATTCCCACATTAAATTACTGTATTTGCCCCAGTGATTTGACGTCATTCTTCAGGACGACCAATTACCGCTAATTATGGTAAATAATCGGGGAAGTTATTATTACGTCATTGGGGGATTACTTATAAGATCAACAAACATGGTTTTCCACGGCGTCAAAACGCGTTTTGAGCAAAATTCTTAACACTTTTTGTCCAAGATTGTATTTAATACAATTTGGCGTATAATCCAAAAAGACCGTTGGAGGGGAAACTATTCCCACATTAAATTACTGTATTTGCCCCAGTGATTTGACGTCATTCTTCAGGACGACCAATTACCGCTAATTATGGTAAATAATCGGGGAAGTTATTATTACGTCATTGGGGGATTACTTATAAGATCAACAAACATGGTTTTCCACGGCGTCATCGACGGTAGTTTGAAGGTATATATACTATATGCATTGAAAGATTAGCAGCACAAACCTCAGGAATTATCAGAAAACCTTGGTGTTTCATTAGCGACATTCTTTAACATTAAGAAGGACGGTTTTGAAAGCTTAAAGACGAAAAAGATGAGAGCGAGACCTGGACGACCTCTTATGATCGATACTAGAATGGAAAGATTATGAATCCGACAAGTCAAAATCCTTCGTCGCGAAAACCCAAACTTCACTTTAGGTAAACTGGTTGAGGCGTGCGGATTGTGTACAGGTCAAGTAAGCAATGGAACGGTGCGTCGTGTTTTGAACAAGTATGGATTTGGGTACAGACAGAGGTGTAAAAAGGGGGTTCTTTCGTCGAACGATATTGTATGCAGATATCGCTTTGCTAAAACGATTCGCAAAGAAAGATCGAGAGACGTGTGGACTTTCAAAGTAAACTTTTACTTAGACGGAGTGAGTTTCTATGACAAAAGAAACCCTGCGGGTCAGGCAAAAGCCCCACAAGGCCGAATATGGAGGACTAAAAAGAAGGGTCTCGCTGAGGGATGCACAGCGAAGGGGAAGAAAGAGGGCAGTGGTGGAAGAGTTCTTAAGCTTTTTGTGGCTATTAGCTACAACAAAGGGGTTATAGCTGGCCATGCATACGAAAAGGTAGATGGATAGTTTTTTGAAAATTTTGTTAAAGCCAATTTTGCTAGTTTCTTTAGAAAAGCGGACAAAGGGCCCTCCCGCATTTGGCTTCAAGACGGTGATCTGAGCCAGAACGCCGCGGGAGTCAAGAAGGCTTTAAGAAAACTTATAGCAGAATTGTTATCCATCCCTCTCAGAAGTCCAGATTTAAATCCTATGGAGAATTTGTTTAATTCAGTAAGAAGCGACCTGAGCCAACAAGCTTTCAGTCAAAATATTACTCGTGAAAGCTACGACCAATTCCAAAGCCGTGTAATAACTACCTTTTTGAACTGACCTGCCCAATCGATTGATAGAATTATTGACTCGATGAATGGTTGTATAGATTTAAGCATTAAAAAGAAAGGGAACAGAATAAAGTACTAAGCATTTGTGAGCAGAAATGCCTACAATGGTTGACAATCACTACTTGTAAATAAAAGATAAAAGGAATTACAGTCTTATACAGTACAAAGCTGACGTCACTTCCGTTTGTCTACAACGCTAGTTCCGGTTTGTAAACCGTGTACTTTAGTGTTCATTTTGAGGGCGATTCTTAGGCTAAAACAGTCCGTCAACCAAGGCAATTATGTGTCCTGGATATATTACATAATAATCTGGACAAACAGAGCACATTGTTCTTAAAATGGCGATTTCCAAACGGTTTACAACGATTTACTAGCGGTCTTCGAGGAATAATCAAGTGACAGTGTCATATTTCAATGTTTTAGATGTAAACCGTTGTATGGGGGGAGGGGTCACCATGGTGCCAAATTCGCAGGGTAGGTCTCCTGTGTGTAGGAAAGAGCAAAATTCTTAACACTTTTTGTCCAAGATTGTAGGTAAGGAAAAATAAGATCAAAAGATCGCTAAATAGCAAGACTCGTGAGTTTATAAATTCTTGGTGGAGGTGTCCCGCCCGGTTCTCTGAATCATGAGCCGGATCAAAATGCTATTTTTACTCCCTTCTATAATGGACGGGTAGGGGGTTTGGGCCTTTTTGGTCTGAAAACACTTCGCCCATTTTGTTGTGGAATCGGGTATGGTTTTCGAGGGAACAACGGGGGCGCACATGAATGGAAGTATTTATCGTTTCAATTCCAAATGAATAAGAACGAAATAGAAATGTGCGAATTCGAAATGCATTTGGAGAATTTTTTTGTTTCCGCTCTAACTTGGTAATGATGACAAAATTTCTGCCTAATTAGTCCTAACCTGTTCAAGGCTCTGAGATGGTTGGGTCCGCTGAATTGAGAAAGCGAAAACACGAAAATAAAACGGGAGAAAACTGGGGAGTCTCCCCAACTATCTGAGAACCTGGAACAGGCTAAATTAGGCCAGGTCCGAAAATGGTATGGATTTGAAAGATTTAGTCTGAAAACAGGTGTGGAAAATGACAATTTTTTGGTCTCCAATGAGGTCAGGATTCGGAGAACCGGGCACTACACCCCCACCAAGAATTCCCAGTAGTACCCGCTTCCGGGGATCAGGAGCAGGGTGTGATCATGTCATCATAATCATCGCTTAGAATATAACGTTGGATGACTCATGTCGGTTATTATTCACGTATGTGAGTAATCCCTCGCACCTAAATACTGCTTTTGTGCATCGCATTGACTTTCTCGTCTGAGTTCTTCATTCAGTCCTCATATTCCCAAGGCTTTATTATTTGAAACGGAATTGTGGCATCCGATAAGAATTTTACTGATCTGACAAACACCAATACTATTTTTTTTAATTCGGTGCTTCTTATTGGTGTAAAACTGCAAATTGAAATCTCTTCAAACTCCTTCTTTTTATAAAATTCAGAGTTTAATTTCAGTTGCCTTGAGTACCGGCATATCCTTCCTTCTCCGTAGGAAGAATAGACTACGTGAACAGCGTTAAAGCTGGGACTACTGATTTTGCTAGTACGCTTTCTATTTTTCTCAGTTTTACCTTCTAAAGCTGTTTTTATATACATAGTCCGTAGTCCGCGTTTTATACCTAGTCCGTGTTTTATACTCAGTCCGGAGTCGGCATCTTATACCTAGTCCGTATTTTATACCCAGTCCGCAGTCCGTGGTCCGCAGTCCGCAGTCCGTCTTTTATACTGACCGCTACGAATACCAAATGTACAATATTAATTTTCCTCAAAGTGGCCGGGGTCCCTTAAAGCTAATAAACGACCATCGCCTATAAAAATGTAAGGAGCAAACATGTCAGCCCTTGGTTATGCTCCTCAGTTTGTCGGTGTTTCGTTTCCCTGTTTTCTTATTACGTGTATACTTACTGAGTGGATAAATCATGTGATCTAACTTCACTGAACAGGGATCATGTAAGTTTGATCTCTAGCGAGATCGAAACGTAACTACGTTAAAACTGTTAACGAACAAGCACGGTTATAAATACTGCCATGACCGATTGT
Source organism: Porites cylindrica (assembly GCA_964035525.1). Lineage (NCBI taxonomy): Eukaryota > Metazoa > Cnidaria > Anthozoa > Scleractinia > Poritidae > Porites > Porites cylindrica. The sequence goes on from OZ037775.1 coordinate 27,285,477, forward strand.
CATTGATCATTCCTTCGACATATAACGAAATTCTGAAATACAACTGAACGATTTTAAAAACAATAACAAAGAAATATTGTGTTGCAGACTACCAAAATTTTATTGCTAGTTATATTAGTGTTGTTTAATCGAGCGGGTCTGATACCGTGCTTGCCATTAAACTGATATTTTGATGGTTGGTACACATAATGTTTGCTAGATAAAAAAAAAACGGAAATCATTGTGAATGCATTCACTTAACACTATTCTGGACCCAAAGAAAACCTGTCTACCTCTACATCGAGCTACTACGAAACTAACAGGTTTGTTTTCTTACCTTATTTAGTCCTAAGATTTGCTATAGTTAGACCTTTGCTACGTCTAGTCAAGAAGGTTTCCTCTTTGAATAATTGGGCATCTTTCACAGATTCTTTAAAGTGCGAGAGAACTCAATTGCTGCTAGTGGTACAGAGACAGGACAAAATGCTTCCGGGAAAAGTCCCTAAGTGTCACGTGATACTATACAAATTGCGTTGCGTCTTCTTCACCAAACAATACAGTCACGGAATCATCTGTTGGACGTAAAGTTCATTGAGATTGAGAATATTCTGAGGTAAGAAATGTATCTATTGAGTTTGCGCACCCTGATCTAGCAATGACTACTAGTACGGATCTAACGGGTTTGAGATAACTCAGTTGGGGTCTCTTCTTTTAGGCGAAATAATATGAAGAAATGGTCCAGTATCGCGTCATGCAACTATTGACTACCTCTGATCTTGTATTTCCAAAAGGAAAAAAAACATAAGAAAATACTGACAATACATTCATACATTATACTCCCACGTATTATCTCAGGATATCCGTAAGAACAATCTGGTTGAGAGTTGTCTGAATGTCTGATTTCCGCGATCTGACCACATTAGCAAAAACTCAATTGATTTCATTTTGGGAATCAAAAAAGGAGTGATGCACTCCTTGGCTTTTTAAACTAACAGTATGAAATGAAATATGCACGATATCGTTTCTTTTTGCAGTGCTTTATCTTGTGGAAAAGTTAAGCTTTGTAATCAAATTTGTATCGGTTGGAACGAGTCGTCGTTGTGGTGGCAGCCGTGACCAATTTCTTGTCGTTAATTCTTGGACCAAACATTTGCTAGAGTATCCTGACTTCGAATTGGATTTGATGAATACCTTAATTCTTAACCACAAAATTTATTGGGACTTGAACACTGTTGAATGTTCATTCATTAAAGTCAAGGTCTTTGTTATTCCGCGAAGCATGCCTTAGCTCCATATTGCCAGATTGAAACATTATCCGAGTTCCTTAGACAATTAACTATAAAAACAAAATGCGGAAAAATTCCTTTGAATAAAATGCCATTTTAGAAGGGAATTCAGTGTGTTTCATTCAGCATCGTGAGCATGGCAGCGAACTGAACCTTTCTTTTCCTTTGCTATTCGCAGTGAGGAAAGGAAAATCTCGCCTCCTTGCCGACTTTTTTTCGCTTGGTCACGCAATGCTTGTTGTACGATTTGCTAATGTATTGTCTCGTGTACATCTGGGATTTCCTTAGCGTGGGAAGTCTGGAGTCATGTGACTTGACAATGACGGTGTTCGAGTTGTTTTTGAGAGTGTAGCGGTGACGTAAGTTGTCCTAATTTTACATGGCCTCAATGACCCGTTAAAAATATTACATAGTGAAAGTAAACAGAGTTATATGACTACATTGTGGCCTAATGATATATGACGTTCCATAATCATGAATTCAAAACAGGGTAAATCTGATTGTTGGATACCATACGTGATACCCTGATATATGATTTATCAAATGATTTATCCATGTTGGACATTTTTCAACTGAGTCAGTGCATGGAAATTCTCGGAAACAATTTTCAATATTTCGGAGGGTGTACACCGGATGTACATGATGTCATGGAAACGTGGTGCTCATACTTTTCAAGTTCTTATTACGTTGCATACAAAGGAAACAAAAATGCGCATTTACACTGCCAGCAAACACATGTTACTGCAGGATCGTGGAAGCAAAAGTAAATAAAAGTAAAGGAACGGGGTTGTTAGGAAGGTCCAACGAAGGGGCCATAGAAGTGTCCAATAACGGGGTGTCCGTAATAGGCGGGTCATGTTAGTAATTAAGTAAAAAATACAAATTTTATTAAAACAAACCTTGACTCGCCGAAAAGCGAGTTTCACTGGGCTGCCACATTTAACCTTTCTGCCGACCATTGCGTGCCATAGAAGGGGAACTCTGTGACCGTATTTATTATATCGAGAGCGACTATTTGTCGGAAACCCTTACGCGACAACCTAGACTATACAGAATGATTGTACTGCATGAAAACGATAAGTTTATCAGAGCAGACAGCGAACACCTTTTAAGAGAAAACAACCCATTATAAAAAACCATCACGGTAGACAGGCCTTATTCAACCGAGACTGATAGAGATGATCAATAGACCTTAACAGGTTTTTAACTGGGCTGGCCCCAGGTCATAAAATACCTTCGATTTTTTCTCCGGGGGCGGGGGGGGGGGGGGGGGGGGGCGGGGGGTATTCCTAGAAATTCGTGGTGGGGATGTGCCATCTGACTTTCCAAATCCGTACCCTGGACTCTCTTTCAGACCAATGCCTATAGGGCAAATGTAAGGAAGTACCCACCGGGATTTTTGATTCACAAAATGAAGGCTATGAATTATTAACCAAGGTGTTTCGATACATTTTCTCGGAGACCATAGCGATGTTTTTCAATCGCCTTAAAAAACATTTTATGTTTGTCCAATCGCCACAAAATTTTCACCAGTGATTGACTTTGAATTGAAGTTTATCAAAATGTAGTTTTTAGTAAAATCGATAGCACTATGATGATAATAAACAAAAAACTATGTAATCGATTAAATCCGAATTTCGCGCGATCAAGACCTGCCACTGAAAATCCTACACCAGGAACTTAAAGTGGGGTGTTTAGCAAATAACATCCGTGAGAAACAAAAAAATTCTGAATGTTTGAATTCAAATAAAACGTAAACATATTTCAAAACTTGTACCTTCAATAACCGTGATAAATTGTTTAATAAAAAGTTCAAAATAACTCAAATTTATCTTAAGTAGCGTCAGAAGGCTGCTTAATATTCATATTTCGATGCATGGAAATTTTAGTGTATTTTCTTTCTTGCGATCCTGACAACTAACCTGTTGAGGTTAAGCTAATTTTTCCAAATAAATGCCCAGCACCATACATACCTCCACGGCTAGTACATTTCAATGTGAACATTGTCGTGTTTTACATTCAAAATATGAAATAAAAGTCACATTAAAATGTACTCAGAGCCATGGAGGTGTGTATGGTCAAAACAGTGAATGGTATAATGCGGATTTTGGTCATGTAGTGCTATGTTGGGTTATGTAGGGCTATATTGTTGGTTTTCACATGACGTCACTAAAATTCAAACTGCAAAACTATCGATCCTACTGAGATTTTACTTTCATGATGTATTAGAGCAGCTGAAGACTAATGTTCATACAAACTTTCGCTTTAAAAGAGTTCTTGGTTTTGTGTTAGAGTACGCTTGAATTTCTAAGCTTTTGCGTGACGCGGCTTTTACATGGCGGCCGAGAGAGCTGTAATGTAGGTTAAAAAAGTGACTTATTTCGGGGAATTTTTCTATTCAAACGGTTAATGTATCAGAAAAAGTATTGCTTTAATGTTTATGAGTTCCTCGAGGGAGAAATTCATGCCTTTGTAGCAAAACTCGGTAACAGACGTTTCTGTTGGTTTCCGTCCGCCATATTGCTGCCCATCCAGGTGGGCACCAGTACAACTTCCTATAAATTTGGATAAGACATTTCTTCGGATATCTCGTATCCAAAAAAATTCCTCCGACCCGAATCGACATCGGCCTATTGTTACTCGCTTGTTCGTAGTCTGTATCTTTTGCTATTGGAGCCATTTCGGCTAATTTCTATTGTGTAGGGAACATGTTTGTGGCTACTGATGTGTTTATGACAGAAAAGAGTAGAGCCCAAGGAATCCTTAATTACGCGGATCGGAATCATATCGATTCCGGGAGCTTTATTAGAGGCCAATGATGTAATGATATCTTTTACGGCGTGTTAACAATCAGTCGCGTTCAATGCCGAGAATTTATTAGTTTCAGGAAATTCTCTTGGGATAAAGTTCTCATTGTTTCCTGTCTCAATATTGAACGTATTAGCCAGTGATTTAATGTTTTCATCCGTAGTTTGACCAGCTGAGACAAAAAATTTATTAAATTCGTCAGCCACTAAGTTATCGTCTTTACTAAAGACAGGCTGCGATTTAGACTTATTTGGTATACAGTGGCGGATTGTCTTCCAGATATTATTGGTGTTGTTTGGGTTTTTCTGTATCTGCTCAGCGACGACTGCTCAGTGACGAAGTCTCCTTCTGCTATTCGGATCTCTCGCTTAACCTCTTGTCTAAAGAACTTATATGTCCTCCATGCCAAAGGATCGTTTGTTTTCTTTGCTTCTTTGTGACATTTGTCTCGGATTTTCATTAGTCCGCGGATGTTGTCAGTAACACAAGGATTCTGTTTCCCGCGAATTTTAAAAGATTTGACCGGTGCATGTTGTTCAAGTATATCGTTAAATAATATATCGAAAGCGAAGAGTTTGTCGTCGACGCTATCAATTATATCCACAATGGGCCAAGATACCAATGACATATCCTTTTCGTACGGTGGCCCGTAAGGGACATTACAATATATTTTTTCCCTTAAGTTATCGCGCGATAATTAGTCATTTTATCGCGTGATAATTAGTCAGTTTATCGCGCGATAAGTTTAAATTATCGCGCGATAATTGGTCAGTTTATCGCGCGATAAATGAGAAAATTTAAAAATTATCGCGCGATAAATGAGAACATTTCAAAACTATCGCGCGATAATTAGTCAGTTTGAGAAAATGCAAGGGGTGTTAGGCCGCACATCTATACCGGCGTGAAACCCTGCGTAAACCTTTTATATTTTAGCTCTAACGAGCATGTCTTTTAGGGATTTTCCTTGCTTCTTGGTTCTTTAAAAATTTGGCGAAGTAACGGTTGGCTTTTTGTAAGATTCCATTTTTTCAGTAAAACTTCTTTTAAAGTAGACACTGAGGGCAGGTAATGTGTCACGAAAGGCAATATTTTTTTTCCCTCTTTGTTGTTGTGCAGACTCCCTCTCTGTGAACTTTATATCTGATAGAAGGATTTTTATCATAGTTTGTGGGTAGCCTCTGTCAATCAAGAGTTTTTTGAAATTTGAAATATTTTCCTCAAAAGTAGTTTTTGAGGAGTTTGTTCGTAGGATTCTAAAGGCTTCTCATTTGACAAATCGTTTTTTAACACTCGGCGGGTGACAAGAGGTGAAATGTGTGTATTGGAATGTTTCCGTTCTTTTAAAATGTGTCTTTACGTCAAGGATAGATTTTTCCTTGAATCTTGTGCCTTTGTATACAACCGTGTCTAAAAAAACAGTCTCAGTGGCAGATATTTCGGCCGTGAATTTGATAGTTGGGTGATGTAAGTTTGCTTGTTCGATGTACGCTTCGCGTTTCGATGTCTGGTTTACTTATGTCCCACAGGGAAAAGATATCGTCCATGTAGCGTTTCCAAACTGTAGGTTTAAAACGGTTCTGCTTAGAATTGTGGATTAGGTGTTTGAGATTAGGTGTTTGAGAGCCATTTTCTTGTCATGTCATCAATATGATTTTCACGGTGAAGATCCGTAATTAGGCGCAAGACCTTGCTGTGTGTTTCTTTCACCATGGGTTGAGAGAGAGGTCTGTAGTTATGTTTGTCGCCGATTTGTATTTCACCCTCTCTTCTTTTGTCAGTTTTGTTCATGACTACTGCGATAAACTGACTAATTATCGCGCGATAACTCAAACTTATCGCGCGATAAAATGAACAGTTATCGGCGCGATAATCTTTAAATTTTCTCATTTATCGCGCGATAACTGCTCATTTTATCGCGCGATAAATTTGAGTTATCGCGCGATAACTTATGACAAAAAAAAAGATTGCAATGTACCTTACGGGCCACCGTATTTTCGAGACTTTCCGGCTTGTAATTCTTAAAGCTTCTTGGAGTAATGTACACTGGTTTGGTGCGTGTTTGTTTCAGTTTGAGGATAATTAACAATTAATGAATGAGGCTGAGTATCTTATGAAGCATTATTATTTCCCCAATTCTGATTGGCTAAAAGCACACGCATAATTCACCATAACCAGTTACTGATGACCAAATTGGGAAGAATTTCGTGTTTAACGGGGAAATAACGTCAAAAATGCAGCCTTCTACAGGTTTATGCACCGTTAAGCGAGAAGACCTGGGGACGAGATTGAGTTGTTTTCGTTGTAAAAACTAAAATGGCGGACACTTCACTCGTTTCAAGAGTAAGAACTACACCTGGAACTAGGCGAAATAATGGCTAAAAACATAGCAAAAACAGCAATAAGACAACTCGGAGGGCGACATCTGCTATTTGGAGAACATTTGCGGAGCTGGACAAATTAACAATTAATGAATGAGGCTGAGTATCTTATGAAGAATTATGGAGATCGAGGAGGGCGTTATCCGTCGAGGCCGTAGGTCGAGGCGGATAACACCCTCCGAGATCTCCGTAATTCTTCATATGATACGAAAGCCGAATTCATTAATTAATAGCTAAAACAAACTTACCTGCATCGATGTTAAGTTTATCTTCGATAGTTTACGTTTGGGTTTGTCCAGCTCCTCAAATATTCCCCAAATAGTAGTTGTCGCCCTCCGAGTTGTCTTCTTGCTGTTCTTGCTATGTTTTTTAGCCATTATTTCGCCCAGTTCCAGCGGTAGTTTTTACTGAAACGAATGAAGTGTCCGCCATTTTAGTTTTTACAACGAAAACAACTCAATCTCGTCCCCAGGTCTTGTCGGTTAACGGTGTATTAACCTGTAGAAGGCTGCATTTTTGACGTTATTTCCTCGTTAAACACAAAATTCTTCCAAATGTGGTCATCAGTAACTGGTTATGGTGAATTATGCGTGTGCTTTTAGCCAATCAGAATTGGGAAATATTATGAATGGATAATAAGAGAAATTAATTCATGATCACTAATTGAGCTAAGTAAAACTCCAGCCTTTTGCGCTTTCCTCACATCCGATGCAAGTATGAGATCTAGAATTGAGCTGGAGGATTCTGTAACCCGAGTTGGTTTGCTGATAAGTTGTGTTAAATTATATGAGGTACAGAAGTTGTAAAGGGCTTAATAACCAGTTAAATCCGTCTTCGACATGTCACAGTTTAGCTCCAAGGATGTATACAGGTACATTGTAAGAAGACGCATAAATATATCGAATGCATGCAATGAAGTGTCTGGTGACCTGTAAGCTGTACAAATTATGAACAACTTCAGGTTTCCAGTCACACTTGAATTTTCAGCCATAGTTGATGGAACCCAGAAGGCGTGATGCGTGAGATGTCGCTCAGAGCATCAGTTTTATAAGACCTCAAAACCTAGGCACAGATTCCATCACCTTTCTTGTTTGGGGGGTCAATACGATAAATATCGTAGCTTGGAATTTCAAGGTTACCGAGTTATCTAGCTATGTTTCAGATACAGTAAAGATGTCAAACTTTTTGTCAATCATTGTTTCCTTCAATTGAATGTCATGGTCTCGACATTTAAGAGAATGTACATTCAAGTGAGCAATCGTGATATCATTTCCAGGTGGTTTTGGTCTTTGAAAAAAAGGATGAAGGATGATTCTGATTGAACATTTAGTTAATATTCGGTCTAAATAGTTACTGTACTTAAACATAATTGTGTTGAGTTTTCGTTAAAAGGTTTGGATGGTGTTAAATCAATCCTTGCACATTTCCAAGTTCTTAGGTGATTGATTTTGAAAGTTTTGGTCCGGAAAAGGTTTGAATTTGACATACTTAACGTTCCAATTTGTTTCAACCAATAAGCTGAATGAACTAAAATTGCGCGTGCTGTTAAAATTTGTTGTAGTAGTTATGTTTTGTCGTGTATATTATTAATATATAGATTTAGCCAAGGCCAAAAGCGAAGCTCTCGAAAAATGCTTTATGAAATGTCTTCCTCAATTAATTATACTTGGGCCGTAAGCAGAGAGCAAACTGAATTCTACCTTTAAAAAAATTGACCTGCACCCGAGATCAATTAAAACGAACAACTGATCAGCGGATAACTTCAAAAAATTACATCACTTCCATGAGTTGTATGTTTGAGCCCGCGATGCAGTCATGTGACACTGGTCAGCGGATACCGTTTTTTGACAGCTGTCAGTTGATCACAACATGGATGTCCAATACCAAGTTTTACACAGATAGTATTAAAGTGTGCCAATTCGCATCCGCTATCATGAAGGGTTGGACGTACGTATGGACGTACTCCGTACGGACGACTTTCTCAGAACCAAAATTTCTTGGAAGCTTAGATTACCATATTTTCTTACCCATGGTGCTCCGCTATTAAGTAATCACACGTTTTTCCCGTGTAATTTGGAATATAAAACGACTCGTATTTTTTACTGGTCCTTATTTATTCTGTACGAGAAAAATCCTAAGATGACCTATACATAATTCATAGCGTATATAAACCTTGCACCGGTTCTAAAGTAAATGTAATTCCACTGAAGAAGGGTCAAGCCTGAAACGTTTTGAAAGAAACTGCATTATAATACACGGCACTTTTGTCCATACTTTACTTTTTAATGAACATTTTCTTCATTTTGTTCACACTAAACCGAATAACGTGTCGTGCCGACACGAAAAGCTACCCGCTAGAAGTCGGGTCAAACATCGAATATCGATCGTACCAGCGCAGTTAGACGACAGGGATTGATACGGAAGTTAATCCCAGTCCTCTCTCCTGAATATTTGCTTCAGTCTCGGTTGACATCTGTCTACACTGCTTCAAAGTGTGCATGGTACAGAACCTATCTAATATGTGAGGCTCCACTTTAAAAATCGACAAGGCGCAGAGTCGCTCCTTTGCAGAAATTGCGCCCAAATTCACTGTTCTTATGTGTGAAAAGAGGCCCTATCCAGTATGGCTTTCGCGCTGGCCCAAGAGCTATCCTGTCGAGCAGGCCGCCAGTGGAGTGTGAACATAGCCTAACGATTCTCGATACTTCGGTTAAGATGTTTCACGATCCAAAGCTTCCGGTTGACAAATAGCTAGCATTTTGAAAAGAAATAAAAAGCTAACCAACAATGATAATACGTTCACAGTATTTTGTAATAATTTTCATTATTTGACAAAGGTCTTTTCAATGTCTGTAGGGAATAACACGAAACAGTTGACGTACAGTTTTAACAGTTGACGTACGCGATGCAGATTCTGAGATGGATGACGTGCCTTATGGCATTGATCTTGCAAGGAGTCAGTAATATTAGGACAGCTCCAAACGCTCAGGCTGCCCAATCATCGGGGGGAGACTGTGAAGGTTCCGATCCGGAAGGAAATATCTATTACTTAGGCGGTCTCAAAAGAAAGGACAGAAAACCGAGGTAAAAGTATGTTAAGGTATCATCCACCCCTAAGCACCCTACCCGCGTTGATCGGCGCTAGCGCTTTTGCTTTTAATAAATACCCCCATAAACCGTACATTTTCTTAAAGCTTAATATATAGATTTAGCCAGGGCTAAAAGCGAAGCTCCTGTTAACTCGAATTTATAATTTAAATCAGACAATAAACTTGTAATTTCCACAAATCAGTTAACCTTAGAGAACATTCATGTGACTTTTGAGGGAAAGGCTAAGTGATTTTAGAGACAAATAATTTGCAAACAGTCCAAGCTAAGAGTGAACTTAATATTACATCGAGTTGATAGCCTTATATGTACACCCAAAAAATAGCATAGCCATAATGGCTCTTGATCACAGTACATTAGGACTGGAAAACAAATTCAGGGCGAAGTTTTTGCGTTGGACAAGTTTACTTTACCAAATCTTGCCAGCAACTCTGGGGACATGTAAACCAACCTTTTATACTTTTTATACAAATACATCACATCTGAGGTGAAACATTACCATGAGGCGCTGTTTTTATCATACAGACCTCGGACAGAATGCAGTATTTCACAATTTTGCAATAAAAATTTGCACTTATTCGATATTCAGGACGATCGAAGCACGCGTGGGCGTAGCGAAATCGTTAAAAAAAATTTCCAAAATCACCTATATGGCTAGCCGGTTCTCACTATTGAGAAGCGCCAAAGTCGACTGTTTAAATTAAGGTTAATATAGTTATACTCTTCAACATAATAAAGAGTTTATTATGTTTATTTTTTATCTAATGGTTTTATAACGATGTGTAATCTTCAAAAGCGTTTGATACGCATGGCATTTTGACTACTCCTGCAAGCGATGTTCATGAGCGACTGAAAACAAACGGCACAGCGATATAAAATTGCAAAGAGACTACTAACAAGCAATAATAAAAAGAAAATAATTCGGTGAAACATATACAGAGACAACAATTTTCATTCACGAAGACAAGTAGTATTAATTGTGTTTCTGAAAATCCTTGTTTATGTTTTAAGCCGGCTTCCCGGTGTTTGCTTTTTTCAAAGATGAACTCGAGGCAAGAAACTCGCTCAAAGCTTTCTTTTACAGCCAAAATTCTAACTAAATATTCTTTGGAACGTTTTCTTTCTATTTGCGGTGGGAAAATGTCTGAAGGTTTTTTAAAGTTCTATAAGCTTATAATCAAACCTGATACTCGGTCAGATCATTGTCTCAAATCTTACAAATGTGCATAAACTAAATAGCCCCATATACTACGCTCGACTTCATTAAATTGGATATAAAATACAAACATCAAATAAAATAATTACTCAGGCTTACCATTCGAAGATACACTGACAACTATCAAGTAAGGCCAGAATCGCTTCAGACTTTTCAACCCTCTTACGCATCAAGCAAGGTGAAACGAAAACGATGCCATCCGAAATCGGATTTCCGACTTTGACAAGCGACGTATTTCTCAACCAAAAACCCAATAAACAAACTAGCCATGAATAACAGAAGACTCTTGAGAGCAGCTGAATTTCATTTTGTACATTCAGAGGAAAAAGACAGTTAAAAACATCACAAGTTGACACAAAACTCTGTCAGCTTCAGCTGTCAAAGTAAATTTCCCGCCTGAACTCACCTGTCACGTTTTGAGCAATCAGCGCATAAAAATTGGACGTAGAGCGTGACCAACGCGTGACCTTGGTGAGAAAAGTCAAAAGCAACTCGCATGTCTTCCCTGCCTGTAAAAAACTGGCTGAATTTTAGCTTCCGAGGTCAGTTTGAAATCAGAATTTTAATTATGCGGCATATATAAAACACAACATATTTCATATGAATTAAAAAAATTAAACTTGAGCCTGCAATCATTTGAAAACTAGTAACTTGTCAGCGGACAACTTCAAAAGCATACTCGACCTCGATGGGTCTTCACCTAAGCCCGCGATACGGTCAGGTGTTATTAGTCAGCGGATACCCTGTTTTGACAGCTGTCAATTGATAACATTGATGTGCAATATGTGTGCGATATCAGTCTTCCTGT
>OZ037775.1:27309559-27332059 GCA_964035525.1 Porites cylindrica
AACCATCACATACGCCCTGTGTGTGCCCAGGTTGCCGAGAATGATTACCTATCGCTCTATGTAAACCCTTTCTCACCCTCCATGCAAAATAATCGCTTACAGGTTTATTTTTAGTTTGCCCCCACAATAATGGACATGAAAAGCAGCGTTTTTCTCCCCTAAACTAAAATTAATACTTATATACGTAATAGTGCAGCATACTTACCGCTCACTAACTTTGAACAAAAGCCACTGAATCGTAGTCAACAGTTACCGGCATCGTTCAAACGACTACAGACGGAGTCAAGAAAAACTGACAACGACAGACTTGTGACTGGACAACCGAAAATTTGACTAACAGTAAACGACTGTTTAACTGGCAAAAGATGGAAAGAAACGCACAAATGACATTTAGAGCCTTCACAGCCAATAGCATCACGGCTTAACTGACAGACGACCATTAAATCGCGACTTAATTGACCAATCAGGACAATAACTAGACTTTAATACCATCAACTGACGTAATACAACTCGCTTTGACTCCGACGATGCCTACCGCACAACAGTCCCACGCTCACCCGTACTATCATGCTTCACCTAGTTACTATAGAATGTTATCGATCTACGAGCTATCTGGGTACTAAACTCTAAAAATCCTCCTGAATTTACCATTGTATTGTCTATAGATAACTTAATTACGTGACGTGGTCATTTTACTTGTTAGAACAATGTTAGCAAGACTTTTTTTTCTTGATGGATATTTGTTTTGTTGTTGTTTTAGATCTGTATGTGGACAAACACAAGCTTCGAGACCATTGGGAAACAGGCTGAAAGAAATTTCGAAATCGATGAAGTCTACGCGCTACCCAAGGTGGTATATTCCAACAAAGAGTAAGTTCTTAAAGTTATTTCTGGGTACTTTTTCGGCCTTCCGCCTTGGCGTTTGCGGTAAAACACGCTAATGGCTGATATACATGTAGGGCGTCCGAGCAAATCGTCTAAATATGAATTGCCGTTTTTTCAAACTTTTCCCCTGACGTTCAATTCTTGTCGTGGTCGTGCTGGAAAGTTCAATGAATATACCAAAAAGCGTGCTGCAGGTGCAAAACTTTGTTGTTTCGCTTTTTAAACCTGCTGCTTTTTTGACGTTTTTGTGACCGTCACCGATTTCGTTGCTTAAGTTTCCCGAATTTATGGATGTGTGTAAAAGGTTGGAAATTAGAATATGTTTTTAGTCCCTAATAGACGTCTGTGACTCAGAATAGCATTTATGTAATAACTCAAGAAACATTTACGAATCCTGAAAAATCTCCTCTAGTTAAACATGTTCTGAAGGGCGTCTTGGAAACGTGTACAGTATTAATTGCAAGCGGGCATGCGCGAGGGGTCGTGTTACTTCGGATATTTCAAGTAACACGGATAACACGGACGTATAGTTTCATTTATGGTTGTTAAAAAAAACTGGTTCACAAATTACATTATATTTCACACTAAAAATTCCATAAATCCGGTTTTATCCCCTGGGCTTATCCAACAAGGCTTTTACTTTAACTGATTTTTAATAGTGTTCATTGCACAGCCGGCATTATCGTCATAGCAATTCCATTTTGCTAGCGATAGTGAATTCGAAGGATAGGAAGCTCAGAATAGATTTGGGAAGTAATATGTGGTCCAAGGATTTTTTGGGGGGTATTGATTTTTGCCTCAATTCAATCGGCCCGTCACATGTCTAGGGCTCATGTGATGTATTAAACATCGTTATGTCTAAACAATTATAATCCATTGAACTTGTTTAACTGATTTATAATTCCAATATAACCTATTTCAATTGTGGTCTAAAACTAATTAGGGTCTGAGAAGTAGTAGTTTTCGCCAATCGCTCTTTCTCCTGTCCTTCATCGAGGTAAATGATCTGCGCCATGTTTCAAATCGGCAAAAAAAAGAGAAGAAAAAAAAGGAAATACACATTTTTTTTCACTCCAACACACATTTTGACATCGCTTGTTTCGTGGATGCCAATAGGCCAATAGATAATGGCCTCTGAAAAAGGCGAAATCAGTGTTTAAGGATGTGGGATTTTTTTCAGGTCAAAGTATTCGAAATGGAAGGCGATAGTATACCTCAAGTGTGATCCATCTGGAAGCAAAAACGAAGGGCATTTTGATTACACAGGCGATGAAAATAACGTATGGGTAAGAGGCACTGTCAACAGTGACTTAATGTTATAAAAGTTTGGCGAAGCGTTTACGTTTAAATTCGTCTAAATTTTCAACTTTTTCTTCTCCCTCGGTTGTGCAGCTAACATTGAATGGATTGAGACTATTTACAATAGTTGCTTTTGTAGATTATCCCAGCTTGAACTTGTGAACTTAAGTTCAGGCCCCCAAAAACTTTTTTGTTTTTTATAATGACACTCAACATTCCCCTCTCCTTTTTTGAAATGCTGTTGTTTATCTTTGACCATGAAATGCTTGTACAGCAATTTAAAGCTGGACTCTCGAGAAACTGGATTTGTATGTTTTTTGTTCAAAGAAATTCCTACTCACGAGCCTTTGTTCCTGTCCAAATGGGTGTGTCGATCCAGAAAAAAAAGGTACAGCTTACTGTTTTACCGTTCTTCTGTATTTCAAACGACAACAACAAAAAACAACAAAAACAAAACAATGACGACAACATTAACAACAACAACAGAAATGAAAAATGCACAATAGCTAAGATAATATTAGCGGCCTAATTTCTTGTAATTGATGAGTGACCAACAGGGGGAACCCTTTCTAAGGGAAGGGTTTTTTTAAGTGACCAAATGAAAGTTTAGGCTGGCTTAATAGATACAGTATCACCTGATAAAATGTGATAAAATATAGCAATTACTGTCGTTTGCGTGCGTCCGCCCATGATAGGTAATTCTAAACTTGACGGATGAAACACGCCTATTGAAATAAACACAGTCTTAATGTCACTTCAAAGTTCATAAATCCAGCCTAGCTGGGGGCTTCCGCACTCGGACCGGATATCGTCTAACAGGAACAGGCTCACTCGAATTTGGTGGACTGCTGGCTGCAGGGTCAGCCACTGGACTTGGTGGCGGAACATCAGTCTCCAAGTTGCTGGCTGCTGGCTGCTCACTGGCTACAGACACTGGGTCCTCATGACTCTCAACCTGGACTGGAAGTTCTGAGGTCTGGGTAGCAGGGTTGCTACTTGGTGTCACTGGAATTCTGGTATCCCTCAGTTGGTCTGTGTGTCGACGCCACACTAAGCCAGGTTTGACTTCTACTTCATAAGAAAGGGGGCCGAGTTGTGTTCGGATGATGCCAGATACCCACTTTGTACTACCAGTGTAATTTCGTGCTATCACTGTCTGACCGATGGAGAATTCTCTGGTTACAGCACCACCCTTCGTGACGGTTTGGTCTATCTGACGGTTGCTCATCTTTAAGCGGAGATCTGGTTTCAGCAAGTCCAGTCGAGTGCGTAATCGTCTTCCCAAAAATAGATGAGATGGCGCTTCTCCAGTGGTTGAATGGGGGGTATTTCTGTAAGCTAGCAAGAACGTTGCCAGCTTAATGTTCAGACGTTTTACTTCCGTTTCACTTTTCATGGCTGATTTGAAACTCTGCACACAGCGTTCGGCTAGACCATTGCTGGCACGATGGTGTGGAGCAGATGTCAGATGTTTGATTCCATTTCTCTTGAAGAACATTCATATCTAGCAAGTAAGCTCTGCAGTTTCTCGATGGTTTTGGTTGAGGTCATGGCGTCCATTTTCTCTATTTCCAACCATTTAGAATGGGCATCCACGACAATCACAAACATGCAGCCGAGGAAAGATCTGGCAAAATCATTATGGATTCGTTGCCAGGGTGACGATGGCCATTCCCATGGATGTACAGGTGCGGTACTAGGTTCAGCCTGCATTAGCTGGAAACCCGAGCAAGTCTTCGTGGTTTTCTCAATTTCCTTGTCGATCCCTGGCGACCAGATGTAGCTTCGTGCTAGGGTCTTCATAGATGTCCTTGATGGAGTTCTTCAAGCACTTGTGGAAGAAGTTTTGTGGATACTATGACTCTGATTCCCCACATCAAACAGCATGAGTGTACTGTTATCTCATCCCTGCGAGCGTAGAAGGGGTCCAGTACAGAAAAATGGCTGCTTAGCCATCCTTTAGTCAGCATCTCATGGACTTGACTCAAGACAGGGTCCCTTTGGGTTTCCCTTTGGGTTTCTCTTCGGACGTTGTCAACTGTGATGGTAACGACTCAAACTGCATCATATTGAAAACATTTACTGGATCCACAACTTCTTCTGCTCTCTCTTCGGTTTTAAGTGGCAGCCGGGAAAGGCCATCTGCATTGCTATGCACTTTAGTGTTCTTGTACTCAATTTGGTAGTCATATCCAGCGAAGGATAAGGCATAGCGCTGAAGCCGGGCTGCCGTAACCACTGGAATGCTGTTGTGTGGGTGGAAGATGGATGTTAACGGCTGATGATCGGTGTACAGTGTAAAAGATCGGTCAAACAAATACACATAGAACTTCTTGACTCCCCAGATTATTGCCAAAGCTTCTTTGTCAATTTGTGCGTACCCTTGGCCAGTTTTTGTGAGTGTCCTGGAAACAAAAGCAGTGGGTCGCTCAGTCCCATCATTCATCACGTGGGATAGCACGGCACCAATTCCCACAGGGGATGCATCACAAGCAAGCCTCAGTGGCAGTCTGGGATCATAGTGTGTTAAGAGCGAATGCACAGAAAAATCGAGCAAACCGTGACCACAGCTCAAAACCTAACCTACCCTCATTTTAAGTCTGTAATAAGGTTTTAATGAGTTTATAACACTGCTGAGGTTTAAATTTCAAAATGCGGCTGAATTTGGGAATTATTTGAGATTTTCGATTTCAACGGTCCGCGGGCCTAAAATTAGCCGCCGAACACGGCAATATGGCGTAGCGACAGAAATGAGCTGACTTTCACAAACGAGCAAATATATTGGCAATCTTCCACTTAAATCTCAAAAAACAGATATTAACAATTTCTAAACAGCACATTTTTTTAGATTTAGAGAATAAAATATCGACGAACGAGCACAATTTTGAAACGTAATTTGCATAATGTTTATAAATACAACAATGTACCGCTAAAACCAAAATCGAATTTTCTATATGGGGGAATTCTCCAAATCACCCCAAATCCCGCTTACTACCTAATGAGATATAGTACTTCAACATTATCTGAAAGTTAGTCTGGTGTTCTCGCGAACGCTTGTAAAATAGATTGATTATTTTGAGGTTATTTTGCCCCAAACAACTGCTAATTGCGCAGGGTCAGTTGACACGTGCACGTCACAATAAGTTTTATGCATCGATTTGAGCTCGTTAAAAGGGAGAAACTAACAAGATTCTTTTAATATGTACCTGTTTTAATGAAATACACGCAATCTTCAAAAGGAGAGGCCGTTCAATGGGTAATTTCTGTTCTTGAGATCTTGTAGATTGTACCATGGCGTCTGCGAGTGGACCTGAGTCTAGGTCTGTTTTCCCGTGACTGCGAAATCAGAATAACATCATGAAATAATTCTCGCTCGAACCTTCGTAAATGAATCAGCTTTGCAGTGCCTTACCTGAGATAAAAAGTGGGCCGAATAGGAAAACATTCTAGCGCAATTTGGATCCTTTGCAGCACGTAGAGTATTTAATAAGCGGCGATGGTATAATGACTTTTAATTAGTTACTCACCTCCGATTGCGTGACCTGGCAATTATCGATTGTCTCCTGCGAAAAATAAGTGCACGGGAAACCAGAGCTTTCGGGATACAGTAAATTCATTTTCCTGTATCACCAGGTGTCCTTTTGTCCTATTTTAAAAGCGGTTAACTAACATAATTAGCAAACATACTGTCCCACTTTTAAAAATGGTACAGGAACTGAATGTTCTGTTCTTCTGATTTTACCCCCAACCCCGGAGTGTTCAGAAGATATATTTGCACTACGCATGAAAGGCAAATGGATTAAATTTCAAGGTTCAAGGCGGTTTTAAGGCATGGGTTACCAGTGGAGTAGTCAGACTTGTCATAAGGTGCATTGAACAGAAAATTACAGGCATGATATCTCTGCTATTGTATGTCCATTAAGTGATTTTCCAGCAAACATTATTTTTTGACTTTTTTACCCCAAAAGTTTTTTCCGTTCAATTCTTACCTATGAGATCTAAACTTAGTTAAATTTCTGTAATTTGTTGTTAAATGCAATTCTGCAAACAACTAAGTATTTAATTTTGCGTAAAAGCTACATGAAATTGTACTGTTTAGCCGTAAATCATTAAAAAGAGAAACCATCATGCTTTCTCTTTTCAAGTGCCATTGCTTAAGTCCTAGTAGTCGTTCTCCATGTCTGCTAAGGGACTGGTCAAAAAGTATAGGGGGGGGGGGGGGGGGTGGGCCGGAGCAGAGAGGGGGTGGGTCATGAGGTTTTGAGCCTTGTGCAAGGGGTGGGTCGTGCAATTTTCAGCTACTCTTAGGGGGTGGGTCATTCTATTTTATTACATAGATAGGCACTAACTACTAACGAGACAGTTGACTACACTTGATATATAAAACACAGCCAGCTGGAATTATTGCTGAAATACTCGCAAACCTCTTGTGCGAGAAAGTACAAAAGGGTGACAGGCCGCACATCTATACGGGAGTGGAACCCTTAACCTTTTTTTTTTTTTTTGGCTCTTACGAGCATGTCCTTTAATGATTTTCCTTTTTTTGTAAGGAAATGATTGGTGGCTCTTTAAAAATTTATTGAGGTTACAGTTGGTTTTGTATAAGATTCCATTTTTTCATTCAAGCTTCCTTTGTAGTAGACAATGAGGGCTGGTATTGTGTCACGAATGGCAATATTTCTTTTTCCTCCTTGTTGTTTTGTTTTAGGAGTTTAGACTCCCTTTCGTGAATTTTATTTCTGAGAGTATGTTTTCTATCAAAGATTGTGGGTAGCCTCCGTCCATCAAGCGTTGTTTTTTAAATTTGAATTATTTTCCTCAAAAGTTATTTCTGAGAAGTTTTTTCGTAGGATTCTCAAGGCTCCTTTTTTAACATTTGGAGGGTGACACGAGGTGAAATGTGTGTGCAAGAAGGTTTGCTTTTGTTAAAAATGTGTCTTTGCATCAAGGATAGATTTTTCCTTGAATCTTGTGCCTTTGTCTACAACCGTGTCTAAAAACGCAGTCTCAGTGTCAAATGTTTCGGCCTTGAATTCAATAGTTGGGTGATGTAAGACTTACATCACCCAACTATTGTTCAATGAAGGCTTCGATGTCTGGTTTACTCATGTACCATAGGTCAAAGATATCGTGCATGTAGCATTTCCAAACTGTTGTTCTAAAGACAGTTTTGCTTAGAGTTGTTGTTTCAATATATGTCATGAAAATATTGGCAAACGAATCAAATCTGCTTTCTTTGTGCCCATTGCAGTTCCATGGTTTTGTAGGTAGTGCTTTCCATTGAAGTGGAAGAAATTTTCTTTGAAGGTCGATTAATCTAAGCATTTCCGGCAAGTAATGTCTAGGAATGGGTTGTCTTTGTAGAAATTTTCTTATGCTTTGTGACAGACAATTTCAATATACCCTCGTTTTGCTGTATATTCGTGTCAAGACTCATAACGTCCATCGAAACAAGGAATGTTGGGTTTTTCACATTTGTCTTTCCAGTGAAGGTATGATTTCTGTGATTTTGATATTGGTTGTAGCAGTGTATCAACAAATTTTGTCAAGCACAGAACAAGGTTTTATGGGATTGTTAAGAGGAAACCAAACATCCATGTTTTAACTAGGGGGTGGGTCATGCAATTTCCAACCTTGCTTTAGGGGTGGGTCAGTCATTTTTGTGCCGAAGGGAGGGGGTGGGTCATGTGTGTTTTATCAACCACATTTCCAAATGCTCCGGCCCACCCCCCCCCCCTATACTTTTTGACCGGTCCCTAAAGAGGAAATAGTTTGCTCTTTTCAAGAAATTGTTCTTGCCCTTTGCGGTTTCAAATCAAGGATAGCAGCAAGTCTGTCGTGGTCATATACTGCTACTTCAGTGCAAACGAAGCATAGGCGCACAAGTCAGCGCTTGCGTTTAGTCAGGTGCCGAAAATGAAGTTGAAACTTAACCCCAAGGGCGTCCATTTTCGCTCCGGCTCGAAAAGGTAGAATTAGTTGTGCAGTAAAAAGTAATACGAAAAACCTGCGGGGGCTGGGGAAAGAAAGGCGTCTTATTTTTCTTTGGCTTGTTCTATTTTCGCGACGTGGTACAGGCTACGAAATACTGACAAGCTCAGTATATGTCTTCACCACCGAGAGTCACTTGCCCTTAGCCGGACACGCCCCTCACGTATCATGTTTCGTTCCTAAAGTTATTTCAAAGCACAGAACCAGACCTAATCAGCGGCCGAAGGCAGAAAGGGAGATGAGCAAACGGATGTCACAGCATATTTTGCAAGAAACTGGTATCCTTGTGCCTATCGGCTCAGGAACGATTGATTACTACTAGAATTAATATCAGGGTTAGAATTTGAGTGCTACAATGCGAGGGAAGGAAGAAAAGGAAACCGCCGCGCACACCTGTTAAGTCTTTTATAAACTTTCTCGTCCTGACGGTTTCAAAGAAGGGCGTTGTGGCTGCTATTTAATTTACAGTGTCTGTTGCAGGTGTTGAATTAATCTTACAGCAACTGGAAACGTGGCCACGCCTGCTAAAACTGAGATTGCTTATAGGATGAACGGCTATAGTTTGGTATATTCACGGGCGCGTTTTGTCCAGTGAACTGAGTGCGTAGTTTTTCTTAACGAAGGGATGGGGTGGGTCAAGTGAATAGTTAGGGGAACGTTTGCTCCCTTTAGGGGGGGGGGGGGGGGGTATATTTGTTGATATCAGGAGTTCTGGCCTGGATAGAGTCGTTGTAAAGCTATTTTTGCTTCGGAGTATCGGTTTACCGGAAGCTGAGCAAGGAAAAGTCAGTGGTGCATTTATGGAATAATAATAGAGATTCTCATGGTCTAACAGTGCGAAGATTAGACTTCTGGTAAGGTGGCAACGATCAAGGCCCGCATTATAATTCATGATAATTGAAGGTCATGATGTGGAAAAAGCGACTGAAATGGTGGATGCCATGCAATCCTCTCGGGTGGGGGCGGCGTACCTGGCCTTAACGGTTGCCCCTGCGACAGAAGGCAAGCATGCCCAGATTGTCCACGGGTTGCTAAATGAGACCGTGCCTTTCTTAGTACCCGTTCCCTGTCTTATAATTAGACCCGGGCAAATTTCTCGAGATTGCACCATCATTTTGGGCTTAAAGCTTCCAAAGTCCAACAATAACAGCGCATGTTCGCGACGGTTTTTTAAGTCAGTCAAGTTCGTAAACCAGGCCTTAAACGGCCAGTTTTAAGTGTCGATAACAGTGAAAAAGGCATACAAGCCTCATGCAAAAGACAGTAGGAAGGAAGTGCACATCGGTGATGAGGAAAAAGGAGTAACCCACAGTTATTTAGGGGTGGATCTTTCGAAACATTCTTATACTCTTGGACAGATATGTATTGTTTAAAGTTTTAGACAAACCAGGTGTAAATTTATAGTAAGAAACTGTTAAATATACATCAGCAAGATTTTTGCGAATCCTATTTTTCGCTGGAGACTATCGTTTACTGGCTGGTCACGCAATCAAAGGTAACGTACTTTCCCACCTTTGTTTACTCACCTTACGCTCAGCAATACACTGCGTTCCACAAAGGATCCAAATTGCGCCAGAAATGTTTTGCTATTCGGCCCACTTTTTATCTCAGGTAAGGCACTGCAAAGCTGATTCATTTACGAAGATTCGAGGGAGAATTATTTCTTGATGTTATTCTGATTTCGCAGTCACGGGAAAACAGACCTAGACTCAGGTCCACTCGCAGATGCCATGGTACAATCTACAAGATCTCAAGAACAGAAATTACCCATTGAACGGCCTCTCCTTTTGAAGATTGCGTGTATTTCATTAAAACAGGTACATATTAAAAGAATCTTGTTAGTTTCTCCCTTTTAACGAACTCAAATCGATGCATAAAACTAAGGTGACGTGCATGTGTCAATTGACCCTGGGGTCAATTAGCATTTGTTTGGGGCGAAATAACCTCAAAATAATCAATCTATTTTACAAGCGTTCGCGAGAACACCAGACTAACTTTCAGATAATGTTGAAGTACTATATCTCATTGGGTAGTAAGCGGGATTTGGGGTGATTTGAAGAATTCCCCCATATAGAAAATTCGATTTTGGTTTTAGCGGTAGATTGTTGTATTTATAAGCATTATGCAAATTACGTTTAAAAATTCTGCTGGTTCGTCGACATTTTATAATCTAAATCTAAAAAATGTGCCGTTCAGAAATTGTTACATATCTGCTTTTTGAGATTTAAGTGGAAGATTGCCAATATATTTGCTCGTTTGTGAAAGTCAGCTCATTTCTCTCGCAAGGCTATATTGCCGTGTTCGGCGGCTAATTTTAGGCCAGCAGACCGTTGAAATAAAAAATCTCAAACAATTCCCAAACTCGGCCGCATTTTGAAATTTAAACCTCAGCAGTGTTATAAACTCATTAAAACCTTATTACAGACTGAAAATGAGGGTAAGTTAGGTTTTGAGCTGTGGCCACGATTTGCCGATTTTGCTCGATTTTTCTGTGCATTCGCTCTTAATACTTGCTCTGAGGTGATCATTTCTTTCACGTTGTAGAATGCTGTTTCGCATTGTTCCGTCCATTTCCATTGATGGTTGTTGTCTAACAACTGGTTCAAAGGGTGTACCATTCTTGACAAATTGTGCAGGAATCTGTTGTAGTAATTAACTAACACCAGGAACGACCTCAGTTCAGCTACATTGCATGGGCGAGGCGCTTTCAAAACTGCTTCCACTTTCTCTGGTGACTTGTGGACACCATAACTGTCAATATCATGTCCACAGAAGGTTATCTTCTCTTTGAAAAACTCGCACTTTGTCCTGTTTGCTCTTAACCCATGAGCCTGTAAGCGACGTAAAATTTCTTCTAGGTTGGCAAGATGCTCATCATCATTCTTTCCAGTGATGATCATATCATCAAGGATACAGCTTGTTCCAGACGTCCCTTCTAACACTTGATCAATGGTGCGCTGCCAGATAGCAGGTGCAGAGGTGATGCCAAACACTATTCGGTTGTACTGAAACAGTCCCATATGGGTGTTGATTGTGAGGTATTTCGTTGAATCTTCTTCCATCTCTATTTGGTGATATGCTTGGCGGAGATCAGTCTTTGAGAATTTCTGCCCACCAGCAAGGTGCAAAGATGTCTTCAATGCGAGGAAGAGAGTAAGGCTCTGCTTGTAGTTCTGGGTTCACTGTGATCTTGTAATCACCACAAAGTCTGACGGAACCATCTTTTTTGGGGACAGGAACAATCTGTGTGGCCCATTCACTCCACTCCACTTTAGTGAGAATACCTTCATTCTGGAGTCTCCGCAGTTCCTCCTCCACCTTCGGCTTTAATGCATACGGCATCGGTCTGGCCTTGAGGAAGCGTGCTTGGTTGTCGTCTTTAAGAGTTAACTTCGCTTTGGCTGATGTAAAGGTGCCCAGTTTATTTTAAAAAACATCTGAGTACTTGTCTAGCATAACGTCCAAACGCTCTTTAGGACTTGAGGTAGCTAGTGAAGCCTGCAGCGACTTGATAGAACACCAGTCAAGGCGTATGGTGCGTAGCCAATCTCTTCCCATTAGAACAGGACCCTTATTCTTGACGACGCACAGGTCCAGCACCTCTCTTTGGTTTTGGTAATCCACGGGTACTCTGAGCACTCTCACTGGCATAATGTTTTCCCCGGTGTAGGTTTTCAAGGACAGTACAGTTTTGTGCAGGGGAAGCCTGTTAAATTTCTGCTGGTAGAGGTCAAACGAGATGATCGACACAGCCGAACCTGTGTCCAGTTCCACAGAGGCTTACCATCAACATCCAAATCAACCCAGATAATATCATTGCTCTGTTTCCTCACATTGTGTACCTCGAAGGTGGCTAATATTTCTTCACATGCATCAACATCAACATCAACCTCAACAGCATGTACCTCTGGGGTTTTGGTTGCATGTTTAGGCTTTCCTTGCCGTTTGGAACGACAAACTCGCCGGATATGGCTCTGTTTTCCACAGTGGGGGCAGATCTGGTCCTTGTAAAAACAATTGTGTGCCGTATGTGTGTTCCCACCACAGCGGTAGCAAGGGGGGTGGTCGCCGGTTTTGATGGTGTTGGTTTGTTGTGTTCAGTCAACTTGTCAACGTGAGGGACTGGGTTGGGGTTGAGCTCACTTTGTAATTCTGAAGCATCGTGGATGGCAGTGTCCATCGCTAGAGCAATCTCCAAAGCTTTGGAATACTTCTGTTTGGCTTCTAACAGTAATCGCTTCGTTCAGATTCCCGCCAAAATTACAGTGTATCGCAAGCTTCCTCAGCTCGGCCACGTAAGACAAAATGCTTTCTCCTTCATGTTGGTTTCTCTTGTAGAAACGAAATCTTTCCGCAATTTCCAAGGGCTTCGCGCTTAAATGCTCCTGGAGAGTGGTAACTATCTTTTGAAAGGACTTTGGAGCTGGCTTCTCCGGTGCAAGAAGATCCTTCAGCAGAGGTAGGTTTTCCCGCCGATCAAGCTCACCAAAGTTGGCACTTTATGGTCATCATCGATGTCGTTCGCCAAGAAAAACAGTTGTACTCGTTCCACATAGGTTTCCCAGTTCTCTTTTGTGCCATCAAAACTCTCTATCTTCCCAATAGTGGGAATTTTACCTCGTCGCCACTGTCATGTCTTTGATTCGAAAGGACTACGTTTCGGAATGGCGCATAAGTGCGCATGCTCAAAGTGTGTTGGCCGCTGGCCAAAAAACACCACACAAACATTCCATACTTTGAACCGTCCAATTTTCCGTTGCATTTCTTACGGACGGGAAGTCTACTTCTAAGGTCGCTGATGGCTTTACGCGGTGGCATTAGCAAACGGCGTTTCAGGTCAATTGGTATCAATGCTCGAGTCGTTTTTGCAGTATCATGCAGCCGAGTATTTGAAAACGTTACCTCCAAACGGACCCTCTCCGGCCATCCGTCTAACAAATTTCCAAGGTAGCCAGTAGTATAAAAACTAAGAGTGCAACCGTTGTTTTTCTTTGTCTCCTTACCCTCCTTTCCTCTTCCCCGCTATTTCCTCTTCTCCTTTCTTATTTCTTCATTCGTGTGAGTTTGAAGCTTATCGGCCACAAATAACCTGCCTTTTGCCCCCCCTTTCACTCAAATGACTTCAAAAATTCGCTAAGTTGGTGTTCAAAAAATCGGCTATATATAACTTACATGAAAAAAGAGGTACTCCAACTTTTACACATGCCTTGCTGTTTATTAAAACGTACAGACTTTTCGCCCTTCGTGCTTCTTTAGTCTAGAGTAAAATGTAAAAATCGAAACCTGGACTTAGTCACAAATTTTGCATTGATCTTACAAACTGTTGGTCTACAAAATTGAAAATTTTTCCTTTTTATCCTGAAAACAATTTATCTGGGAACTTTTTTTGTACTGCAAACATTCAGTAGTTTTCATCTGCCCTCTAAAACAACAGTGGTCCATCTCTCTGTCACTTACTAATGTGTTCTCCGTAATGCAGGTCACACTAGTCGGTATTCAAACCAACGTATTGACAAACCCTCGGTCAGTGGTGCAGCAATTGACATTTACCGCCATTAAAACGAGCGA
This sequence comes from Porites cylindrica, assembly GCA_964035525.1. Classification (NCBI taxonomy): domain Eukaryota; kingdom Metazoa; phylum Cnidaria; class Anthozoa; order Scleractinia; family Poritidae; genus Porites; species Porites cylindrica. The sequence goes on from OZ037775.1 coordinate 27,323,303, forward strand.
CTGTGGCAGTGAAGCAATCGGTGATGACTTTATAAGTACCTTTTTTCGTCCTCAAGAAATGCAACGGAAAAATTAGAGTGCTATGCGTATGAACTATAAGAAAAAGAAGCTTTGACTTAACACTCCACCCTCGCTATTTGTCCAAACATACTTATCAGTCACGCACAAGTATGTAAATACTTATTGTTATACAGTAAAGACCCGCGTATAAGAACCTTGATTTTAAGAACCAGTTACGCTAAGGTTGTCTATTTAGACCCCTCTTGCATAAGAACCTGTTCTAGTCTACAATATTGAAACAGGTTCTTATCTTGAGAAATTCGGTCAAACCCTGAATACCGTATTTATTCCATTAACCGCCCTGGGCGCTTATTAAATTTTTGGACCTTGAGAGTGGGCGCTTATTCGAGGTGGGCGCTTATTCGAGGCTGGGCGCTTATTAAATTTTCACCATTTTCAGCAAGTGAAGTATGCTTATTTTGCAACAAAACAATAAAAGCTAATAACAAAACGCGAAGAAGTAACGAAGCAAGGTTTCTGTAAAATACTCTCAAGAAAACTCCGTCCTCGGGAAAGTCTCTTATTAGACTTTATTCACTCAAGTGGGTGGGGTGGGGGTGAGCGCTTATTTGAGTTCGATAGAAAGGAGGAGGGGGTGGGCGCTTATTCGAGGCTGGGCGCTTATTAACTTTTTCTGCCATTAGGATGGGCGCTTATTCGAATAAATACGGTACACAAATTTAAAAGAAGCAAGCTCTAGCAGCTAGTAAAATGTATAAACATGTTTGGAATTAAATGGATTTTCATAGCGGAGCTCCACCCGCGCGCGAAGCGCGCGCGCGTGGGCGGGCCCCATAGGTAAGGAAATGTGGTAATCTACCCATTCGAGAAAATTTGGTAATCACGTGACCGTGCGACCGTCCGTCCGCACCACAGGGAAACCAATGTCTACTCTCACACTTTCTAGCGAGTTTGGGAGCCCAAGGAAAAAGCTAATTACACATCAAAGTTGTGATCAATTGACAGCTGTCAAAACAGGGCAACCGCTGACCAGTATCACCTGACCGTACCGCGGGCTCAGTGTTCACCCATCGAGGCCGAGTTTTTTTGGAAGTTATCCGCTGACAAATTATTACCAGTTTCAAATGATCGTAGGCTCAAGTTCATTTTTTCCAATGATTCATATGAAATATGTTGTGTTTATGTCACTATGACCCCGCACTGTTAAGATTTTGATTTCAAACTGACCTCGGACGCGAAAATTCAGCCATTTTTTTTAAATACAGGCGGGGAAGACCTTTTCTTACCATGGTCACGCGTTGGTCACGCTCTACGTCCAATTTTTATACTCTGATTGGTGACAGGTGAGTTCATGCGGAAAATTTATGCAGCATCATGACAGTTGTTTACTATGAGAGCAGAAGCTGACAGAGTTTTGTGTCAACTTGTGATGTATTTATAAACTGTCTTCTACACTGGATGTACAAAATGAAATACAGCTGCTATCAAGAGTCTCCTGTTATTCATGGCTGGTTTGTTTATTAGGTTTTTGGTTGAGAAATGCGTTGCTTGTCAAAATTCGGTAATCCGATTTCGGATTGCATCGTTTTCGTTTTCCACCTTGCTTAATGCGGAAGAGGACTTAAAAGTCTCAAGCAACTGGGCCTTCCATGATATCTTTCAGGAACTGAATCTCGAATGGTAAGCCTGAGTAATTATCGTATTTGATGTTTGTTTTTGTTATATCTAATTTCATGAAGTCGAGCACAGTTTATGCACATTTGTAAGATTTGAGTCAATGATCTGACCTAGTATCAGGTTTGATATAAGCTTACAGAACTGTGAAAAGCGTTCAGATATATTTTCTCACCGCAAATAGGAAGAAAACGTTCCGAAGAATATTTAGCTATAAATTTGGTTGTAGAAAGAAAACTTTGAGCGATTTTCTTGCTTCGAGAAGTAGCATCTTCGAAAAAAACAAACACCGGGAGGCCGGCTGAAATTACAGTAAAACATAATTACCTTTTAAGTTTAAAGACTCAGGATTTTCAGAGACACTTTAATACCTGTCTTCGTGAATGAAAATTGTTGTCTCTGTAAATGTTTCACCGAATTATCTTTCTTTTGTTGATTGTTAGTACTCTCTTGCAATTTTAATGGCTCATCCGTGGCGTTTGTCGTCGTTCATGAACATCGCTTGCAGGAGTACTTTAAAAAAAATGTCGCGCGTATCAAACGCTTTATACGATTACACATCGTTATAACTGAAACCATTAAATAACAAAAAATTATAATAATAAATTCGTTATTATGTTGAAAAGTAACTCTTTTAAAGTTCATTCAAACACTCGATTACACTGACAGCTCGCACTAGAAACGAGAACCGGCCGGCCTAATGAGTGATTTTGGAAATTTTTTTGAACGGTTTCGCTAAAAGCCCACGATTGAGTGCAATTTGTGTTGAAAAATTGTGAAATACCGTATTCTGTCAAAGGTCTGTATGATAAATTGTACGTACTGTTTCACCTCAGATGTGATGTATAAAAAGTATAAAAGGTTGGTTTACACACCCCCAGATTTGTTGGCAAGAATTTGTGAAGTAAACCTGTCGAACGCAAAAAAATTCAGCCTGATTTGTTTTCCTAGAATTTGTTTTCGAGGCCTTATCTACAGCCGTGATCAAGAGCCATTATGGCTCTTGAATGTGATCGAAGATGTTTGCTATTTTTTGGGTGTATACATATAAGGCTATCAACTCAATGTAAGATGTTTCACTCTAAAATAACTTAGCCTTTCCCTCAAAAGTCACATGAATGTGCCCTCAAGTTAACTGATTTGTGGATCACAAGTTTATTGTTTGATTTAAATTATAAATTTATTTATGGGAGCTTCGCTTTTAGCCCTGGCTAAATCTATATATTAACATATCATGCTTGCATGACCAAAAATAGGCCCAAAGTAGGCCACACCCACCAATGACAAACACCTTTTTTAAAGAAAATACGAACCTGTTTAAGAGCCTGAGTAGCCTAATTTTCCACTTAGCACCATTTTTATAAGAACCTTCTCAGCCTAGCTTTGAAAAACTTAGGTTGTTATACGCGTCTTTAAATTATATTTGACCGATCAACTCACACGCCGCATCAAAAAAAATCCTGTGCGTAACGTAACACATCATCAGTTGCATCATCTGGTTGACCTTTGTGATCTTCCTAAATACAAAAATGCGCCAAAAAAGGCACAGATATGTGCCCAGCGAAAGGAATGTGACCAACATATCTACTTCAGTTAATTGGTCTCTGAGCACACTTTACTTTTAGCATCTAAATAACTAAATAACCGAGATTACAAGGTAAATTCCATTGGATAAACAGTAATTTTTAGGGAATTATTATAGCTCCAAAAATGGAGTAAAAATGTTAGGTTCAGGATAGCCCCTTTTATGGGTTACTTTAACTCCTAATTTAACTCCTGAGAAAGAGTTCTTTTAACCCCCAGTCTGGAGTTAAAATAACTCCGAAAATGGGGCTAATTTTACTCCTTGCATGGGTTGTTTTTACTCTTTTTGGAGTTACTTAACTCTGAAAGTGGAGTAAAAATTTTAGGTACAGGGTAACTCCTTTTTTGGGGTTAGTTTAACTCCTCAATATCTGGGGTGATTTTTACTCCTGAAAAGGAGTTCTTTAAACTCCTTTTTGGAGTTAAAATAACTCCCCCAAAAAATAACTCCACTGTAAGGAGTTAAACTAACCCCACTAGAGGAAAAAAAAAACTCTTTGAAAATTACTGTGTACAAATATTCATTCCTTTTTTATTCAGGTGAATCTTCTGGGGAACCGAAGTACTCTATACCAGTGATTATTGCCCTTTCATTTCTTGTTATTGCCATTCCCTTGTTTATCTACCGAAGGACAATCTGGCTATGTATCAGGAGGCAGAATGATCCCAACAACGAACGTCAGGCTTTAAATCCTGAAAATATTAGGAACGACTACGCTGCCAACCACATTATTGAAGGCGATGATTTACCAATTCAGCCTCACGATTCGTCCGAGAATCGTAACGCGGCTAATAGTAATTATAGTAATTTCTCGAGTAGTGCCAGAATTAACAATAGAGAACAGAACCACCGATCCCAGAATCCAGACGTCTGAAGGGATATTTCTAAAACGAGGTACGGGGAACGGGGAACGAGCACGGGAAAGAAATGATGATTATAAAAAATAGTGGCCAAAACAAATAGTGCCCAACGAAGTTACTGATAGGGCTAGGGTTTAAGTCAGGCTTTGTTGCTATTTTTTTTATTTTGCCGTTCCCCGTTTCGCTTTCCACGTATTGGTACCTTAGTTATCAGTGGTTATGTTTGCCCCAATTTCTGTAAAACGTCATGATCATGTAAAGACACGGCTCTCCCGCACATTTTATTACTTGGAGACAGGGAAACGACCGCAAATCGAGCTTTTCGCTAGTCATGACAATGTATATGTTATCTAGAGTCAGTAATGGCCTAGCCTGTTCACAGGCCCTCTATGTTCACTTAAAAGTCCACCTATCGCGCGTGAGAAAAACAAAAACAGCGAGAATTCGGGCTTCGCACTCGCCCTCGCCGATTATCGAAAAGAAAAATAAAGCAACGTCTGTGTACAGGCTAGTATTGCCGGGCCCTCATTTGTAACTTTACGTTTTGGAGTTCAGGCGATCACACCTGTGACCGTAGACAAAGCCTTTGAATCCACATTATTGCGCGGAAAACCAGCAGCTATGATGTCAGCAATCACGGTTAGGGGTTTTGAAATTATAAAGCAAAAATCAAAAAAAAAAAAAAAAAAGGATGAAAAAGGGCGTCTCGAGTTCTAAATGAAAGAAAGTAGTGCAATCAACAACTCGAAAGCGCGCTGATTTGATACTATAAGCCCAGAGATGTAGAATCACAGTTTACGGCAATTTCAAGTTGGGGGAATTCCTCAATAAAGAAAAACAGATGTAGAAAATAAGCACGTAAAAACAGTTTAGAACAATTTTCATGGATAAAAATGCCATGGAATTACTTATTTTTGTGTAGAAGTAATGAACAGTAAAAGACAAGTGAAGGGAAAACTTGGTCACATTATTCATATTCACGTTGGCTGTTTGCCGTAAACGTAACTCTAAATTTCTCTATTATTAGGTATTACTATACTTTGTACTCACTATCTCTTTTCTGATTGGCCGAAAGAGTACAGTGAATTTTGGAAATCAACGGCTGGGACGTCATCTAGCTGCAGATTATACAATAATCATGTCAAGGACACTCAAGGTCACGGGTAATCATGTATGACCGCGGTGCATGATTTCTAGGGGTAATCATTTCAAGTTCGCGCGCTTTGCGTTGCTAGCCGTCAGTGAAGAAGCAAAAACATGACTTCCAAGTTTGCTTCGTTGACTTCGTCATCGAAAAAATAGTTGAAGACAAGGACTCAAAAAACACAGAAAGTTCGACGAAGGTGAGAAAGGAGCTGTTTGCTGATTGCGTGAAAAAGAAAAAACTGAGAGAACTTTAAGAAAAGAAAGAGTTGGCACAAACTTTGAAAACATACATTTTATGTCGAAGTGAGAAAGAAAGAATTCGTTCAATGTATAATAAAGCAGTTATTAGATTCGGTTTTTGTGATATCCAGAATAATCAAGGTCTCAGTAAGGGTTATCAGCCTCAGCCTACCTCGACCGTGATTTTTCTGGATATCACAAAAGCCTCATCCAATAATTGTCTATTATTACGTTTTTCGAAGTTCGGTCTTATTACGAAGTGGCCTCTATAATAGTTGAACACATACTGTAGTATTTCATAAATAACTAAATAAAGAATATGACTTGAGAAGAAGAATAAATTTAAGTGTTTATTGTACAAAACAACATCAACAGTAAACAACTTCCTGTTTAAGAACTACACTGTAACGCTATCCTTAGGCAATCGCTGTCAAGATTAACGCAAAATACATAATATTTTATTGAAAAGGAGAGGAGGGGCGCTTATTTCAAAGCTTGTAAATAGTTGAAAAGACATTGACCTTATTTGAATAGGTTTGCCATATGTAATCCGCTCGCTAGTTTTCTACTTCGCAAGTTGTGTATTTAGTTTCGCCTTGCAAAACAATACATTTAAAGTTGTTATCTGTTTGATTATCCAAATAAATATGATGTGGATACGTTGCAGCTGACCCGGTCTCTCGTAGTCAGTGCCACCCTCTTAACTTTTCTTCTTTTTCTCCAGACCCTGTATATAACCCTGAATTTTTGTAAGGCTTTTGCTTGCTATCTTTTACTTTCCGCTGTCACGCTATCCGAGTGTCTTGTACTTCCACCCACATAATATGAGTCTAGCCCCAGTGAACAGTTAGGGCCACTGAAGCATCTGAATTGAAAACAAGGCACCCATTCATATCTATCTTCTTAGAAATTATTTGGCACAGAGGTTTTAGGGAGGAGAGGGTATTTGGTTTGAGGTTTTTAATTGGTCTTTGTTTTTCTAGTGGTCCCTGGTTGAATAAGCTAGCTGAAAACACACTTTTCCGGGAAAGTCTTTAATTAGATATTACGCGAACTTTAAGTCGATTGTATTGCACTTTATGTGCAACGTCCAACAAAGCAAATTGATGGAGTATTTACACTAACATGGTACTACATCGTTGAAATTGTGCCTATCCAATTATTCATCTTTTCTTGTTGCAGACGACATACATGCTTGCTTGCCAGCATTTGTCATCGAAAGCTGCCCTTACAGAGATCTCTTTTTTTGACATAATTTGTTGAAGTTCCCTATGATAAACTGGTCAACCTGGATATGCGATTTACATTGCATGCGTGCTGGTTCCTGCGAAACAAAAATTATTTCACGGGACATTCTTCATGTTTCAAAGAAAACAGGATGTTGGTTTATTTTCTATGTAACTGTTCAGACGCTTTTTTCTTGCAAACCTAATATTACTCAGTCATATTTTATTGCTTTAATGGATACCAAAAAATAATATATACCATCAGAAATTGATATTAGAGTAAGTTCTTGGCTACGTTATTAAACAAGTTTGCTAACACTTCTATCAACAACAGTAGCTCTATGGCAATGTGTTCCGCGTGATTGCATTTTAGATTTTCAATTACAATGTAGTTGTTAGGAAGACATCATATTTTAGCAATATCTCTTACAGTCAGAAATTGTACTGATGACCGCAAAACTTTTCTCACTGAAGAGATATGGATTGTTTTGAGTGCGATGACATTAAATGTGTTATCAGGTTTCCAAGAATTCATACTGTTGGGACGATTACTCTTTCATTTTCGATTAAAGAGTGGCCAATCAGAAACGTGGGTTTTGCCCGCTTTTGAACCGCTGACCAAGGATTATAACAAAAAGAGCTTCGACGGCGACGCGCACAAAAACGAAAGGTCCTTTTCGTGAAAGGAAGATAGCTTAATGCCAACCAGTTGTCAAACTATCTGAGGTAGGGAAAACTAACATCACTTAAACTTACCTTAATTCAATTATACCGATAAATTATCACAATCGATCCTGCATTCGAGCAGCCGAAGCTTCCCTGGCTTTTACCGAGCAAGCAATGAAAAGATGCGAACAGGTCATGTCTCTATTTTTTTTAAATATATCTATATATATATAATGAAAGCCTTCAACTTACACCGGTGAATCTCATCATTTTCATGGCATCATCATTTCCGCTCAAAACTCTTGCAGTTTTAAAGCAAAAGCGGAAGTATTGCTACATTGTTGATTAAAATACTTGCAAGATTCTGCAAATCTCGAGCCACTCAATATTTGCCTAGCAAGAATACTTAGAAACCATTTAAATTGTTGGTTTTGTATTACAGTATTCATATTCGTTTTTTGGAGTAAGTGGTTTGACTTCAATCCATCACAGACGGTTTCTGTAAAAGACGAACAATTTATGCTCAAGGGGTGCATAAAATTAGTTTATTATGTAAGGGGTTTTCCCCGGCTCCTACTCAACATTTGTCTCCGCTGTGTATCGTTCTGTGACGACTTGTAACGCCTCGTAATCTCATTAATTTGATGGCATCATCTTTTCGGCTCAAAACTCTTGCAGTTTTAAAGCAAAAGCGGAAGTTCTGCTACATTGTTGACAAAATACAAATTGCAAGAGTCTGGAAATCTCAAGCCACTCGATATTTGCCGAGCAAGCTAGAGTACTTAGAAACCATTTAAATTGTTGGTTTTGCAGTAAAGTATTCATAGTGTTTTTTGAAGTAAGTAGTTTAACTTCAATCCATCACAGACGTTTTCTGTACAGGAGGAACAATTTATTGCTCAAGGGTACATAAATTAGTTTAGGGGGTTTTCCCCGGCTCCTACTGAAAGTTTGTCTACCCTCTTTGCTCTGTGACGACTTGTAACGCCTCAAAATCATGAAATCAAAAAACGGTGAATCTGACTCATTCTTGTGGTGGCTATTACAGAACAAATGTTATTTACTTTAAATTTTTTTGGATCTGGGTGCATTTACAATGTAGAGAGTTTAAAAAAGGAATATAATCGTGTTTCTTACGCAGTCATTTTTTAAAATAAATATTATTCCATTGGAGAGGTAATACTGTCAGACAAACATGACCCAGAATCTGACAAAGTGCTAATTATGAGTCACATAACAAAGAAATCGATGTGTGCGACATCATAAATTCCGGGAAGCGGGATTATTTGAAGGTTCAATGTTGGTGAACGTATCTTTAATATAAGCTAATATATGATAT
>OZ037775.1:27337059-27429559 GCA_964035525.1 Porites cylindrica
CATTCCACTATGGTTTCAATAAAGAGACAAACACACCACAGCTTGTCTATACCAATAAAGAGTAAGTTGTTGCGTTTCTTTCTTTTTATTAGATTAAACCCAGTCCTACTTCTGACTTGTTAGGTTCAGTAATCCTCGGCCAGAAACTTTGTTTCAAGTATCCCTTTTGACACCCCATTAAATGCGGAGCCGTTTGTCTGAATAATCATTTTAGTGGAACTCGCACAAGTTGAGCGTAACTACGTCTTATACATGATGATAAATATGATATATGCGTTATTTACAAAGTCTGAGGTCATAATGGCTAGATATCGGCCAAGTTCCTTTTTGGCGTATTTTTAGCCTGCATGAAAGGCGCTTTATGAGCCAAGGGAAGCCAAGGGACATTTTGCCCGAAGGCCTCTCACGCCATTTTCGCCTTGCTTAGCTCATATTAGCTCCTACCGTGAAAGCTACGCTGTTTTGGTCCGAGAAAAAGCCAAGGGTATTCAAAACGGCTGAGGAATGAAAACGAACGAGACCATCCTACAACCTTACCGAACAAGCTCAATAAACCGGACCATAGGAAGTAAGCTTTTCCTGCATGGCCAAAGGGAGCAGTTACGAATGGGCAAGCTTTGCCGATCTTGCGTGTTCAAACATTCAATCAGAACACGGGATTAGCTTCATCTCGCCCGTTCGCAAAACAGGACATTAATTTTTAAGTTACCTAATATATCTTGTGTATTTAAAGGTCTTTTCCGAATCGAAAAGTTATAGTCGACCTCAAGTGCGACCCATCAAAGAAAACACCCGAGGAAGCACTTTTCGAGTATATCAGTGATACTAAAGGAATTTGGGTAAGTGAAACTGGTATATAGCTATTAAATGAAATGTAAATAAGAACTACACACTACTTTTCTACACTGTCTATGGTCGTTTTCTAGCGATTGCATCAAGGACTTCTTAAAGTGTTTTTGAACAGGACTGAACGGCCACTGAACGGCCACTTTGTTTCCCCGTCCACACCTACCCTTTTTTGTTTGCATTTTTGCCCCCTGTTTCACGTTTTGTCCTGTGAAATGAACGTTAATGGAAGCCTCTCTTTACAAAACTGACTCAGGAAAGTAGATCAGTTTTGAATTTTACTTGTGTGGAGGCATGAATGGAGTGTATTAAAGAAACGACTACACCGCACTATCTCACGCAAAAGACACGACTAACATTGAACATGAGGAACAAACTCATTCTTATTGTATATTAAATCCCTCGAGTTAAGCGGTTTGCTTTGTACAATATTAAAGCTGATCATACCTCATAATTAGCCTACGTTCCAATTTCTGTGTGGGATACGAATTCAATAGAGAGGGAATCTTGTTTCTATAAATCAGTCTCAGGCCTGCAAGGTTGCGAACTTGCTTTACTTTTAAAGACTTGTAGTCTACGAAGTTTCCTATTGGGTTCACTTTCGGTTTTGAACATTGGAAACATTAAATCAACAAACAAGTAAACAATCGACAGGTTCGGGCTATTGAAGACATGTCATTGAAACTCATTCTCGAGGATTGCAATTGGAATTGGGAATACCAAACGTTCTGGTTAGATTAATCTTCGATACTTAAATACAGAGGAGCGTTGACGGTGCCATAAGCGTCCTGTTGGCACTCAAGTCTATTTTTGTCTTTTTTTATTTGTAGAGATTTTTAGTGACTAGTATTTGTTCATGTCCTGATGGTTGTCCAAGGGATCCAGACGACCCGTCATCCCAAACAGGTACTTTAATTCTACACTGAAACCTACATAAGCCACACGATACTCAGTACAATGGCAATAACATCATGCAGTAGACCTTACTAAGGCCTAGGCCAATCGTCAAACTTTTCATGAGAAGAACCAAACTTAGTGAGTTTGGAGTCTCCAGGGTAAACGTCGATCTTCGCATGCGACGAACTAAACTCCTGCATCAAAATTTTGAATGATAAGGTATTTTTAGCCTCGTTCGGGAGAAATTTTTGTTACTGATTTATTACTGATTCAGTTGATTGGTTTGACCCTTGTTAAGTTCGACGTCTGACTCAACAGACGATCTTAACTTAATTTTGGTTGATCCAAATGAGAGTTTGGTTCGTCTCATGAAAAGTACGACCCTTGGCCTAGGACTAACTTAGGTTATTTGTTCTCCCATTTGACGGGTTGTTGTTACTCAAGGGAACTGTGCTTTCAAAGTTCGTCACATAAACTTGTATACAACTGTATCCTTGCGTAATCCATGAAAAGAAATTTTAAGTAATTCCCCTGAGAACGTTAAATGACCTACGTGGAGCAGCAACTGCAAAGGACGGTTGAAGAAAAAAGCCTTTGGAGCCGATCTTAAGACTATTTTTCCTTATTTTCAGGTGGTGGTGTAAATAAGCTGGAGTACATCATACCATTAGGTGCTTTATCAGGTATTATTCTTGTTGTTCCAGCGCTTTACTACCGCAAGGGCATCCAGCGGTGTATTAGGAGAAGGCCAGCTGAAGAAGACGACGAGGAAAGGCGACCTGTTATTCATGGAAATGATGCAGAGGACTATGGAGCTCGCCCCGAAGATCTGCAGAATGCACCTTGCCCTTTTCCAGCTGGACCTAGTTCGGGTAGTAATGACCCAAGAGATAACATTAATAATGAACTTAGCAGAGCAAGACACGGAAATATAGAGAGGTGCTAGGTGCCTAAGTAGTGCCTCTTTTGACTTTGCCCTTCTATAGTTAGCCTTTATTATCGCTGTTGGTGTGTGGGATACGAATTCAATAGATAGGGAATCTTGTTTCTACAAATCAGTCTCAGGCCTGCAAGGTTGCGAACTTGCTTTACTTTTAAAGATTTGTAGTCTACGTTTCCTATTGGGGGCGGGAAATAAAAAAACCCTTATTTGCAAGACTAACTTCTTCTGTTAGCTTAGCATGCACGAGATGCAGTTTTATTGCGACGAGACTATTAAGTTTATTTTTAAGAGCCAGATTGGACGAATTCACCTTAGAGGCGCTAATAAAATAGCCTCAACCAGAGATAAATTTATTACGATGACAATATGACACACACAAAAATACTTTTACGAATGTACATATAAAGAAATGTCGTTGTTTTACAATGTTAACTTCCTCGGTTTTTTTTATACTGGCAGTTATCAGATAGCCTCTTTTGAACAAGCCGACTTCCAGTGATATTCATCGTATGAAATTCCGGTTGCTTGACAACATTGATAAAACTTCCAACCTTTATTGCCGAGGACTCAATGATGTACATGGGTGTATCAAAATTAGATGTATTGTGTAGCTTAGTGACTGGAATGATGTTCTAAGTTTAACTTCATCTTTTTACAGTGCGACCACTGCAACCGGGGCCACGTAAACAAATTTGACCAATCGGATAACAGGAACATAACAATACATTCTAAGCAAGTTGGTTGTGGGTCAATCAACAGCTCATAAAAAATAAAAATAATTAAAAAAAAAAAAACAGCAAGTTAATTACTCGGAGCACAAAATTTAATTATTGATAGCAAACGTCTTTCAAGAAAGTAGAAATTTCATCAGACAATGTATTTCTATTCGAAACGTTGCATATAACACCCAGTAAACATATTTGTTTGACAAAAGCTGATATTTTGTGGTCCCGGTTATGGTAGTCGGACTGAAATTATAATTCTAATTATTAAACCTGGTACTTTTGTTATTCAAATGTTGGGTAGCACTCTTTGGAGATAAATCGCTATTTTTATTCTCCTGTAAGCGACCACTTAAGGTATGGTTTAATGATCTCTAATGAATGCGAGTGAAAACATGAAACTACACAGTGATATCGTAACTGTATGAAATTGCATACTACGAAATCTCTTTCAAAATGTAGATGTGTTCATACCCTTTCTAGTGAGGGCATGCTTTTGCTCGATCCCTGAAGCGACCAGTAAGTATTTCCTTTTAGGGCGATCGCTAACGGGTAAATAGCTAACTGACCATCCTACAAACCAGTTTTCAACTTTAATCAAAGTTTTGGTAAATCTATCAATTGTAGCTATTGTAAATCTATGGAACATTTTCATTTAATGAAGAAGTGATTGGTAAGATAAATTTCGTCATCTACTTCTTAATGGCTTTTAAAAAACTTTCCAGCATGTAGATAATACAGTAATGGACATTTGTATTTTGTTTCTTAGTGCTACGTGAATACTTAGTACTAAGGATTTGATTTCAGCTTTTTATAAACAATTTTAGTTTCTTAGGTTGATATACTTTTTGGCTTATAGCTGCAATGTCAGCGAGAACGTTTTATCAAGATTTCTCGCTTTATGCATATAGTAATTTGGCTATTCCCCTCTGCCGATAAATGGGTTGATTGAGATTCTCACATCGACGTATTGGTATTAGTGAAGCGTAGCATAAACACTTCCACCTGGAGGACTGGGGTTAGATAGGCGTGCTTGGTTTAACCCTGTCTCTTCTGGCAGTAGCCAGTATGAAAATTTGCCGCGAAAAATCTGAAGTCTAATTGTCTAAAATACAGAAAAACGAAAGTACCATGCAAATGTACTGATAAAGAGGTTTTATTAATACCATAGACTCTTAAATTGTTTTGCCACCATATCGGCTTCAGGTGTGATTAAGGTGAAAGGACTGCTACAAAACTAAGGGCTGTTCTAAAAGTTTACCGATTATTTCTACCCTTTTATATTCAATAACTCAAGTGTATATTAGAGTTTTAGTGTCCAATAGTTCTTATCCCAAGAAACCATGACCAAATAAACCTTGCCGTACTGGAATAGCCTCGTTTGTTTCTTGGACCCAATGAGAATGGCTAGCGGGTACAGAATAGAGTACCGATAGAAAGGTTGAGGCCAGATAGGGCACAGGATTGGCTTTCTCCTCACCCCCACCCCCTCCCCCCTCCTATTTACAACTGCCAGCGGCGCAGGTTATGCCAGATTTCAAGAAGTGATTGCTTGTTATAAATCAACCATTTTATATTTACGGTCTCGGCTTAGTTTTTTTCTCAGGGCCTTTGTTAAATTTATGAACTTATGTAGTGGAAGTGAAGAATGTTAAGAGAATGGAGCTGGATCTTCTCGTAGGTTAACAGACTTGCTATAAGTCGACCTCTCATCTTTTCTTAAAAGTAGCGAAGCGAGCAGTTAAAAAAAACAAGTGATTCAAAGAGTTACAGATTCCGGCACCATACTAGAAATTAAGTGGATCTGACAAGTTGGCGTGTCCAGTGTAAGGAACAATACTTTGGCCATGGGTTGGCTTTCCTAAATCGTTGGACTCGCAGTCACCGACTGATTGACAGAACCGTTCTTTAGAATTACAGATTTGTTTTGACTAAGCCTTGATAGGAGATTAGACAGTCAAGTGCAATTATCTTCTCTCACCGTTAAGCAGTGCGCTTCTTTTAGTCATCTTTTTCACTAGAATGGATGTGTCAGGTTTATTGTCCTATTTTCCTGAAAAAAGGTAAACCAGTTTTTCAAGACTATAAAGTGCATCTTGACCATCACCGGTTAACCCTAAAATCAACCCTATTCCGTACCCCAAATTATTATTTTTGTTGCGAAAGACCTGATTAAATTTCCATTTTTTGTCATTATAAGGAAATCATCTCTCTTGGTCTTGGGACCGTTTTTTTTAGGGCAGCAGCAGACACTTCTTTTTGCGTGTACATTAGTATCGGGGCCGTCAAATACATTACATTTTTATTTGAAAAAATTATCCCCAAAACGGTAAAGCATAGTTACATCGGTAATTACTTCGTCAGTTTCCAGCCATCCTCATTTAACTTTCTTTTCCCTTACCTTGTCTTTTCCACAGTCTGTTTTGTTTTTGTCTTTACTCATGTTAGACATTTTTTCAGGCTACGCCCCTACAGCAATTGGGGCTTTGTTTGACCTCGCTTGTGCAGTTGACTAAGAAAATTATACTGGAACGTAAACGACAATACCTGGCCACACTAGAGTAAGCTAGGTAATGTTACACATAAAAAAAGACCGTACTTGAATCATGTATCCTTCTCTTTGTTCACTAGTCACTTTTACGTCAAAAAATGTGGGCATACACGGGAAAATATCTCCTTGATAGGAGCCAGCATTCACGATAAAGGGACCACGCATGAGCGGTCCTATACCTTGATGTATATTTTATCCAGAGAATTAGAATAATACCTTTTTTCTCATTCCAAACGAAATGTGACATTTGTCGAATCCCTCTCTCCCAAAGCCTCTCACGCGGTTTACTTTGGCGATAACTACTTTGGTACAGGCTCCGGTTATTCAAAGGCTGATGGTTAGCGCTATTCACCGGATAAATCACTATCCGGTGGATAAGTGTTTGCGAAACCAATCTCGTTATTCACTGGATAGAGAGTTATTTGGTGGATTGCGTTATCCGCTTTCCAAACTCTAGACGCAGCTCTTTCCAGTTTGGGGACCTGTCTGAAAGTTAGTAATATTAATACGACCGCTTCTAGTCGCACTACAGGGCTTTACAAGCCCGACTTACTTGCCCACCCCTTGAAGTTAAAAGCATCGACCTGGTCTTGCGTGACGAGAAACATAAGTTGACATCATTGCCACGTGATGCCCTAGTCTTTCCGAGAAACCGAACCGTACGAGTTATGCACCTATCAATGGTTTGCCCCAGGATGGGGGGGCCGGGCAACCCACGGGAAATTTGACATTTTCAGGTTTTCAAATGTCAATTTCCCCACCCTTGGGTCTCCACTGTAAGTCAAATTCCCACCCCTGGGGACCACAGACCTTCATAGTAAGCTAAACGAAATGATAAACATTGCACTCCTCCAGACACAACACTGATTTGAACAAACAACGATTAAACAAGATCCTCTCAAAACAATCCAAATTGTATTTCTTGTAGACAAAAATTTTTTGGGGTAGAATTATTAAAAAATTGACATAGAAATTATGAAAAAATAAGATTATTTAATAAAGCACTACTTGTCATTGATTGGTGAGATTTGGCACAGGTTTCTGGATTCATCTTCTATGTCACGCCTGGAATAGGTCGTATTCCGCTTTCATCCAACTGATGTTTGTAACTGAGGTCCAGAATTGACCAGAAATTCATTTAATTTAACATTTGGAGTATACTAGCAAATCTATAAACACAGAGAGTATCGAAAACTTAAGGCAGGGCGGCATCCTCTGAAGACAGGTAAGTAGGAAGTAAATTTTGATCTAAATGAGCTCTTGTGCGAATATTTCTTCTCATAGCTGAAGGAAAAATACCTTATGTTATTAGAACTTTAAAGACAGAGCACTGATGGGCATAAAAAGCAACATTTTTGCTTAAAAAAAGCAACACGCTTGGACGCGGGAAACTCGCTCAAATGTCTTCTGGGTATTTTCCAAGATGGCGGACCACTCACTGATTCCCAGGTCCTCTCCACTTTTCAAGATGGCGGTCGAGTCAAATTTCCCACCCTGGGGACCGTTGTGGATGTCAAAATCCCCACCCACGTGCGCTTTACGAAGTCTAATTCCCGTGGGTTGCCCGGCCCCCCCATCCTGGGGCAAACCAGTGATAGGTGCATTAATGTCGTCTACTGTTCCAAGACCTTCCGAATTGGCAGCAAGACATTCATGACCGATTCGCAAAGCTTCCTTGTAGAATGTATAAACAAGAGGGACACAAATACTAAAAGGAGAGATAAAAGGAAAGTTAAGTTTTAGAAAGGTAAGAAAGAGGAAAGGAACTTTTTGTTCCATGTGATATGTCTTGCCGTATGTATTCCAGTCATATATGGCGATGATAATTACGTATTACTAAGTTGCTTTATCCAATTGTTGTTGGTATTCAATACTCCTGAGACGCACTAAGGGTCAACCAACCATTTTTCATCGTTTGAAGTAAAACGCATCACGATCTTAGACTAAGAAGGCAATGTTACTTTAAAAGTAGGCATTAAGTATGATATGGAGGTCACTACACTGGTTTTCCGCTCATTGGGGTCGTGTTACAGTCTTGTCTGGATATTTTAGTGTTACATTTACTATATTCTTCGTTTTCACGGTCACGCAATAAACACGGCAAAAAAAAATACACTTGAAACCGTCCAGTGGAAGAAGCCAAGAAAATGAAATGTTATAAAAGACTAATATATAAACAATTTGTCCAAATCTCAGGTCTTTGTGGCCCACAGTTTCTGGGTTAGTTGCCGAAACATTTCACGCACCTTTGTAGAGCTTTGTATGGAGACGCCATATTGGTGGACAGAAACTGTCCACCAATATGGCCGCCGGAAATCAACAAAAACATCTGGAGTTCACTTTTTCTATAAAAGCTCCTCCTTGTCACTCGAGAACTACCATACTTGCGCATAAACATATCTTCTAATACTTGAAATGGTTAAACTGCTGAAAATCAAGCGGAGAGACTTTTTCCAAGGAGATAGCATTCCTATTTTGGTGTCACGCACTGTGAAAACTCGGAAGTTCAAACTGCTGTGTTTTCGAAATGAAACATGCTTCGGGGCTGAAAACTTGTGCAAAGATTTATTTCCTATTAATCTTCAACCTAGTGTAAATAAGAATTCGTAAAACATCGCTTTTTTGACTTTGCAATCTGATGACGTCACCGTGAAAACCATCAATTTAGTGATGTGTAATTTCGATTCTTCACGGGATCACAATGTTTTTTCCCTATAAACACTAGTGTTGAAAACTGACCCGGGAAACCAGCCATTCAATTCGTGTTGGCCTTGTTTTCCTATGTCGACAGTAAGCTTTTAGCGGAGCTCCGTAAGTAAACCCCTACAATATAACATCATCAAATTTTCACTTGACCTCTGGTCACTGACTGACCGTCCGTCCACTATATTTGAACCAACTTGTACTGTCACGCCCAACCAAACGAGAAAATTAGGACACGCTGTCGTCCTTTTATTAAGTGGCATATGCCAATCACATCAAAGTGTAGCTGTCGAAATTGTTAAGGAACAGTTGTGGAAGGCAGGAGACCGGCCGTAGGCTGTCTCGAGGATGGCACAGTTAACGATATTACACCCAGTGGGAAGAGTTTTGTAAAACTGAAGAATAAATGATAAAACATGGCTTTGAACATTTGGCAATTTCGAACGAGTAACTTAAGTTTCTATTCCATGATAAGCAATTGGCTGTATCTTACTGTTTCAGTCAAGTAGAGCTTGATTTGACTGTCAAGTAATGTAAACTAACTATGAGAGTATATCTCTTTTTAGCGTTTGCAACAGTATGCAACGGATGTGTTGGGTTAGAAGATTTGAATACGCAGCTGTCTTGTTTACCTTTCTTCTATTTCAACTAGCTGTCGGAAACGAGATATCCGAGCCAGACCAGGGCCAATCATATATATGCTCCTGCATCGTAGACGACAAAATTTATAACCTTGCCCCACTAAAAAGCCGGGATGGATCACCAAGGTTCGTAAAGCAGCTCTTGTACATGAAAAGCCGTTCCTTGTGGTCTTGGTTTTCCGACTATAATTTAAGGGTGCGTAAAGTTTGACGCAGTTCAATTGTTGCTACACCCTTTCCCCTAGGCTTACCCTTGACATTACTGAGACCTTATTTGTATCTGTGCTTAATGACGAACAACAGTTGAATTATGAATCCGGATAATTGTAGCGGCGTGTTAGTTTAAAAATGGGCAGAGAAAGATTTATCAAGGTCAAGGCGTTTGTTAATCTAAAACGACAAGCAGCGAACCTAGCGAGTCTAATAGTTCATGCCGTCTTTACACGAGACGCAGAAAACATTACACCATAACTTTAACCCTTACTCTCAGTGCTAACGCTTGATTCAGGTGAGTCATGTGTACGTGGTCCCATTAACACTCTTAGTCATAAAGTTCCTAGAGAAAAAGAGAAATGATATGTTTCAGTAAGGTCCAATTTACCTTTACTAAGGACTTTTTGTTATTCCAGCAGGTTTAATGCTTCAGGATCAGATAAATATATGTATAGCTACAATCCATGTCAAACGTTCGGGCTTGGACCGCCTAGTAACAACAGCTGTTATTTTAGAGACGTAGCTGTAAGTTGTTTTGATTACTTTTCGATGATGTGACCCGAGTAAAAATCATAAAACACTTTTAGTCGTTGGTAAGGAGGAAGGATGAGCACATTTGGTTAGTGCGCGGCCTTCTGTGCGGGTGATCCCGAGTTCGATCATAGGCGTGACCACAAATCCTTTTTTCGACTCTTCTTTCTGTTTACATGGAGGTCGTGGACCCCAGGTAGGTGGCGTAACCCGCTTAGGTGGCGTAACCCGGATTTCCATATAATCTCTCATTTTAGTTTGATCCCGTTTACATGATAGGTGGGGTGACCCGCCGCTGGTTACCTCACCTACCTGGGATCCCCTATATAAATGTAAGCGGGCCCTTAGTCAGAGGACTATTTCGAGCTACCGACGTAAAATGAAGACTCGTTACCTTTGTTTTACTTTGCATATTTTTAGGACAATTAGGACCAATTAGACTTCATTCAAATCCTGCGTGAGAATACTCAACTTCTGACTAGGGTTTTCTACATTTTCTTTTCAGATTTGTCGTTGGAACAGAAGGGCATCAAAATTCCAAAATATTGGAAAGCAGTCCACGGCATATTGTGGTTTCAATACGGATACCAGGTCACCACAGCTGTTATACCAAAACTCAAAGTATGTCTAAAGACATGGGTGCATATGAGGCCCAAATCTATGTTTTCAACGTATCGGTGCGGGAAAATAGAAGAAAGCAAGTGAGAAATGTTTTGGAATTTAACAGTGACTGTCCATACTTGATACAGGGTATAAGAACATGTACTGACTGTGTTAACCGTTGCTATAGCGACCCTACTACGTCTTACACTTAACAGTAGCGAAATCTTGAACATTACAATTTATGTTGGCTCTTAAAAATTAATTGCTAATTGAAATCTTTGCTTTCCAGGTTGTACCCCTCTTTAACAGCCACAATTAACTTCAAGTGCGATCCGTCTCTCAAAAGAATAAAAGATGCTAAGTTCGAAATAATTCATGATAACTGGCCCACGGCCATGGTAAGTCGTATATCAGTTCAAAACATTTGAGGAAAAAATGCTTTTATTTTTGGTATGGACAGCCTCTTTATACAGAAAGATTCCCTAGGACGTTCACGAACTTAGAACAAAAAAAACAAGAATCGCCGAAAGGCGATTTTTAACTGGGCTGCAAAGGGGCTATTTTTTCTGAAGGGAGGGGGCGGCTATACACACTCAGGCTACCATAAAACCTTGTCGGCAACCATTGCATGCAACAGAATCTCATGTGAGACTGAAACATAAACTCATTCAGAACATTGTACCCTTTTGAAAGACTTTCCTAACCAAAAAAAAAAGAGTACCATTTTTAAGTGGGGGCTGTATAATAACTTTTAAACTCCACCATTATGAATAATAATAAACAAGTTAGCCATTAATTCTAAACAGGAAACAATTTGCATTATTTCCACGTACCCCTCTCCCAATCCCTCTGTGCCCCAAAATATAGCGTGACAGTATAACGTGACTAATTTGACGTAACCGGAAATTCTAAAAATTGTTGTCGTTCTACGAGCATAAACTGCGACAGACTGAGCTGATTTACACTTGACAGAAATATTGTATTGTATGAAAACCAGAAGTATACTAAAACAGACAGTTAACTGCCCATTGATCCCGCCTGATCCAGGGGCCTCACTGACAGCACGGAGACTTTACTGCGCTTTTCACAAACATGCGAACTCTAAAGTCCAAAAGCCACCTTCACAATTGTGTTTATCGCTGCCGTCAATCATAATTACGATCACAAGCAACGAACCTTGAAACAGAGAAACACACAAAACGGATCGAAATCCACAAATCACAAACCATGACCTTTTGAACCCGTGAAGTAAAGTTTTGTTTCCTAAGAGGTCCGTTAAGATGATTGACAGCAGCGAAAAACGCAATCGTCGGTTGGCTTCTGAACTTCAGAATTCGCATGTTTGTGAAAAGCGCGATCCTAATTTGCGGTCCACAGTCTAAAAGAAAACGCACTATTTTTTCCACAAGATGAAAAATATTCAGTTTTAAGATTTTCCTCATGGTATTTTTCTGAAACTTAAAGGAATAAAATCCTTTGCATTTTGAGACCTAAAAAAGTTTAAAGATTTCTCGCTCGCATGTTGCGTTCACCAGCACGCACTTCCAACAATGTAAATAGATGACACCATCGATAACATTTTCTTTACCTGAAACCGATGCGAGTTAAAAATTCGCTCCAGTTCTGTTTGTCTCACCCAAGACGACCTTTTCTTCATGGAAGATAACTATGCCGCTTTATAACTCGTCCGAAGTTTTTGTGGCAGCTAAACAAGATGGAAACACTATTCACATTGACTCCTTGGATATTAAAAAGACTGAACGTGACGCACTATTATGCGTTTGTTTACTTCTGATCACATCTTCAAGCGAAGTCTCTCTTTTCAAGCGATTCATCTCAATGCACAATAATTGACCCTTATATTAGTTAAAAACCTATGGTTCATTTATATTAATGCTGTTTTTGCCCCTCACATTGACTGTGTTCGTTCGTATTCAAAACACCTTTACGAAAATAAAGGTCGTATAAGTCGTGTGTGTTTTTTATATGTTTCGAGATAAATGGATTATACGCTTTTTAAGTTTCCATTTTGCGGTGACTTCAGTTTACATCTCCATAAAATGGTAAAAGAAATATCAAGAAACATCACTTGAGCTGAAAACTTTCAAAGGCATGTTTCTGAAACTCGCTAATGCTGACATCAATATAGCGTGCTTGCAGAATGGACGAAAACACAGAATTGTGATCACAAGATCATGTACAAATCTAATGATAAAAGCTTAGCAAGATACAAATACAAACAAAAGCAAACCCCCTGAAACCTCGACGTGGGCTACACTTGTATGCTCTACTCAGTCACCAAACCTTGTCAGTAATAGCTCCCATTTTCCTCAAGTCGCTCTCTGTGAAGCTCCCGGATGGGATGTCCCGGTAGACCTTTAAACTTGTGTGCGAAATTCTCAGAGTCCCTATTTTTGTCCGTGTCTTCTTTATCCTCAGTATACGAAATTTAGACCTCCAAAGTGGCGTGTGTTGCATTAAATAGAGGAAATATTTAAAGGAAAAGCCAGTCTTCTAACATGGCAAAGTTGTCACGTCCCTCGCTCATGGACGTGCGTAGTGCCATTCATCGGCAACTGAGTTGTTTGCTTCACTGACTACGAAGGCTTACAATCAAGTCTTCAGCCATAGTGGCGTCAACTGGTGAAATACCTTGCTCATAAATTGTGCTTCTTAATTGCTCATGTACTACATCGATCGATAATTCTCTCTTTGAGTTCACGAAGCGGCCACGGCGTTCCAAACCTGACGCTCACAGTCATCTTTTAGTGTGAACCTACCGTGAACGGCGTGTCGGTTTGCATGCAACGCGAGCATTTCTCTGAGTTTCCCAGCGCCAACATCATCTAACTGACTTAAACTCGAACAATAAAAAAATTATAGAGTGACTTCCATGATCGAATCGCTTCGAACAACGCAAATAGCCTTCTTCAGGTTCGCAACGCTTTGTGGGTTTTTCAGGGGGAGCGCAGACGAGGTACAAAAAGTATCCGTGCAAGGGTTCGTGCAAGAGAAAATCATATGAAACCATTTGTGACAACATGGTTTCTCGGTACCAGACCCTCGTGTCTTCCCTCCCCCGGGAGGCCGTTTTTCGCCGCAGACGACCGAAAGCCCATTTTATGACTGGGCGCACAGGCAGCCCAGTAAAAAGGCTTGCTATGAAATGGATTACTTTTAATTGGCTTTGTAGAATTGGAGTTACCAGACAGTACTTTTGCCCCTTCGTTTGCATGTTGTTATTTTTTTCCAAAGTGCCAAAAACAAAAGATTTTCATCAACAAAGTCATCTATAAAGTTACTAGATGAAAGAACGAGCTCCAATGCTCGTTTTAAAATAAAATGGATAGAGGTAATTTGGAAATGGCCCAAATCTTTCCTTTCTGTGTTAAAATCCGAGAGCATTTCCAGTGAATGCAACGTTACAACACTGAATTTCAAGCAACTAATAAACACTCCTTGAGTGTTTCCGTAGCTCCGTGGGGAGAGTGCCTGATTGATGTTTGGGAAATCATAAGTTTGAATCCCGTCGGGGACTCAAGATTATATTGTCCTTCAGTGTCCTATTTCCTTGAAATGAGGATAATGTTAATTACAAATTAGCCATCGTTCTTTATCCGTCACCATAAAGTTCGCTGAATGCGTGAAATGTGTCTTGTTCTTTACAAACATCAGCGGATAAAGTACCCTGCTAGCGAGTGTGATTATTAAATTGATTAAGCCAGTTTACCACATTAATCAGTCTGAAAAATGTAATATTTTTCTCACGTGAAGATCTCTTTTATCTAAGAAACATAGTCACTGGTCATGTGGCTGAAATCACTGTATTGATCGTGTGGCTTACTCTCTAGACATTTCAAGTGACCCACAAGTGCGCATGCCCTAATGGCTGTCAACCATGTAAGTTGTTGATGATATCTGACACGAATACTTTATATCATGTTGTATGTTTAAAAATAACGCCTTAATAGTCTCATTTTTTTAACTTGTGATCTTCAAAGCACTTCAGACATATTTCGCTTTTAGTTTTCTTTCCCTACTGACAAATAGGCATTTCCCTCCCCCTTACTTTTTCAGCTCGACTAACTGATGAGCAAATCTACATAATATTTGGTGCTCTGTCTGTTGTTGCCATTGCTGGACCCTTGATTGTCTACTTTTGTACCAAAAGGTACGATCGTCACCAGCAGCAGCCTCTCCACCGTGAGCAGAACGAAGCTGATAACGATGGAAGGCGTCATGGAAGAAACGACGATTTTGATGACTGTAGAGATAACGTAGTCCCCGATCACTTTGAGCACCAGGAGGAAGAAGACGACGAAGTTAACTTTCACAACAAATTCTGTGCCACTTCTAACGAGGGAGCGGCAATTGCGAATGATAATAATTTAAATTCTTTAATAAGAAGTCAGAGATCATACAGCAACATCTCCAGGGCTAACAAAGATGGTTTTAACATCAGGAGCAAGAAACATTACTACAAGCAATAACGTCTTGACGTTAGTTGAGGTATTATTACGTCAAGCCGTAAATAGTCAAATGCTTTTCTCCTTCTCTCGTAAAGTAGCATTTTTTTAAATCCCCGCGAAGAGTTTTGGATTGTTTTGACTTGGAAAATTATAAGGACGAGCGAACAATAGAATCGTTTGAACACAACAAAATATATAAAAATACATAGTAGAGTGGAAGCTTCAGTATCACTTTAATACGTACAAACAAAGAAAATACGTAAAGCACCTTTCACAATGGGTCAGATACGTATTACAACAATGAGGACTATGAATGGGTAAACACGTAAAGTCAGGAATAAAAGGAAGCGTACAGTGAAGTTCTCTTAAATCAAGAAGTGTAATAAAAGTGCAATTTTTATTTCGAATATCAGAATTCATTATAAATGAAACGATGACTGAATTGCAGTCTCGTTGTAGAGACGGGGCTGTATGATAACTCCTGTGACGCATGGAGGCTTTAAAGAAGAAGAGAAGCCTTCAGTGAGAAAGTTAATTAACTTTAGTGTCGGAAAATACCTCTTGGTCATCTATGTCATGCCAACGAGGTAAGCGAGGTTAGGTAAGCGATTCAGTTAATTTACAGTCAGCTTTTAGTAAAAACCTTTCCTTTGAATGAGGGTAAAAAGGAAACATGGGAAGAGGATAACTTGTTTGGTTTCTCAAAAATGACCTGTTTTTTCACATATAAAACAAACAGAAATGCCTAAACGCAAGAAAATTAGAAACGTTTATTCGATCGCAGGTTTCTAGTCTTCAGCGGCAACAGTGAGTCGTTGATAATCACGCACAACCCTTCTTTTCTTGCTGGCCCAGGCGAAGTAAGACACACCCATGACGCAAACGGCAGCAACCACAGCCATTGCAGCGACCAGAGTGGTAAACATACCTGCAGAATACAGTATTACACAACTCAGTTTTTTGATGCAGAAGATTAGGTATAAAACACGACTTATTGACCTAATGAAGCCTGTGTCATTAAACTTACCACTTTTTTCCGTATCACGCATGTCTTTCTCCGTTTCCTCCAGTTTAGTTTCTTCTTTATCTTTTTCATCATCTCCACGCATGAATGGTCCCTGGGACAAGTGTACCTCCTCGTTCTTGGATCCTTGAGTCATCAGGGACCTCTTTGCTCGATTAACGCAGCCCTGCGCACAACGTGAGTTAGGATCGGTTGCGTTACAAATCAAGACCTTGCAATGCATGTACACGAACGGATGGTCACCTATGAAACTGAAGGCCTCAAGTTTGAATTTTTGCATCCGCTTGTCTGCTGTTGGAATGTCCATCACGGTATCATCTACCGGGCATCTAAAAGAGACAGACATGAAGAAAAGAAGTCTTGAATCTTTTGAGTTACTTTCCCTCTTTTAACTGAAAACCTATCTGCCCGTTTTTGTCTTTGCAGAATGAAATATTCATTTAATATTTTGAATTGTATTTATAAAGGAAACAAATGGGTGGAGCCAGCATGGCAGAGCGATTAGAGCGATGGGCTTTCTCAAATTCGGACTCCCCTCACCCCCTCCCCCCCCCCCACCTTCATCAAGCCCTGACTGCTTACTGGATTTTTTCACCGTGGTCCCGACTTCAAATCTTTAGCCACGCTTGTAAATAGCCAGCTAATTTGCCTCCGTTGATTTGGGATTCGTTATTTTAGAGCCTTATTCCCTTATGAAATCTTCTTTACCTAAAAGAACATGTTATGTAATGAGGTTGGTTTTCACAAGCGACTAAGTCGGAGCAAGAGCTCTTGGTTGGAGTCGTATCCGGCTAGCCTCCCACGCAAGCGTTTCTGGGGAGGGACGAAGTACGAGCTCCTTAAAAACGCCTGCGTGGGAGGCTATATTAGGACCAGTAGTAATAAACAAAGCGTAGAGTTCTACGATCTACTGAAAACTGACATGGTTCTGATTCCGCTTACCACTCTGTCGCAAAAGGTCTAGTGAGAAGTAGGTTGTTGAAGTCTCAAGCAGAAGCGAAAGAAATTTACCAATCACAAAGAGAGGGAACGAGTATTGTGATTGGTTTATCCAGAATGCAACTCCGACAATGTGTTTTTTGCTAGGTCCTTAATGACAGAATCAGAGAGGAAGAAAATAGAAAAGTTCCGATTCCTTTTTACGATTTTTTTGCATTTATAACTCCGCTCACGTCTTCGAGTTTTGATTTTCACAAGGTCATACTGCTCACTACTTCGTCTCCGACTTCATCGGTAGTGAAAATTAGCCTTCAAGAACTCATTAACCAGGGACGCCATAAGTCATTTTATACTTCTTACCAGAAAAGAGGTGCATGCAGCAGGTAATTCTATTATGGATTTTGAAGTCAACGTAC
Source organism: Porites cylindrica (assembly GCA_964035525.1). NCBI lineage: Eukaryota > Metazoa > Cnidaria > Anthozoa > Scleractinia > Poritidae > Porites > Porites cylindrica. Next base: position 27,354,558 of record OZ037775.1, read on the forward strand.
ATTTTTCACTATTTAACCATTTATTTCTCATGCACTCTTACGGCTTGCACACAAGCTCTAGTTGTTCACGGATTAAGTAGGAAGATTACAAAAAGAGGAGGCAGCGTAGCCGAGTAGTCAGCAGGTCGGACTCGCAATCCGGCAGTCCAGGGATCGAGTCCTGCTCTGCTCTGATCCTCTGGATTTGTTCTCTGTTCTGCGAGTTCAAATCCTTGGCCACGTTTGTTAATCAGAGTCAACTGGTTGCCTCCTGCCAGTTGAGCTTTTTTTATATTTGAATAATTTGTTTCTAATTGTTTGAGTGGGGTTCCTGTAATCTACCTTGATAAGCCTATTGCCCTTTCCACAATAAACAAACCTTTAATCTTAATTAACGTGAAAAAACAAAGTAAACTTTTTACCCATCTTTGATGAATTCATATCGCAATCCAGGACTTAAAGGATTAGCGTTTGGTGTGGCCCAGCAATCTACTGCCAAGACATCCAGCCTGCGGTCATCTGAATCAACACTGACTTTCACGTACAACAATTTCCTGAGAGGCACGACTATTGGGAAATCCTTTTTCTTGTACTCAAGACTAAAACCAGAAGTTGGGTAAACTTTCATATCCAACACGAATTTTCCAAATCCTCTCTTAGAGAAAATGATTTTCTTACTTCTAACTTCAAGGCCAACGGCGGATATGACCCCTGTGTTTGAGTAATAACAGCTGAAGGGAATTTCCACTTCCCGAACTCGTGTGATGATCTGGCCTGGCTTGATGGGAATCTCCTCCACCTTGTTCATATAATAGACAAAATTCTCGGTGTGCCTGCTGACTGTGTGACACCCAGTGAGTTTTGTACGAAGAATGTAATGGTTCCTGCTTTCTATGGCTCCACAGTCTACATCAATGAGACGAAGATGCTCTTTGTCCAAAGCGGGAAGAAGGCGCTTTGGTATGCTGATGGCCATCACGTTCTGATCACAAGTAACATTGATTTCTGCAGATATCAGACGGTTCGTTTAAAAAAAAAATTAATTGAACTGAATTTAAGTAGGATTTTACTTTTACGAAAAAAACTTTTTTCCAGTTGTGACCAATTATCTATTACTTTTTACCAGACTAAACGTAAGTCTCTCCACGTAGAAAACTTCAGGCTTATGTCATCTACATGTTGTTTATAAAGGGACCATTTTAAAAGAATAACACAGTATATAAATTAAGACAGCATTAAAGTCGAGCTCCTATCTTAACAGGATGGTAAGACTTTGAATGGCTTACCATCTACAGTCTGACACAATCAACCTTTAGCATGCAATTGCAACAAAATGAATATTATGTACCTCTGGCATTTACCCAAAAAATACTTGTTCCCGTGATTCAACGAAAGAGTATACATCCGGGATGGGTGGTGTACCTAATGCCGTTACAGTCACGAAAATATAAGAAACAATAAGAAATAAAGTAATTGTGAAAATCTTACCGGGATGAGATGGTATAGTCGGGGTGGAGAAGTCGGTGGTTACTAAAACAGACCCAGAAAAAAAAAAACAAAAAGGTAAACCTAATTGAACTTCTATCTAACCAAGAGCCGATTATTAATATAACCTCATTGTACTTCTACACTTCTATTTGAAGAAATGATCAAAGGAATGATAGCTTTCCAAGACAGAAAAAAATATCAATTTTTGTTTATTTTCAGCAGTAACAAGAACAACAAACAACAATCTAAGGCTAGGCTAGCATACACTATACCGGTTTTTAATGTGATTCGGCGTGACTGACTGTAATGAAGCGAAGCTGCATCGAGCTGACAGTCAAACGTGCAGCATCACATTTTGGATGGGATTTGTGTCACACTTTAGTGTAGTGTGAAATGGTGTTCAAACCTTAGCGGCAGTGAATAAAGTAGAAGCCTGGAATCCACTGTAAAGGCCACTTTAAAGGAAGTAAAAGTTCAGGGGTGAGGACTGGGTTTTAGTTCATCAACCCTTCGGCCAATCGCTCTGGCGCGATGTTTGATGTAATCCTGTTCTGTGCAGTTGAGGTCCATACTGTACCGAATAATTTTTGGTGTAGGCACTAAAAGCTATCTGGTATATTGAACATAGCCTATCGATGTTCCATTACATAATCAGAAGAAATAAAACAATCAGTAGAGATTTGTATAACAAATCAATAAATCCTTATTAGCTGAGCAGTAGTGTGTATGATATGTTAATACAATTCATCAAGTTGGTTTGTATTGAGGTTTCTAGAAGTAAGCATGTTACTCAAATACCACGCTTTACATCAGCTATTTCTCAATTTTTTGGTATAAAACCTTAAAACGATTATTATGTACTTAAAGAAAACCTTGAAATAATGCTTCATTTTCTATTTTTATTATATTCATTTTGAAATTAATGGTGATCCCTGCAGTTTGATTGGCTCTCAGCAGTGTGATTTTTTCGCGAATCTCACTTTTTTTAAAATTTGCTGTAAATCAAATCTGTTCCAAGTCGCGTCATTCATGTTCTAAATCACGTCATTTTCGCTCTCTATTGCGTCATTTCTGTTCGGGTAAAAAATGAGATGTAAAGGCCTTTTCAGATGTTTCCGCTTTTCAACAAACCGGCTACTTTGTCAAATAAATATTGATATTGACCGAATTCTGCGATTTCAAAATGACTGTAATAAAATGGTGATTGAATTTGGTGTCGTGCAATTTTGGTCTGATTTTAAAATCACGTGTATGATTTCAGTCCAAATTGTACTCCACCCAGTTCAATTACCATTATTTATTGCAACTTTCTCTACTACCATACCTCAGTTATCATTGTATGTTTCTGGCCTTTGACGGGCAGAATGGAAACGGATTGCAACTTAAAAAAATGGGCAGCTTTCAAGAAAAACTCACGTGTTGTCGAAAGATAACATCGTTTTTTAAAGTTCTTATGACAAAATGTGGCACCCACCAAGACATTGCCCGCATAGACCAGGAAGTTTTTGACAAACACTAAAAAGTAATAAAAAGGAGATTTCTGGGAGCTCATTAATTCAACAAATCTTACCTGGAACGGTTGGGGAAGCGGGGGTAGAGTCTACAACAAACAAACAAAAAACCAAAAATTAATTTAATAGAATGGTACATACAAGTTAATGATGATGATGATGATGATGATAATAATAATAATAATAATAATAATAATAATGATAATAATAGTTATAACTATAATAATAGTAATAATAATAAAAATAATAATACTAAGTATTAATTAATATTGAGACGGAATCCACCAGTAAATTGAGCAATGTAAATTTTCAGTGGACAAAAATAACTTTAAGGCATATTGTATTCTTTTAAAATTTTCAAGGGCTACATGTAATTAGTTATCTCTAATGAGAGCCCGAGAAAGTAAATGTCAAATTTCACAAAACGATATCTTGCTCATAAAAGTTTCTGAATTCTACCTGTGTTTTCACAATTCTTGTGAACTTTGACGTACATTTACCCGAGAATGTAAACTTCAATGTGTTCGAGTGCTTTACACTTTTTATGAGAAACTGATAACAAAGAAAGGCAAGACTTTAAATTACTCTTCTCCTCCAACCCCTGCCAAAGATGTCCATTTTTTAGCCTTATCTTGCTTATTTATTAATTTTTTTGCAACACTTGAGATTTAACAAGAGATTGTGTACTGTGTACTTATTCCTTCATTGTCGGCAAATATATGTAACAGCTTGAGTGTAATTAATACTCAAATCCCGTGAGATAGGTATAGAGATATACGATCATTTGAAGTTAAATGATCTCGGGGGTTGGGGGGGGGGAGGGGGGGGATGGCGGCGGACTCCCATATAAAAAAGACGGGGATACTCGTCGTCTCGCTTTCCGGTTGTAAACTACAGAGTTTGGTCTCACTTAGGGTGGTTGAGATGGAAAGTTACTACATTTACCCATTCATGTCCTTCGCTTAGTACTGTACATAAAGAAATTTACAAAAAATGCCCTGACACTAACCACACAGAAATCTCCCGTAGGGGTCAGCTTAAACTTGAGCCACACCCACATTTGTCTCCTTTGGTCTAATTTGAATTTTCCGACGAGCATCTCCGCCACTTTTTTATGGGAGTCCCCCCCCCCGGAGAATGATCGTCTAGGCAATGGGAATACCTTCAAAAACTTGTCCATCAACAACTTCGGTTGGGTCTTGAACAGAATGAAAAAGAAAATACCTCAGTTATGACTTAATCCCAAAGCAAAATAAATTATTAAACATGTACACATGTGTACAGTGCAGCCATCTTTCTACCAAGGTGCATTATTTAGTTCATAATGCTTAACATGGATGCATCAACGTACGCTTGAAAGAAATTCTTAACTAGACAATCACTTGACCAAATATTTGTTTTCATACCATACAAATCTATTTTTGATAATAATAAATAGGCCAAAGGATACACGGAGCACAGCTTTTATATCAAAGTAATTTTATTGATTTAGTTAATTTAGTTGTTTAGCAATTTCAGACCCCACCTTACTACCCAAAAGCTTGCTGACTTCTCCTCAGCCCCCCCCCCCCCCCCCACCCTTTTCCCTATCCAGCCTTGTGTCAATCCATGTAAAGGAATCCAAGACAGTTTGGATTCTGGATTCCATGTCATGGATTGCGGATTCCAGGTACTGGATTCCAGTCTTAGTCAGAGGAACTTAGATTCTGGATTTCAATTGTTAGTGGGATTCCGGATTCCGGATTCCTTGAGCTGTATTCCGGATTGCAAAGGCCAGGATTCCAGATTTAACAAACAAAACTTCTCGGATTCGGGAATCCGCCTTCCCTTACATGGGGCGACCTGAGTAGCGTTTCTAAGGTATGCCGAGAAACATCTATTACCATTACATAGTGAAAAACGTTCGGAAAAAGTCGTTCGGACAAAAAGAAAGAAAACATAACCCTTCTACATCAAATTTCATTTTGTCAAATATTTAAAACCTACAGGTAAAAATGTGAAATTAAGATCGATGAACGATTGCGCACGTCAGAATACGTCGAAGGGATTAATTTTTGGGAGGTACATGTAATAGTTTAAGAGACATTCAAACTTTCTGCTTAAGGTAAGCCAATATCAGTATTTAATTGGCAGTTCGCTCCCGCGGTTTCTCCCTTAGGACTCGAGGGTCCACATAGCTTTGTGGCAAAAAATGAAATAAAAGACACAACAAAAATATTAATTTTATGATCTGACCTACAGTATGACAACTTTAAAGCTTTAAAGGCTTTCTCATTGTGCGAAAGGGAGCTAGATCAATTGGCGTAAATAGAAACGGGATTGTGCACAATTCATTTCAGATCGCGTGGCTCAAACTAGGATACGTACCACTAGCATGGCTCCCTTTTCCCGTCCTACCCCTTTCGACGCTTGCTACGCAGGCAAGAAATAGACATTCCAGTTACAGAAAAAAGAAAGTTCGAGAGTAACAATTTGACTTTGTTAATTCCCTCCTGTTCTAGATCCCCTGTTCCGTTAGCTTTGGTTTAAGGTAAGGGTTAGGGTCAGGGATTGCAAATGATAGTTAAAGTTAATTAAAGTGCTTGAAAATTTTTGAAATCCTAACGTTTCTTTTATTTTCACTTTATTTTGATTTTGATTATCAAAAGAGAAAATAACGGCTTAATCTCATTTCATCTAATAGCAAACATAGTTCCCTTTCGTTGTCAGTTGTTCCGTTGAACACGAGTAGCCCATCATCCAAACATGCCGAGATAGCGAAATTACTTTCCGTAGGAATTCTTAGCTGTAGCAAAGTTGGTATGAATCGAAATAGACTAAGAACTGTTGAGCCTAGCAACACTGATCTATCACGGCATTTGGCATTTGGCATTTGGCATGCCGTGCCTTTACACTCAAAGCGGAACTTTTTTAGTCCCCTGAGGAAAGTTATTAAAACATAGCAGTTATGGGGCTATTGTACTTCAAAGCGGAAAAAAGCTTATTGGCTTAACCGTATCGTTATCAGACTGAATTCATTAACTGAAAATAAAATAATTAATGTTTTTACACCGCTGTCACTTTAGCTCCGAGCAAAGCAGTTCGCTCAAATGGGCAACATTACTCTCGAAATGCCACAAGCAAGAAAGGTTTAAAATAAAATTCCTTTGAACGTTTGCATTTTCTGCGTTGCTTTTGAGGTTGAAGTTAGAAACAAAGTGAAGCATTGATTCACTTTGATGTTTAGTACTTTGCATCTAAAAAAAAATCATATATTGATTGACCCACGAAGAAAATTGAGAGTGGTTTCAATATTATTTTACGACCTAGGCTAATAACCAGAAGTTAACTTGACTTTCTTTTGTATCGAAACTGGAGCCAGCCTTACATCAGTTGGAATTAAGCGGACTTCAAGATTTGGGAGGCTTTAAATGTGTGACGTCACGTTAAAAACCTCCGAAATTGATGGACATGTTTCTTCGAATCTGTTTTTGCTTGGAAACTAATATGGCTAGAGTTACCCGAGGCCGGAAAATATTGAACAATTCTTATTCCTTTGCCGTGTTTGTGGAAGCACATTTCAATTGCATCTCCAGGATCTAAGACGGGTCTCAAAAGGTTGCATTTACTTTTCCCGCAATTGTGTTTGACAAATTCTTCAGTTCATTCTACCATAAATTCCGATACTCAAATTTACATGAACAGGAACGGAACTGTTCCTTAGAAGTTAAGTAAAGAGTTTCATTCCCTTTCTAATATCCTTTTAAAAACACTTAAGTTTAAAACCACGAAATTGAGCCCTTTTTCTCACGACGAAAAACAATCAAATTATAAAAAGTACTTCACCTTCATCGTTGAATCTTGCAGCTCTTACGGTACTCGAATGAGAAAAGAGGCAGGATATAAGCAACAGAACTGTCTTCATGACTTCAAATAACTTAATCTCTCCACACCACTGGTTAAGAATGGTGCATTTGGTCGAAGCATACTGATTTTTAAAAACAAATGTAAATTAAACCAAAGCGGAAAAAACATTTTCTTTTGTTGCACCCCCATTTTTCTCCTATGGCTTTGTTCGGAAACAATACAAATTTCATGACTTGGTCATTATTGTCGATGCACTTAAAAAGGTTTTGAGCAATCATTGCCCAACTCATGTCACATGGAAATACCGTCATATTGTAATGGAGGTATGATCAACCTAACCGAGAAAAATTAATAAATCTTACCTTGATGCGAAATGAATTAATTAAACAACCAAACATCACAGTTTCTCCCTGGTGAGGCACACTGAAAAGTCAAAGATTTCCATGTAATACTGAGTCAATGATGGACTTAACACTTCTGATTCTGTGGTTTGGCCCCGGGGGGGGGGGCACTTTAGGAATTTCAGGGTGGGGATGTGCCGCTGGGAACCTGGAACCCTTAACCTTTACCAGAGCTAGTTCAGCTGAATTTTGCTACCCTATACTAGAGTAAACTCCCCAAATCCCCCTATCCTAGAGTAGCTGTTTACCTAGTCTAGATAAAATCTTCAACCAATTTATCAGTTTCCTGAAAAATGATACCCTATTCTAGACCCAAACGATCCCATTTATATACCCTATCCTAGAGTAAACTGCTTGAAAACCATACCCTTCACAGCGGCACATACCTATATAGCCCATATATCGCAGTACCCCCCCCCCCCCCGGGGGGGTTTGGCCCTCCCATTATACTGTGCTCTTTAATCTGTAGCAGTTTGTTGAGGAACTATATATTATAAGGAATACACGGTATCGGCCTGTATTAATGGATCGGAAGCTGATGAGTATTACCTTTTGCTCGTTTTCAGCGGGTTTGTTTTAAGAATAAATCTTGATGGGAAAAATATGAAAGCCTTTTGAGCATCTTCATCATCACGATTAGTGAGTATCTGGATTAGGTATAACCTCCCACGCAGGCGTTTTTGGGGGAGCTTGTATTTCGACCCTCCCCACAAACGCCTGCTCAATCGAAAACAAAATTCCTTTACCATTGTTTTATTCGCGTGGTAAGTGACCAATCAACACTTTTGAAATTAAATGTTGACAGGCTAAACACGACTCATAACTGAACTCGCGGTAGTGTTAAACGTGATCCTAGAGTTACCGTTTTCCTTCTTTTCTTTCCTTGGCTAAAGTTCTGCAGCGCACGGAGTATTCTAAAATCTGACTAAATCTTTCCCAGTGTTTCATGCAGATCAAGTAATTATCGGGTTAACCTGCGGTCAAAGTCAACTTTCCAGAATTTGGAAATGACAATGTGATTGGCTAAGTTTAGGAAAGGAATTCGTGTTGTTCGCGGTTGAGCAGGCGTTTGTGGGGAGGGATGAAAGACGAGCTCCCCTAAAAACGGCTGCGTGGGAGGCTATACCCAATCCAGATACTCAATAATCGTGATGAAGAAGCGGCTCAAAAGGCTTTCATATTTTTCCCATAACTACTAACTACAATTAGTTATTACAGCTACTTCAAACTTTTTTTCGGACCCTCCACACTGGGGTTTTTTCTGCTTTAAGAAATCGATAACTCTTGTTGACTCCTTACTCGAGAATAAGGTAGTTTAGCTGGGACCGTAGCGACCTGTACGCAAGGCCAGTACGCACGTGCGAAAATGGTAAAAAAAAAATTTAAAAAAATGATACAATAAAGTCAGTAATCTGAGCAATTAAGAAGACAAATGAACAAAAGATAAAACCGCACAGTTTCACTCAATTCATTTAACTCTGCTTGTTGCTTATAATTAGTTTAAAAAATATTGCTTTTTCATTCCCAAATGTCTGGTTTTTCAGGAGCGACGAGATTCATCGGTCCACGGACCCAACCTTGACTGACACATTGGGGAGGAAATATCGCGCAGATAGCAAGCGTTGTTTCAGCCCCTCGGCCTGTCTCCGCGGTAGACGAAGTAGAGAATGTAGCTGGAAAATTTTGTCAATGTAAGGTGCTTTTGTCGGTCAAAACTAATGTGGCAAAAAGCATTAAAAAATAGGCATTTGTAAACAAAAGTCGGAGATGCTAGCACAGTTGTATCTCATGTTTTAGCTTTATTTATTACTAAGCGGTTGACTTGTTTAAGTAAACGAACCCAATAAGGCGACAAAGTCACTTGCCACTTCATATACAGTAAAAACGCAATCAAGGCACCTTAAAAAAAGATTTGAGATTTTGAAGCGAAAGAGAAGCAGGATGTGGAAAGTTATGCGTACTCGGCTGGAAACAAAAATCCTGGCTACTCCCCTGCAATTGGCTGAGGTATTAGTGAGCTTACGCAAAAGGACAAGAGAGGAAAGAAGACGGCAAACCCTGGTGTGACGAGCGTGACAATTTTGTTTGAAATACATTTTCCCCAAACTTCACTTTTCTTTATTAGGAATATCTTTTTGTAAAAGGCCAGAAAACATTAGTGGTAAGTGAAGATCACGACAAAACACGCACGTGATAGCCCGGTCACGTTTGTCACACACAAACGTTTTGCCGTACTCTTCTTGCAGCCGTCCTGTTGCGTAAACTCACTACTTTCAAAAAAAGAAAAAAAGAGAAGAGAGAAAAGAATAGTCAACTACAAGAGTTGATGGTTTTCTTTGAGCCAGATGAAAGTTTTTAGAGTCCCTTATGCCAACGAAAGATCGGAAATGATGCATAAACTTCTACTGTGTATTTATCAACTAAACAGTTTATGTGAACTTACAGAACGGCTTTAAAACACCAGCTGTGAACGAGGATTAGCAGAAACATGTGAGTTAAGATGATATATTTTTTGCCAGTTTATGAAAAATAGCCTTTTTTATCACACATAACAACAACCGGAAATGCCTAAACGGATCAGTTACTAGGTAAGTTTATTCGATCGCAGGCCGGAGTTTCAGTCTTCAGCGGCAACAGTGAGTAGTTGGTAATCACGCACAGCCCTTCGCTTCCTACTGTTCCAGGCGAAATAAGACACACCCATGACGCAAACGGCAGCAACCACAGCCATGGCAGCGACCAGGGTGGGAAACATACCTGCAAAATACAATATTGTAAATTCATTTTTTTTTTTATGGAGGAGAGATTTACAGTCGATTTTTTAAATCTGTAACAGTCCCCTTTTAATTTGGGAAACTCAGCCCAGAGAGTATGCTCAGTGCTGTAGACTCATCGGGATATTGAGTTAAAAACTGGGCCGGACTACCAACCAATTACTTCGGCGATAGTTACGTATCTCCCACGTATTGTTGGTTCTTATTTGAGATAAACAGGAGGGCCGGGGCTGTTTATGCAACTCATCTGCTGCCAGTCGCCACATTCAAAATATTTCCCCGATTCTGATTGGCTAAAAGCACACGCATAATTCACCATAACCGCAATTACTGATGACCAAATTTGGAAAAAATTTGTGTTTAACGAGGAAATGACGTCAAAAATGCAGCGTTCTCGCAGGTTAAGGCACCGTTAACCGAGAAGACCTGGGGACGAGTTTGAGTTGTTTTGGTTGTGAAAACAAAAAATGGCGGACATTTCACTCGTTTCAAGAGTAAGAACTAGGCGAAATTATAGCTAAAAACATGGCAAGAACAGCAAGAACACAACTCGAAGGGCGACATCTGCTATTTGGAGAACATTTGCGGAGCTGAATGACCCTAAACGTGTACTATCGAAGGTGCTCTTAACATCGATGGAGGTAATCGGCTCCTGATGGAGGTAAGCATGTTTTAGCTTTGTTTTTAAATTATGAATTATTTTGAATGAATAATAAAACAATTATTGAATTCGGCTTTCGTATCATATGAAGAATTATTGAGATCTCGGAGGGTGTTATCCGCCTCGGCCTACGGCTTCGACGGATAACACTCTCCTCGATCTCCATAATTCTTCATAAGATACTCAGCCTCATTCATTAATTGTTAAATAACTGTTAGACAAACAATAAACCAAACCACATGGTATAAACCACCAATGATAAGGTCAGTGTTAAACTTACCACTTTTTTCCACATCTCGCATGTCTTTCTCCGTTTCCTCCAGTTTAGTTTCTTCTTTATCTTTTTCATCATCTCCACGCATGAATGGTCCCTGAGACAAGTGTACCTCCTCGTTTCTGGATCCTTGAGTCATCAGGGACCTCTTTGCTCGATTAACGCAGCCCTGCGCACAACGTGAGTTGGGATCTGATGCGTTACAGATCAAGACCTTGCAATGCATGTACACGAACTGATGGTCACCAATAAAGCTGAAGGCTTCAAGTTTGAATTTTTGCATACGCTTGTCTGCTGTTGGAATGTCCATCACAGTATCATCAATTCGGCATCTGAAGGAGAAAGATATAAAGACAAGATGAACTTTCATCTGTAAAATGGAAACCTAATGCTGGTGTTGGCAAGTGGTCTTTGCGAAGTAGGGAGGAAGCGTGACCGAGTGGTTTGAGCGCCGGACTTGGAATCGCCCTAGCTAGCTGGATTTGTTCACGGTTGTTCCGAGAAAAAATCTACGGGCACGCTAGTTAATAGCCAACTGGAGGAGGTTACTCCTACCAGTTGGGGTTTCTAATCCTCTTATGCTTTATTTGGAATTATTTGAGTGGAGTGACTGTAAACTATCTGGATGAGTTAAGCGTAATTTCCATTACCAACATATCTTTAGCATTTAAATTTTCTTAATAAATTAAAGTACAAAATAAACTGAACTGTTTACCCGTCTTTGATAAATTCGTATCTTAATCCAGGACTTAAGGGATTAGCGTTTGGTGTGGCCCAGCAATCTACTGCCAAGATATCCAGCCTGCGGTCATCTGAATCAACACTGACTTTCACGTACAGCAATTTCCTTAGGGGCACGACTATTGGGAAATCTTTTTTCTTGTACTCGAGACTAAAGCTAGGAGTTGGGTAAATATTCATATCCAACACGAATTTTCCATATCCCTTCTTGGAGAAAATGATTTTCTTGCTCTTGACTTCAAGGCCAACGGCGGATACCACTCCTGTGTTTGAGTAGTAACAAGCGAAAGGGATTTCCACTTCCCGAACTCGTGTGATGATCTGGCCTGGCTTGATGGGAATCTCCTCCACCTTGTTCATGTAGCTGACGAAATTCTGGGTGTGTCTGATAACTGTGTGGCATCTAGTGAGCTTTGTGCGAAGAATGAAGTGAGTTCTGGTTTCCATGGCTTCGCAGCTCACGTCACTAAGCCGGAGATGCTCTCTGTCCAATCCGTGAAGAAGATATTTTGGTATGCTGATCGACATCTCGTTCTGATCACAAGTGACATTGACTTCTGCAGAAATTAGACCATAGTTTAAGATTACTATGAATTGAAGTGATTTATATATCACTGTTGTTTTACATATATGAAGGTAAGGTAAGGTAAGATAAGGTAAGAAATAAAATAACTATGAAAAACTTACCCGGAGGAGATGGGATTGTAGTCGGTTCGGTTACTAAAACAGACCCAGAAAAAAACAATTATGGCAGTTCTATCCATCTAAACTACTTAGCTGAAATATGATCAAGGGAATAATAGTTTTCCAGGACAGAAAAGATACCAAATTCAGTAGCATTTACTTTCCGCTAGATATGTCGTGTATACAGAAACTAACAAAGTATAAAAAACACACGGGTCCTTATAATTATCCAAACAATACTTTTTCTTACGTACGTATTAGAGGATCAAGCGCGATTAGAAGTATTAGATTATAAGCACATTCAAAATACAGTAATAAGCGATTCCTAGGAACCAATTAGTTTAACAAATCTTACCTGGACCAGTTGTGGGTTCAGAGTCTACAATAAACAATAATCATAGTCATAAACAAATCAAACTGTCAAACAATTTAAAAGTTCACAACGGATGATTACAACCTCTAATAATACCTTTCCGATTACAATCAATTCGATCTACGGAGCTTGAAAATTTGAAATGCCGGAATAGAAAACTCCACGAGGTTTATGAAAAGATTAAAAGTAGTGTATTACAAATAAACTTATAATGATAGTAATAATAATATCATAGGTGACGAATTACTCCTTAATTTTGGCGCGAAATTTCAGCGATAATTTGTAATTTCACATGTGAAATTACAAAATTGCCATGGCAACCTTCCGTACGTCTCAGTGTCAAGATGGCGACGAAGTTTTAAAATGCCGTGAATCAAGATGTCAGGGCACAAAAAGACGCTTTAGAAAATCTGAACACACAAGACAACACCAAGAAGGACTCTAACAGGCATTTTGCCGAAAAGTCTGAAAAATTCTGATCTTTACAAGCCAAATTTAAGGTCTAAACATTTGAGAGAGTGGAGTTCTCGATCGATATGATCCAGGATAAACATGTCAAAAATCCAAGATTGCTAACGTAATTCGTCACCCATGATATTAATAGGTAATCAAATGGTATACTCGTGAAATTAGGGAATAATTTCCCTTGCGTTTTGTCCACATCCTAATAATTTCCCTCGCCTAAAGGTTCGGGAAATTATAAGGATTTGGACAAAACGCGCGTGAAATTATTCCCTAATTTCACTCGTCACCATTTGACTACACATACTAATTTTTTTTACAAAAAAAACCCATACTTTATTGAACTCTTCTCAAATTGAAAATAATAATAATAATAATAATAGTAATAACAAATACAATCTTGATAATAATAATAATAATAATAATAATAAGCTTTTGGTCTCGTGGAATTACAGCATTTTTTGATGTCAGAGTAACACATGTTAACTCCAAGTGTAACCAGGGAAAAGCAACATCCACAATCTTTAAGGAGCTGGAGGAGGAGAAAAAGCGGAAGTACCAAGAGAGGGTGCTGGAAGTGGAAATGGGATCTTTCACGCCCCTAGTTTTTGGAACCAACGGTGGGAAGGGAGCCGACTGCGACTGCTCTCTCAAACGCCTAGCCGAGAAGCTCTCACAAAAGAATGAGGAACCTTATCACATTACTATTACTTGGATTAGAACATTGCTTTCTTTTGAGATTTTGAGGTCGGTACACACATGCATAAGAGGTTCTAGGACACCCTTCCACAAAATTCCACAAGGGGATTTCATTGATGACTGTCGCTTAAATGTTAGCCAAGCGTGAGTCCGCTAATTTTAGAAAGTGATAATGGCGTGAGCTTGTAAATTAGTATTTTAGAGTCTTTTTTGCGCCGCAGAGATTCGCCCAGAAGGCGAAATCCCGAGGAGGCACTCTAGTAACTCGCGCGTATATTAAGGAAAGTACTTACAGTTGAAATATACAGACATACAGTCAATATAGAAAAAATCTCGATTTGCATGAACAGGGGCCGCGAGGAATCGGTAGGTAATGATGACGTTTCTATTGTTTGCGCCCACAAGTACGAAATGGTTAGGATGACATGAAACACAAAAAATCCCGTAGCAACATCTTACAATAGGTAGATTTTGTGACATTAATTGTGCAGTCATATTTCGATACTCTTTTGCGTTACCTGTTATCAGTGACTTTCTGTGGAGCAGTTGTTATGAAAGTTATGGACCAAACGACACTCGTTAAGCGCAGATGAAGTTATAAGGTGCGTAGAACAGTGTATATTTTAACACTAAGTAAGTTTGCTAGACACGAGTTCACAAATCTTTGATTGGAAACCTTATGTTGAACCTTGCCAGACACTCTTTCTCTCTCTTTGACCGGAGTAAGACTCGTCCCAAAACAAGCAAGACGAGTGAATGATTCAACGCCTAGCTTATCACTAACAGAACGATGGACGATTATAGAAATTCGCCGACCATCAAATTCTGTGCTGACGTATTCCCTGCTCACAGATGTCCTTCCGCTAAAAAGTTTAAAATAAGAGTAGAATGCGCGAGCGTGAATTGATCAAACGTCCTTTTAATTTCTAAGGTCTACTTTCCGGCAAATGAAATGAACTAATTGTAAAAAGTGAAATAGAAATAGCGAAAAATTAAACTTCTAATTAAATCTTTTCTTATGGTTTAGAATAAACTATTCTCGAGACTGAGAATGTTTTGATCAAAGCTGTGTAAATCGAACCGAAACTGTGCATGGAACCTTGCGTATATTTCCTGTATTTATCTCACCTTATGGAATATGTGTGAACATCTTCATTATGAATCGGTATATTTCAAAGAGCTACACAAGGAGGAAGAATACTATATACAGAGCGGGAGCAGTTGTAGTGTCAACTACTACTAGTAATATTTTTAATTCATCAAAATTTTAGTCTATGCAAGAGAGAATGATCTCATTCTCTCTTGGTCTATGATAGTGGAATGTAAATTGGTCATATTATGACTGTCGCTTAAAAGCTAGCCAATCGTGTGTCCGCTAATTTTAGAAAGTCGATAATGGCATGAGCTTGTAAATTAGTGTTTTAGGATCTTTTAGTATTTTTATTTCATCAAAATTTTAGTCTATTACAGTGGAATGCAAATTGGTCATATGTTAATGAAGATTTTTCCTTTTGTTATTAAAAAAAATAATAATAATAATAATAATGAAATACGTCACTTACTTTGTACCCACACATGTGCAGGGTAGGCGAGATCACGTGTATTGGTGTAAGGTTCGATCAAATCTATTCTCTTGCACCAGTAACAGTTCCAGTTGTAATTATGCCACAATTCAATCGCCTTGCAACCCGGGGTTTGTTCACATTGCTCAGCGCACTGCGCGAAGTTTTGCACCACACCTCTTTGTCCACTCAAAAACTGACGCCCTCTAATTGTACACCAGCTGAATGGATGCTTTGTCCATCCTAGAAATCAGTAGGTAGCTCTAGTATACTAGAAATCTTGTGGAATTTGTTTTACATTTTAACTAGATATTCTTTGTACCTATAATAATCCTTTGGCAACAAACATTCCCTAGGCGCAAAGCAGGGGTTGGGGAGCTACTTCCCATATATTTTCTTAAATGACACCGAACGATGTTCTCACGACTTGCAAAGTGATTATCAAGGTTCTTGGCAGAAGATATGTTGCTGATCATTTGCATAACCAATCTCGTTCCCAGGGTCTTCTGGCTTTTTGGTTAGCGGGGCAATTGGCGCATTACGTCAAAACATGGCGGTCCAAGACTGGACTGTTTCTCATTATTATTTTTTCAATTGGTAACTCGCAATGTTGTTGATTTTATGTCACATTTCAGATATAGTGGGTGGTTTGCTTTTCCTTTTGAACCATATGCATCTTATGGCTGAAAAGAGTCTTCAAAGAGTTGAGCTATGGAGTAAGGTTCTCCTGCAAACCTAAGAAACGTAGGGAAGGTCGCTTCAAGGTACAGAGCTTTAAGCAATAGTTGGTAATTGTTTGTTGCGATTGTTAGTGTTTTCAGGGGGGAAGTAAGCCGAGATATCGGGCGCTATCTGGTTACGAGTTTCCTGGTTGCTATAGATCGAGTTTCTAAATGAAACTGACATTAAGTAATCGTGGTCCTTCAGTATTCAGCCAACTTATCTACTAGGAATACGGTATGCCTGTTCACGGAATATGCTTTGCCCTTCTCAATTTTTGATGAAAAAATAAGTGCAACTGTTTACAAAAGCTAAAGAGGAACTTTTAAAAGAATACCATAAGGTGCTGCATCTTCAGCGGGTTCGTTCATTTCATCTCTTTCAGTCCCTTGAGTTTGTCCATCAACTGGGATGGGTTCATCAAAATCTTCTGCTTCAAACATTTTGCCATTGACAAGATACTTTTTATCTAAAAACATATAAACTTCTGTCAAGTTCTCTAGTTTTATTAATCAATTTTTCTATTACCTAGTCTTGATTTTTCTAATTATCGAGGGAAATTTCATAACAAAAAATGAAGCACTCACGGCGTCAGTTCAACACTATGCAAGTCACCAGCAGATTTCAGAACAATAATAACCCTAGGAGCGCTTACTATTTGTACGGAAAATACTAGGTATTACCTTTTTACCACTTTAGCCGAAAAGACGTAACCAATTGTGGGGATGGCCATAGCCAGGCTTCCACTCGACAGAAAGTGAAGAATTTATTGGCATTATGCAAACGGTACATCTCAATCCCATTCTTGTTTTCGGTGCGAAAAGAAATAATACCAGCACTATTTGTGGCAAAATTTTCACGGAAAGTTCCCTAAAAATGGTAAGCGCTCTATGTTACAATGTTTATGCAGAGCAGTTGACCTATAGAAACGTTTTAAAAGGTGCACTAATCCTCGCGAGACTGTAACCTTCAATCTGTACTCACGACAGATTGAGTATTTTTTGAGAAGAATAGCAAGAAAGGTTAGACTTAAGTCTCCCCTCCCCAATTCTCTGCCAAAGACGTCAATTTTTCTAGCCTTATCATACTGTCCATCGTTTTTTTTTTTTTTTTACCAGGAGTAGTGTAGGATGGGGCTGCTAGTAAGGTCTCTCCTAATTGATCGCAGGAAACAATTACATGTCATTCTTCCAATTGTTTTAGTATTGTTTGGTGTCAGGGAAACGCACCATTGGTGACTTCTCTTCCGAGCAGCTGCTACATGAACCTTTTGTAAAAATTCATGCAGGTTCATTTTTAAAATACAGGCTGATACGCTCCTGCACACAATACTTACCATTTTCCTCGCCGATAGCAGAGTCCTCTTTCTCAGTTTCTTCAATTACTTCATCTCCAATATATTCATTGTTCCCCTCTGGACACGTAAAATAAAAAGGCAAACATTGATATTATGGCTCACTAGCAATTATTTGTAGCCATTTTGTAGCCAAGGAAGGGTACTCCTGGTAAATTCGGGTAGGGGCGTGCAGCATGCTATCTCAAACACTCTTACCCTATTTGAAACCAAAGTAAGTGATTTTTCCTACCCCATTTGAGGGATGAACCACTGTTCTCAATATGACATACAATTTCAAAAACTTTCAATCAATATTTTTATTAGATGTTTAACAATTACAAGTTTAAATGAGCTATATTACGAGGATATTTGCTGTTTTAGGTCAGTCATTTACAATAAGTCATTTTCAAAATTAGTGCCAAAAAAAGTGCTCCTTTAGAGTTATGAAGCGAGACAACAAACAATTAACAATTAGTCGCCTGAGGCGACGTGAATATCGGCGAATAGTCACCGAGACGAATGTTTTAGTATAATTACATTGATGACTATTCGAGAAATTAAAATTATTGATCAATTTCCGATTCCCAAACATCAACAAATCTGGCTGCCATTTTGAAAGCTGCTAGCCTTCAATGTTATAATTACCTCAAGGCGGTGATGAAGCGGAGCTCCTAGCCAATCATAGCTCTCTATTTTCGATCATTATCAATGTGATTATGCTAATTATTATTAGGGCGCACTAACCATAATAACTTTTCAGGTGATTTATGCAGGTATGGCATTAAAAGTTGGTCAGTGTTCATCCTTGCATCCCTTGTAACAGACGACATGACAAACTACAAACTAGACAATTAATTCGATAGCGCAGATCGTACAATTTTTGTCTAACCTGGTGCATCTGGAAGTACTTGTCCATCAACAATTTTGGTGGGATCTTGAACAGAATAAAAATCAGTAAACAATCAGTTAGTATGGGAAAACTCACTGTTTACTTAATCGCCGGACATTCTAACGTCGCCCGAAGGGTGACACATTCGGAGCGAAGCTTTCGAATCGAAGCACGAAAGATAAGACCCCGGACAAGGCCGTATTATATACTGTAAGCCGATCTTGGTGTCGTCAGTCCTTTAAGTTTGCGGTATAAAAGTTGCCTAAAAGAAATGTAACCCAATGACAGCGTGATCGAAAAAACTATTGTGAATTGTGAATGTATTCATCATATAGATATTTTTCATCTTCTTACGACAAAATGAACTCCTCTAGCTCTGGACCCTGTAGTAATATCAGAATCAGTTCACTCCCTTGAGGCACAAAATTTTCCGTCTAAGTTCTAGGCGAAAAATAAGATAATAATAACGACAATTCACGTGATCCTACCAAGAGTATGGCAGTGCTTGTAGACTTTCGTTAGTAAATAGCCTAAGTCTTTATTTCTTATATTTTGAACGCATTGTCCCGCCTCGAATAGCCTTACTAGCTGCAGGCAATACTTTTGTAATTTTATTTGTTTATCAATAAAGTTTTGTTGTTGTTGTTGTTTTTGTCTCAAGCCTTAAGTTTTGGGATCGGGATCGTATACGCTTTATTTCAGATTAGGTGGGTCTCTTACGGATACCAACACAATCGCCTTGTGTGAAATCAAATTAATCCTAAAAGCATGTTTCCACATGCGTGGACCGACATTGCCCGGACAGTTATAAAACAAACGAAAATTTGGAGGTCGAAAATAAGAAGAATATGGCAAAGCCTGGGATGGGAAAATAATAGTTTGGAATTACTTGATTATATCCGGCCCACGTTCTATACCTCATAACCTAGCTTAGGGGTTGGTGTCATTTTCACTTCACGGACATCAAAATACCAACTTGTGGTAGGTTACTCTCATTTCAAACATAGTTATTGTGTTCCTTTTTGTTCTCAGATTTAAAGCTGAGCGCAAGAGGCCCATCCACACATTGAGCCTAGCAACTATAATCTATCAGATAGTGGGCGAAATGAATGCCTCTGTCATCAATATTTGTTGACTTAAGTGGATTTGGCGTTCCGTGACTCTACACTCAAAGTGGAACTTTTAATCTCCCTGAGGCGATTAGCGGCTATTGTACCTCAAAGCGAAAAAAGAAATGCTGATTGGCTTAACCGTACCGTAACAGACTCGGTTCATTAACCGAAAAAATGTAATTTGCATTTGATTTACTTTGATATATTTTGCAAGGAAGGTGGTTTTAATGTTAGTAAAGCACGTAGAGAAACCCTGAGTTTACTTGAATAAAAGATAGGTGCTATAGTTAGATGTTCCTATGATATTTTTCTCGCATTCCTCTGGATCCACCGCCTCTAGAGCAGTTTGAATTGGGCAAGCTTCGAGATTTAGTGGGTTCCGAATGTTCAGAAAATATATATGCGCCTGTTATGAGGTCACCTGACCTGTGAAATAGGACTCAAAGTACTTCTTCGAATCTCTTCATGCTTCGAAACTGATTCTGGCTGCAGTAACCGAAGGTGGAAAAAAAGTGAAATTCTTATTTCTTTGTCCTTTTCGCTGAAACACTTTCAGTTGTATCCTAGCCCTGTTGCTGTTGTGGGTCAATAGATCAGGGTCTCCCCTCGAAAATAAAGAGGGTCACTAAAGGTCCCAATTTGCCTTTCACTTTACCTTCTACCATAAATACCGACACTCAAATCTACACAAACAGAACGGAAGGATGGCTAAGAAGAGAAGTGTTAGCTTAAGATTAGCACTTCCCTTTCTACTATCTTTTTAATGAACCACAAAATTAAGCCATTCAGTTTATCAAGATAGAGAAACAGAAAAAAGTATTTACCTTCATCGTTGAATTTTGCAGCTCTCACTGTGCTCGCAAAAAAGAGGCAGGATATAAGCAACAGAGTTGTCTTCATGACTTCAAATAACTTAATCTCCACACCACTGGCCAAGAATGGTGCCTTTGACCGAAACGTACTGACATTTAAAAAGAAATGTAAATTAAACCAAAGCGGAAAAAATATTTTCTTTTGTTGCACCCCTCTTTTTTCTGTTGTTTTGTTCTAAACAAAACAGAGTTCATGACATAGCATTATTGACGCACTTGAGGTTTCAGAGCACTTTTCATCTAATTTATGTAATTCTACTTTGTTAAAGGAAATATTGCAATCGAGGTATGATCAACTGCACGGAAAAGCTAATGAATTTTTACATTGATGCCTTATAAATTAATTATTAAAAGCTACAAAACATCACAGTTTCACGCTAATGCGACGCAGATAAAAGGTCAAAGATATTCCCGCTGTAATAGTCAATATGGACTTTTTGAGCCTACGGTGTGACCTTCCCATTCTACCTTGCTTTTCAACTTATAGTACTTTGTTGAGGAGCTATTTGTCTCTCCGTATTGACAATAAACCTAAAATAAATACTAGACGTTCGCCTGTAACAGTTTAAGCGGAAGCTGAAGAGTGTTACTTCGCTCCTTTTCAGTTGGTTTTTAGAATGATTCTAGAAAGAAAAAATATATGAGCTAGCGTCATCAGGGTACAGAAAGTACCTGGATGAGGTATATACTGTGTTCAGTGTTATTTGTCTCTATATATAGTACTTCGCAATGTTCAAACAGCTTTGAAATAATATTTCATGTTACAGAACACTTTGGCGTTTCCTATTTAGATATCAAATCCAACTTTCTCTCGGACCCTCAATACTACAAGTGTAGGGTCTTTTTCCGCTTTAAAAATTGAATAAGTCTTGTTTGATTCACTCCCACTCTACAATAAAACAGGAAGACCGAGGAATTCACAAAGAAAAAACAAATTGTTCAAGAGCCAACGTCTCTTGATTCTTTGCTTTGATGATAGACCGTCAGAACTATTCTCCCGATGTGGAAACTTCAGTCACTCCACTATGAACTTCATCTGATGAAAACGTCTCGCACTCTCTTTTAGCGTCACACGTATTCCTAGCACTCTTTGACACAGGCCATATGCCTAAAGGCTATTTACTCTGTATTTTTATGTGTGTGTTCAACTTTGCCTTTAATTTTGTGATTGATTAATGATTTCAAATGACCTCATTAAGGTAATCTTTAGTACACCCACTAAATTAATATAGCCATCTTTACTGCCATGGCGTCACCAACACCCACCACAAGTAAAGGTCATCGAACGTACCCGTTGCTGACCAAGCATGAAGTTACTCTTGACATTGGGCACGTTTTTTTGTGTGCCACGGACCGAGCAACCAAAGCAACATAATATTCTTAATAAACTGGTATAATTCAATTGACAAAAGGGCTTTATACAATTTTTAGAGAGTTAAAGCAAGAGAGGATAAAGGGGCTAAACTCATTCCGTCTTTGCTCATACTTATTGTACTTCTGATTGGCTGATGTGGGTAGTGACGCGTCTTTGGTATGAATTTTCTGCGTTCGTTCCTCAGTCGTCAAGAGATTTGGGCGAAAACCAGTGTTGGCGTCATAAATGTCGACTATTTTCTAAGGCCAAATAATCTGATCTGATTTGTTTTGTGTTTTTCTTGTATTTTAATTATTATTATGATTATGATTATTATTATTATTATTATTATTTTTTTTTTTTATCAACTTTTTTATCCTTTTTATAATTGTTATTAGTAGTCTTTAGATAGTCATTTTACAACAATTCTCTTTCGTAGACAAGAAAAATGTACATAGGGTATATATTTTAATATTTCATATTCTTGAATCTGTAAATAGTCTATTTTTTTTTTTAAATCTATGAATAAAGTTTTGTTTTTATTATTATTATTATTATCATCACCATCATTAAATTTCTTTTCGCTCAATTGATCTCTGCTTATAAAACTGTTGTTTTTATTAGAAGTCAAAGGTCAATTTTAGTCTTACTGTTCGGCCAGTTTTCATAAAAGTTGTAATTGCGAATCTTCACTCGGAGAACCTGGTGTTAGGAGGTTTGAATTACAACAATTCTGCACCGAGAAATCAACAAATTAAAGATATTCAAAGCGAGAGTAAGAGAGGAAGAGAGGAAGATAGCTTTGCAAATCCACAAAAAACAAAAATATAAAAAAAATATATACTGGGTAGTCGTACTAAAAATATGTTAAACATTAACTCGCGAAGTGTTTTTTTTTTTTTGCTTTTTCTTTAAGTTTGATGTAAAATTATTACAAATTGATGTTCCATGAAAAATAGCGCTTTCATGTAAATAATGAATACCACATCCGTTTGACTTAGTTCTCAGTTTGATCTCTTTCCTTAGGTAAGTACTAACCTGTTTTTTCAAGAATGATACTAACAAATTGAGTACCCGTAATGACATAACTAATTGCTCGTCGAAAGTCAATCGGGCTTTCAAAAAGAAAATTTTAAATTATACAAATCCACGCTCCAAAGTTTGACTGAACTTTCCTCAGATCCTGAACAAAAATCCTTTTCGTGGAAAGAGCTCATAAATATATACGAAGCTAAAAAAAACGTACTGAAACAACCTGGCTTATTATGATCACCATCGATGGGTAGCACCGGCTGCACGAAGTGCAAACTAGGAGGAAATCAAAGGCAAAAATTGTAAATACCGCATTTGCATCCCAGTTTACATGGGGTTGTAAATTCGAGAGCAATTGTGGTGTTTACCATCTTTGCTCCTGATTTAACTGTAGTTTGTACTTTTTTGTACCATTTTTGCACTGATAAGATTCGGTGTAAATCAACTTTTTCGTGCAGTGTAGACTTTCTGATGAGAGCCTCTCGTTGGCCCTTTTCGCAAAACAAACATTTTTATTAAATAATATTTTCAGCTAATGGTTAAAATCGATAAAAGCGTTGTAACAAGTTTAGATTAGTTATCAAAATACCAGAACTCAACGAGTAAAAGTGATGCTGGGGAATACATCTAAAAAATAACGCGAATTCAAATTACTTTTCCAAGCGTTTCATAATTACATTGCTAAATATCCACAAGGTTTTTTGTGGATTAGTCTTTTGTTTTAGTCCATGGTTAAGATTTTTTTTTTGTCACCTTAAGTCAGTCAAGCGTAAGACCTCAACTTTAAATAACAAATATCGAGAGTACATGTAGCATAAAGGAGTTTTATTATTTTTTTAACATGATCATTAACTTAGAGTTAAACTGGGAGAATATACAAAGTTTTGGTAGGAACCATTCATTTTCATACACATTGTATAAACAGATTAATAACGTTGTAGTTAAGTATTTTGTCTATGAAGCAATATCGTTGGCGTCATGAATGGAAGACATCACGCACCAGCTTCTAGGAAAACCTTTGCAGTGTTCTAGCTTCGCAGGCCACTACAAAAGTCATATCAATATACACAATTGATTAATTAAGAAACTTTAGGTTATATTTTTTAGTTACACTCTGTACTTCCACGATGAAATCTTGCCGTTTGAAGCTTATAATTAACCCTGACCAACTTGAAAACGTTTGGTATGCGGAATAAATGGGCAGCATGGGTGGGCAGCAAGGGTGACATAACAATGGCCAGTATTAATGATTATCAGGTGATATGATACTCGGGATTTCGCTTGGCGAAACCAACGCATTTAATAATAATGATGATAATATAATAATAATAATAATAATAATAATAATAAAAAAGATGGAGGTAGGGGCCTGATTGATGTGGAAACAGCATTCAAAACTGCAACACTATCTGAAGCACAAGGAAGGGCAATATCCAAATCAGGTGCTTGAACATGAAAGATCTAGGCCAAAAATTCAATATCCAAGAATGCTACTAAATTCAAAGGGGAAGTAACAATGCCAGAGATTGAGAACAGAGAAGATAAATCTGCCTCTGAAAATGCTAAAGCCCTGAAACACGTGTTTAAGTCCAGGATGAAGTCAATGAAAGAAGAAAAGTGGAAAAACAAAGCATTGCATGGCCAGTATCCAAAGATCCTAGAGAAGCCACATGTAGACACAGTCACCACCAACAAATGGTTGTCAAGTAATTTGAAAGGAGAAACAGAGGGACTACTTGTTGCAGCTCAAGACCAGGCAATAAACTCCAGAAACTACCAGAAAGTAATATGTGGCCAGCAAGTGGAGAGCAAATGCAGATTGTGTTCGCAACATGAAGAGACAGTGGACCATATTGTATCTGGATGTGAGGTATTAGCCAAAACAGAGTACATCTCCAGGCACAATAATGCTGCAGCATATCTCCATTGGAGCATATGTAAAGATCATGCTATAGAGATTACAGACAAATGGTACGAACACGAACCAGAGACTGTGATACACAATAAAGATAACAACATCACCATCATGTGGAACATGCCAGTCAATACTGATAGAACTATAACAGCGAACAGACCAGATGTCATCGTTAAAGATTCAGTGAATTCCACCTGCAAACTTATTGATATGACTGTTCCATCAGATAGAAACATCGCACTGAAGGAAACTGAAAAAAAATGCAAGTACAAAGACCTAGAACTAGAAATACAGAGAATATGGCATATGAAAACCGTAGTGATCCCTGTGGTTGTTGGTGCGCTTGGTACAGTGAAGAAGGGTATGGTAGAAAACATCAAGAAAGTATCAGAAAGAGCTAATATGACAGAGATTCAAAAGATCTGCATGCTGAGATCTGCACGAATCCTCAGAAAGGTGCTCAGTGTATGAAAAGAATGATTGACTTGAGTGACTGACGCTCTAGGTGCATGGTTTGCCCCCGGCTGATGCACAAGAAGAACACCAGCAAAGACTGTGATAATAGAGACAATAATAATAATAATAATAATAATAATAACAAGCAATAAGAATTGCTTACAATGTGTGGAAGAAGAAGAAAACGAAGGAGAAGAAGAAAAATAGCGTGAAAAACGATAATTCATACGGCAGGCAAAATAGTTGGCTGGCAGTGAATCCTGCAGCTGGCTGAAAGTGGGAGACCGGCACTGTAAGACTAGAGAGACAAAAGTGAATAAGTCTAATGCTGATCATCAGCCGTGAACGTTTCAGCATTGTGTATAACACGTGGAAAATACCAGGAGAATGTAGAACACACAATATGTCCTTGAAGTAAGCTTGTTCAAAGGCATTAAAACAAAAAGGGCGACACATTGAGCTCGGGTCTGTTCATTAGTAACTTTGAAATGTTTGTGTCTTTTGATCTCCCATATAGTGGCAAGTGGTAATAACTGAGAATGAATATTGAATGAAAATATAAATGGGATTTTACCATATAAAACAATCATAAAAGCCTCATAAAACCTTACTGTGACTTGATAATTTAGGACAAGAAATGCCAGGGGGGGGGGGGGGGGGGTACTCTTGGGAATTCTCGGTGGGGGTGTGCCGCCCAGTTATCCATTTCCTGACCCTATTTCATTCCAAAAAATGTAATTTTCCACACCTGTTTTCGGACCTGGCTTTTAGGCAGAAATTATGTTATCATTACTTGACTTAGATTAGAACACAAACAAAAAAAATTCTTTAAATCCATTTCGAATACGCATATTCCTCTTTCTTTTTTATTCATGTGGAAGTTTAACGATAAATACGTGCACACACTCCATTAGTTCCCTCGAAAACCATACCCGATTCCAGACCAAAATGGGCAAAGTGCATACCCGTTTCCAGACCAAAACGGCGCAAAAACCCTACCTGATGGTGCGGCACATACCTATATAGCCTATACAAGGAAGTACCCCTCCGGGAAGAAATTAATTTTCATCCATCTAAGAAAATGTATGCAGAGGACCATTGGTACGGTTAATTGAATAGAACCCTTTATTTTAGAAACGCTATACTGTTTGGATTGCGTGGTCCATGGCACACACACAAAAAAATACGTGCGCAATAACATGAATTTTCAGTTCTTGATGATAGAATTAACCTCACGCTTGGTCAACTACATATATTCAACATTTGCTCGGTAAACGGGAGTCAGGTCACACTAACGTCACACTAACGTATGACAGTGAAGATTGTATTATTAGTTCGGAGGACATACTGCGATCAGCTCAATCAGCGAGTCCTACAGAAACTAAGGCACGATTATGACATTTGCGTTGAAAAATCGATTTTAGTGAAATCTTCAACACAAACACAAAGGCTAGGCGCAAAAGAGAAAAACAATGAGTTCATTAACCATTAGTGCAGTGGCTGAACGAACCCCATATAGGGATGGTGTCGGTGATTTTAATTTTGTTGTAGAAAAGGAATACCACCCTTTCGAAACTCTAATCAAAGAAATGTTTCAGCTCTTTTTTGTTTTGGTTCAGGATTAACATTTCTTTTGTCGACTGAGGTTATTCAGGCGTAAGCCCAACTTTTCCCAAAGTTGATAGACTTAGTTACATGAAATATTGTGTCTTACACTTTTTGGTATGATATGGTTTATTTTGTATTTGAGGGTAATATCCAAAAATAAATCCCCGAGGGCTTATACAGTAAGGGGGGGATAATTATTGTTTTTTCTTTTCTTTTTTTTTTTCTCACGGATTATGAACGGGGGAGTTTCTTTTCGGAATTTTGCGTTATAGGAAATATTGTGAAGGTGAGCTGTGTTTTTGTTCTGTAGGATCGACCGTTAGAAGCAGCGTGAAAAAAACTGGCGAAAGAGAGATTGCTATGCGGCTATGTATGTTAGATTACAGGACTGGACAGGCAAGCCGAGCAATTGAAAAGAATTGCATTAAAAAATTACATTTATTGATCGTTTTTATCCCATCACACCGTCAGGGAAGCAACATACAAACAGTGTTAAACTACGTTTATGATTAAGTTTAATTCTCGAAGGCGGAACTTTAATTTACTTTTAAGCTGCCAGGAAGTTATAATGCAATCACATGAAGGGCTTCAAACACTGGTCCTACATGTCTTCGGCTAAATCTGTAATATGGTCAAAAAAATAAAGCATTAGTTTAAAAACAAAAACAAAAACAAACAAGCTAACGAAAAACAAAGAAATTAAGTTTCTTTATTTAGTTCTCAAGTGCCCTTGGAAAGTTTTTCTAAAATGCCAGCCTGAAATGTGATATGATCTGTAACTCAATAATTTCTTCGTGAGGAGTAGAAATTGAGTTATTGTTAATCTTTGAAAAACGTACCACTGAAAATGCGAACAAGTTGACAACGAAGCCTACTTTGAAACGCCGACCTCTGTAAAGGGGGCTGCACTTACCCATGAGCCTTGCTTGCTTGTCTGACTTGGCTTTTCCAATTGCCTTAATAAACTAAAAAAAATAATAAATAAATAAAGAAGTCAGGCTTAACTTTCAACTTCATGCGTAAGCAGGTCGACATAACTTCCGCTCAACCCCTGAA
Organism: Porites cylindrica; assembly: GCA_964035525.1. Lineage (NCBI taxonomy): Eukaryota > Metazoa > Cnidaria > Anthozoa > Scleractinia > Poritidae > Porites > Porites cylindrica. The sequence goes on from OZ037775.1 coordinate 27,382,363, forward strand.
TAATTTAGAAGGGGGCACCTCAAATTCTGACCATATATAATTGTGTGGAATTAAAGACATAAGTATAATTACATACACACATTTTTATCCGCTATTAGGTGCACTTTTTTTAAAATGAATTTCTAGTTTTGATGAATTGTTCCTGAACGAGGAGACCTTTCAAAGCATACAGTGTCCTAGCTCTGTAAAACGGGAGACACATGACAGTGCGTTCAATTTTTTTTTCAAGCGTATTGTCTTACAACCTCCTCCCCAGGGTCTTCTCGCTTTCCAATATGGTGGCGGTAGGAGAAAAGACCCTGGCACACATAAAATGTATTAATACATGTTTGTTGTCTTTTTTTATGGGCTAATAATGTAGCTAGAATGCATTGACTACTCTTTTCTGATACATTTTGTATGTTCAAGTCATGTTCTAAAACATGGCGCATGCTTCTGGTTTGCAGGGTTTTTTATTTTGTTCATTTACAAATGATTTCCAGTAATAAGTGGTCCACAATTTAAAAACACAAAAGTTTAAGTAATGTTTAAAACACGAACAGCAGTGATTTCGTGGCTTTCTTGGATTCAACGAACAAAATCTCGCAAAACAGCAGTGAGTTATCACTGGTAAAAACTGGTTACGCTGTTGGGAATACTATCATCTCAGTCACAATTCCTAGAAATGCCGCCTGGTCCACAGATCCCTATTCCAAGCATCCATTTAGTGACAGGGACAACCCTGAGCCCACAGGAATTACACCAAACCTAAATCAGTTTTTCAAGTGTTCACGGTTTTGTCGTTTTCATGGTGAAAATATTTCGCTTAGGTTACTGCCGTTTTGCTTGCTTAAATAATGGGCATCATGTGCATCAAGTTATTTGCGCGTAACTAGAAGCAAATCCCACGTGCATCAATCCACTGATAGGTAAGTTCTCATTTCCGAGATAAGAAAACAGGTTATTTTATGCACAGATATTGCAAACTTCAACAACCCCCGGGCAAATCCTGGGTATTTGACCATCACTTGTGCCCGGGGAGTGGGGAATTTGACCCTTACTTAAGTGGAATGAAGACTTTCAACCAAATGTGTCAAGTTTAACTTTTTCGTATGATTTATGGAGGAGTTTTATGAAACAGCTTTTGTAGCTGAATTCCTTGTTCAGCAAAGACTCTGGCCTATATGCAGAAGGTATTGTATGAAAACAAGAGTGATTAATTCTTGTACTTCCATTGCCAATCAACATTAAGTAGATTTTGTCAGTCAGAGTGGCTGCCATGCATAAGTGCTAGGTTTTTTAAAGTAGTTGCTGCTGTCGTTGAACAAACAAAGAAATAGATAAGATATAAATTTAAAAAAATGTATATATATATATATATATATATATATATATATATATATATATATATATATATATATATACGTGTAATAAAGTGGCTAAAGCCGTTAAACAGTGCTCAATACACTTTTTAAGTGTAGAGCTTTGAATACGAAGATATAACGAAGAGACAAAATTCTCTGTTACTCCGAGTTTCGTGCTCACGCACTCATCAGACATTAATGGAGTGTAATCTAGAACGCACAAGTGACTATACAAACAACGCAACCAAGAACTATATCGGACTGACAGAAGGGACGTTTAAACAAAGATTTTCACAACACAAAGCGACATTTAAACACAGGAAATACACGAACAGCACCGAACTCTCCAAATACATCTGGAAACAACGTGACAATAATCAAGACTTCAACATCAAATGGACTATAATCAGCCGTGCAAGACCCTACAACAACATTTCTAAACGATGCGACCTATGCTTAACAGAGAAACTAATGATCATTACTGCAAACCCCGACAGAACCCTAAATAAAAGATCAGAACTGATTTCCAAGTGCCGCCACGAAAACAAGTTTTACCTTAGGAACAATTGACTCAAAAACAACACTCTATTAGTTTTTTCCTCACACCTAATTGTAATTAGAACCGCACTGCCCTGCTTTTTGTAATCAATAGACGCGTGTATATATATAACTTGATAGGTTTATTCTCCATTAAATACTGTCTGATGAGTGCGTGAGCACGAAACTCGGAGTAACAGAGAATTTTGTCTCTTCGTTATATCTTCTTGTATATATATATATATATATATATATCAAACAATAAAGTCATTCGGAGGTAGCTTTTGCGATGGACTGCTTATTTCAATAATTATATGTAGTAAAAATTGAAGGGGACATCCAACAGAGGTTCAAGAAGCTTGATACCGTAAGGCTACTGCCTAAAAGCCTGTCTTACTTTCAGACGTGAAAACATTAACCGTGAGTTATAAGCCATACACCGAAATAAGAGCACAACAACTCTTCTTTGGCAGAGGCATTTGATCACTAATAATATTGGCCTAATGTATCAGCTAGAGGACTGCCTGGGGGAGATGTTGAAGTTTTAAACTTATCAGTGCATTAGAGGTATTTTTTTTATTCCAGACAAAAATCTAAAAAAATATCAATATACAACATTCCATTAACTTATTCAGAGCAATTACGACCCTGGCTATCAGAGGGTGTTTTCTTTTTTTCACAGAATTCATAAAAGCCTGTAAGTTGCCCCACACCTCAATAAATTTTGTTTGCTGCATTAGCTGTCAATAACAGGGAGAGAGAGAGGTATAACTACTGATGCTAAAAACTAGCCTGAGTAATTTGAAAGTTAGGATTTAAAATATCGACCTACAATCTTGTAGGATGAATCAGAATTATAAGCTGAAATCATGATCAAACTTTGACCTGTGTAACATATACAGTAAGGAGGGGATAAGATTCGCTAAATGGCAGTTTTCTAGACAGCTAAATGAATTAATAACCTGAAGTCTAGGCCTGGAAGTTTTCTATGAAACAAATGTTTGGTACCTGATTATTTTTTTATTTCTAAGCACAAAAACCGGCATGACATAAATCGACATAAGCTGAAGATCACCACGGGAAGCGTGAATAATTAGCGAACTATCTTCAAATATTCTTCTTTTTACTTTGCTGCTGCTTCTAAAGGTACAGATTCGTAGTTTTGCAAAAGATTAAAAGGAATCCTATTCACCTTTTAGGCCTCAGAGGATATTTTGAAAGCGATAGTGATTATGGTGATAATGATATAGTTGACGAAGGTCTGTCTTTCAAAATTCTTTCTTTGAAAAATCGTACGCGGTAGCAAAGCGTCAACTACATATACACAATGAAAACTAAAAGATGTCCACACATGTTCATCAAAAAAACTCTCAACAGTTAGATTGAGAATAAATAACATTTTAAAATGGGTAAACATTTCAACCGCTCGTTTTTTCTGTTATTTGTCAAAACTTAGTGCACATAAAGTCAAAAAAAACAGATTGTTTACTTATTTATTTATTTACTTATGACCTGAATTTCCACAGTAACGCAGATAGCAGGCTGGTGGTTTCTTCAACTCGTAGACCAAGAACCCACCACAATTACGCACACGGATGAAAGTATGCCAGCGGCAGCAATCACCATGCCAGTGAAAGCAGACAAGGACGGTGCTAATTTTACCAGGAGGAGGATGACATCCTGCAAGCCAACCTGGTGCATGGGTTCCACAGCGGTTAGTTGGAACACAAGAGGTAGGCATCTGGCTTCCTGATCTCCCTGTAAATCTGTACCAAGTAGGCTGTGCAGCCAGAGTGGTATCGCATCTGTAAAGAGCTCGGCTGTATCCCTGTGCTCTCGTGAAGTCGTCGAGCACTTGGTACTTTGTACATTCTAAAAATGAAGTTAAAGAGGCAATTAAATCAAAGGAAACATCAATGGCGCGGAAGATATGAATTGTCTTTTCAAATGGCCTTTGGAACTCACCCCATGATTTGCGCATTTTAAAATAAACGTTTTTCCGGGCAGCGCTTGATCCCTTTTTTTATCGAAAAACTACTTGATAGTCGATCAATAGGTCAGTTTGCCACTAAAATTAACCTTTTGAACAATATAAATATAATTAATGATCGTTTACAAAATGAAAGAGTTTTCAAGCTCCAATAGATTACAAACTATTTACACAATGTACTCTGTTAAGTGAAAAGGAAGTGTCTTTAAGATGTAGTTACTTCAGGCCACTAGCTTTAGAGAAACAGTGTTTTTTTAAAAGGTAACTAAACAAGTTTTAACGAGACAACTTATTCCACTTTCTCTATGAGTTCAAGCCGGGAAAGGGCCTTTGTTTCTTATATCAGGATAAGGACAGATACACTTACCTGCGGGTTTATCAACTGCAAGGTAACCAAAAAAGATATCAGTTATGAGTAACACGTTTTTAATCTGAGGGTATGTTTTAAAAATGTTTCCTGTCTTTACCCATGTAAATAGTACTGATAGACTACTAATAGCAATAGCTTTTATTTACCTTTTATTTATGGTAAAATAATAATTTTCAAATATCTGTGAACAAACTTTGTTATGGAAGAAGGAAACCAGGAGAAAGGTATAGACAACGCCAGACGACCCTGACTCTTGTAAATTCTGTCAACGTGGTCGCACCAGATTTCCACATTTGGGGCCTGAGATTCTGGTCATGTGACCGTAAATTAGAGTATGGTGTATTGTTGTTCAATTTGTCTTAGTAAGATCCGGAGTGCAGTGGTCCTTAAATAGAGCCTAGTGGGACACCATTAGTCCGCGGCCATCCTTTTGAAGATGCTGTGCCTATTACGCAAACTAGGCATCTGTTGAAAAGATGCGATTTAAGCCAGTCCATAATCTTTTAGTTAAAGCCATATAATTTGACGTTTAGTTAAGTAGTGTCATGGTTAACTGTGTCGAATACCACTTTAACAGCAAGAGAGATAACGGAGTTCCATTAGTCCAAACCTCTTGCCAAATTGCTACTATAATAGCTTTTTCTATCATTTACCATTAATTTTTAATGTTTTGTTTTGTTCAGTTACTATCTGTTGTAGAAAGGATTAAGAGGTTAAAAAAGATGATTGATAGGCTATTCACGTCGGAGATATGCAAAAATACCTTTCAAGCTGATCAACATGGGTTAGCCTAAGAGGATAAAGGAGAGACCGCAATCTGGACCACGAAACTCTTATCGATACTTTGCTAGAAAGACCTTGAATGACCTATTGAAAAAACCTAGATCAAGTGCTATATTTGAGCAACTTAAGGCCTATTCGTATACTAGGTAATATCTCTTTTGCATATACTTTTGGAAGCTTTTGCTAACTGAGCGCTGTTTTATTTAGCATAATAATTATTTTAATGACTGATAATTGCTTTTTAAATTATTTCTTTGAAATGACATTCGAAGCATTTTTTTCCTCCATTTATGTTTCGCCAGTATAATCAAAGCAGCGCTTACAGAAAGATTAACGGATGTTTACCGGTTTCTGGGTAATCGAGTTCGATTTTTTTCAGTCGGTATTCTTAAAAAGCCAATGATGCATAGCATTTATCACAGATAAAAAAATAGTTAAAGGTTTCTTTTAATTATCCGAGAATAAAAAATTAGTTTATTACCCTGAAATGCTTTGTTAAGTGAGATACACATTTTAATGTAGTGTCATTTGAAGTGAACTATTCACATCGGAGATATGCAAAAATGCAAATGAATATAGTAGGGATATCAATAAAATAATGAGAGAGTTTTCTTACGTTTTACCCACACATGTGCAGGGTAGGCGAGATCACGTGTATTGATGTAAGGTCGGATCAAATCTGTTCTCTTGCACCAGTAACAGTTCCAGTTGTACTTATGCCACAATTCAATCGCCTTGCACCCTGGTGTTTTGTCACATTGCGCAGCGCACTGCTTAAAGGTTTGTGGCACGCCATATTTTCCACTCAAAAACTGTCGCCCTCCAATTGTACACCAGCTGAAGGGATGTTTTTTCCATGATCCTAGAAACGCGGTAATTGATAATTGATAGTTGTCAATGCTTCCTGGTACAGTATATATGCATTTAAGTACTCTTATGCAAAATTTTGCGTGGCTACTATTATTAGTGATTCTATATAGTAAGCCTTTTGCAACAAAACGGCTCATGGTGGACAAAAGTTTGCCCGTTCCAGGTTCTCGCATTTGATCACTTCCCTCGTCTACGCTAAATACCAAGAAGACTACATCAGACAAGTTGTACAAAAAACCAGGTTGGTGTGAAAATATCGAAAATAAACAAAAGAGTTACAAAACGATCCCTTTTTTATAAAAAAAAAAAGAAAAGATACCATAATCCTCAGCCGGTAGGACCATTTCATCTGCTTGCTCCGCTCCTTCAATAACTGTAGAATCCTGAACGAAATCGTCTGCTCCTAACTGCTCGCCATTGATAAGATACTTCTTATCTGAAAAAAGATTGAAAATCAATTAAAACAAATTACTTTGTTGATGATCTTTTAGGTTGATGTTTGATTTATTAATATCACTTATATTTTTTCCCTAGGGAAGATTTATTGTCAAGAAACATCGAGACACTAGCGGCTATGCGCCACTCCACAATACTGAAACTATAGTGCTTACAAAGAGCGGTTAATCTTAATGTACAAGTTTTCCGCAAGAATATAAGGTCCGATTCCATTTATTTAGCATTTTGTATGATCATAATCATCACAAGAAAGGTTCACCTTAGGCTCTTTGGTCACGCTCCCACCCCCTTGAAATAATTCCATTTTTTCTTTGGTTGCAACCGATAAAACAAATCATTTTACTCGACGTTGTTTTAAATCTAGTTCCACAAAGTCAAGTATAAAGGGAAAAATTTGTTCATTTTCCAGCGACTTATATTAAGTTTAACAGAAAAGGCAGTAGAAACTTGGCCATCGGCATGCAAAGCCGTATTCTGGCCGTAGTTAAGTATACTGTCTGTACAGAATATAACAAGACTGTTATCGATTGTAACCTTTGGTTCGAACTAATAGCATAATGTAATTAAATACTAACCTGGTGCATCTTCTTCAACGGGCTTTCCATCGACAATATCGGTGGGATCTTGAAGAGAATAACAGTCAATGAGCAAACAAGTAAATTGCAAGGTATAATGAATGTATTGTGGCCCCCAGTATAAAGGGTAAACTTTGCTCAATTTCTATGCGAGCAAGGTAAAAGGTAGAAAAAAAATTGGCCATAGGCGAGGAAAGCCCCCCCCCCCCCCCCCCCACCCCCCCAACCTCATTTCGAATTCGCATATTCGTTTTTGTTTCTTAGCTATTTGGAACTGAAACGACAAATACGTTCATGCACTCCAGTATTCCTTCGAAAACCATACCTGATTCCAGACCAAAATGGGCAAAGTCTATACCCGTTTGAGGACCAAACTGAATGATCCAAAAAAACCCTGCCCTCATAGACAAATATAGGGGAGTACCCTCCGGGTGAAAGCTGTATTCTGGGCTTAGTGAGGTACCCTGGTCTCAGCGGTTCGTTCTCAAAATATATAGGACGAAACACCCAGTATAAATAAGGATAATTATTTTCTGTGCTGAATACAACAAAATTGTTATCGATTATTGTTTTTTTTTTCGTACTAATAGCATAATGTAATTAAATACTAACCGGGTGCATCTTCTTCAACGGGCTTTCCATCGACAATATCGGTGGGATCTTGAAGAGAATAACAGGCAATGAGCAAACAAGTAAATTGCAAGGTATAATGAATGTATTGTGGCCCCCAGTATAAAGGGTAAACTTTGCTCAATTTCTATGCGAGCAAGGTAAAAGGTAGAAAAAAAATTGGCCATAGGCGAGGAAACCTCCCCCCCCCCCCCCAACCTCATTTCGAATTCGCATATTCGTTTTTGTTTCTTAGCTATTTGGAACTGAAACGACAAATACGTTCATGCACTCCAGTATTCCTTCGAAAACCATACCTGATTCCAGACCAAAATGGGCAAAGTCTATACCCGTTTGAGGACCAAACTGAATGATCCAAAAAAACCCTGCCCTCATAGACAAATATAGGGGAGTACCCTCCGGGTGAAAGCTGTATTCTGGGCTTTGTGAGGTATCCTGGTCTCAGCGGTTCGTTCTCAAAATATATAGGACGAAACACCCAGTATAAATAAGGATAATTATTTTCTGTGCTGAATACAACAAAATTGTTATCGATTATTGTTTTTTTTTCGTACTAATAGCATAATGTAATTAAATACTAACCGGGTGCATCTGCTTCAACTGGCTTTCCATCGACAATATCGGTGGGATCTTGAAGAGAATAACAGTCAATGAGTAAACAAGTAAATTGCGAGGTAATGCATGAGTTCTGTCTCAGTGCAGTCTTGATTCTAGGGCGTTTTATTCGGTTGGTTTATCGTGCTTTACTCTCAATGGTAATTACAATCTGTTGCGGTAAGATTAAACAAATGCGTTTTATCCCGCGTTAACTAGCCTCAAGGGTCTAATATTTCCGTTTTCAATGGAAAGTATATGTGAGGCACTGCACGTCTAGGACATGAAGGACACCAAATCCGGCTTGAGAACAAAGGCATTCTGTTAAATCATTTTGCCTAAGATGTGACAGTTTATTATTAAGGCTTAAATTTCTTTTTGATGACTTGTTTGATTCGTGCAAACTTTCCCACGATCAAGAATTACACGGAAAGGACCTTTATTCTCTGACATGTTTCGATGTGTAAGTTGGTCGTGCAATCAATACCAACTAGGAACTGCAAGGAGTTATGCGAAGGGCATACAAGTGTAAGCTATAAGTTAAAATTAATGTAATAATCTAGCCTAAAATCTAGAACCTAGAAAGAAAGAAAAAAAAAAAAAGAAGACAGAAAATCCGACTCTTGCCGACATTTTCATATTATAAATATCGGTATTATCGATATTTATTTATTAACTCAAAATGTGGCTTTCGCACACCTTTGCCTTAGGATTTGCCTTTCATCGTTTTAGCCGTGTCCTATCTTTGTTTGTTTCTGTGACTATACTCTAAGTGAGATTCATGCTGAAGTGACGGTATACAGATTTCCAAACAACGCGCTCATACCAAGCGATGTAATCAAGCCAAGTGTTCTAATTAAGCTATGGCGTCTTTCTAAAGTAAAACTGCATGAAACCGAGATGGTACAAACATACATACAATGCATACTTTTCTTTTGCCCGGAGCAACTTTCCAGTAACCACAAGCAGTGAGTTTGAATAACGCATTACAGGAGGCGTGTCTCTTTAGAAATGGCTTTTTGCTTTAGGTCGGATCCAAACAGGTGAACAAATAGTGAAGTGGGTAACTTCATGTCAAAGTACTTTGAACCAAAAGGAAGGCTGTTTTACTGACTGAGAAACACCTTCTTGAAATTCACCTTCACGTTTGTATATCATTGTGAATGATGCCATCTTTTTTCGGCATTAGTCCTAGCAGCCAGATGCAGAATATCTGTAATGTAATCTTATTTATTGGCTTACGCTCCCACATGTCTCCTTTAGCTCAATAGTAGAGCATCAGGACTAACGATCAAAAGGATCTAGGTTTGAATTGAATACTGTTCATCGGAGAACTTGGTTTTTCTTTTCGAGTCACCTGAGTCGCTGACTGAACAAACATAATTAATTTTGTTATTAATCAATAGGCTTAAAACGACTATCATTTTCATAGCATTGCCTATATACTGTACCACCTAGCCACACTGACTCCAATTCTAGGTCGGTCTAAAGGACGTTCTTCACATAATAGAAGAGAAAACCTGAATATTTTCAGAAGGAAGAGACTAAAATCAAAAGAAAAACTACAAAAGCCTTTTTTACCTTCACATCGTTGAATTCCGCACTTTCAAGATGAAAAACTCACAAGTCAGCATTTTTTTTAATCAGGATAAGGAAAGGAAAAGGAGACGAAAAGCTACAAAAGATTTTACCTTCATTGTTGAATTTCTCAAGCCTTTAGTTGACAACGCAACTCAAAACAATTTTATCAGGATAAAGAAATCAAAAGGAGGCGAAAGACTATTAAAAAAAATATTTTTACCCTCGTCGTTGAATTCTGAAGCTTAAGTTGACAACACCAATAAAACATTTTTATCAGGATAAAGAAACGAAAATGAGAGGAAAAACCACTCAAAAAGATTTTACCTTCATCGTTGGATTCTAAAGCTTTTACGATACTCGCAAAAACGAGGCAGGAGATTAGAACGAGAACAGCCTTCATCACTTCAGCGAACTTGCTCTGAACACCACTGGCTTATACTGATGCGTTTGATCGCTAAGTACAAGTATTTAATAAACACAAATGAAAAAATATTTCGTTTTGTTTGAAACATCGTTTCTAGCCTCCTCTGTTTTGTCGGAAAAAACAACTTACTTGACATAATTAGTATTGTTGACGCACATGTATTAAAGCACTTGAAACACTTATATCAAGTATTTTGACTTCGTCAAAGGAAAATAACTTGGTTACAACCGAGTAGGATATGTCGCTCGGCCAATTTAATATTCATAAATGAACTAATTAAAAGCCTCTAACGTAATGCCAGGGGCTTAGCTTGAAATCTTTTCTACAAGTATTAGACAGTTTGTAAATCGATCCTACCTAGTCTCCCCATCTTTCTCATGTGAGTGACGGGATTAAATCGTCGCTCCTGGTGTAAGACCCTATTCATCAGGCAGCATGTTGCGACTTTTTTGAGTGGTACGTAAAACGGGTAAAACGCTGCATATTGTGTTAACGCCAGGTTACGCAAGCATTGCCTTGTTTTTCAGAGAGTAGCGATACTTTTTTTCTAATTTTTTGTACTTTCGTGCAGGTAACTACTCTCCTGTGTATAGGTCACAGGTTAAATGACACTGAACAATACAAATAATAATAAAATAATAATAATCATAATAGTAATAATAATAATAATAATAACAACAATAAACAATATAATACCAAATATGGGGCTTACATTGCTAGTGTTATTGTTTAGACAGTTAAAACAGTTTTGTCCCGGAATGTTATATGAACTTTAGCGTCTGCTGGTTATTAACCGTCCAGCGGGGTTTTTTGTGTTAAGTGTCGTCGCATTTTCACGGTACACTTAGTGCCTACTGATGGGGCTTACACTTCAACGTTATTCATCTATTCTTATAGGGTTTATTGTGAAAACAGTTTATCTTTTACGTTATCTTTTTTCTTGTTTGCTATTTAGCCGCCAAAGAAGCGCTTTTTGTGTTGTTAAGTGTTGTCATGGTACCACCATCAAGACCATTAACGCGAGATCCTGTACACTTTTTCTGCTCTGATATAAGAACTAAATGAGTCTTGTTCGTTAAGAACACTCGCCTTGTCCATCAGAAAGGCTGAATTTTTTTTAAAAAAATGAAAAATAATAATACTAAAAAACAAAGCAAAAGAGACGCGATGGCATTTTACAAGCTCTACTCAATTCATAATTATACATTATATTTGTTAATTTGTCGAGAGCTTTAACCTCAGCCACTTCCGCCTCTAAGTGAGTACGTTGATTAAATAGTTCCATAGAAACACTGCCACCCAAAACGTGGCCAATATCAGGAGTTCGCCGTCGTGTGCTTCTCATACGGTTAGTCCGCGGTTATTTATCCGAGATATAGCCATTAGTACTATATTAATATTGGTTTCACCCACACGCGCAAATACCGGTATGCATATAATCAATTGCCAAAGTGCTTTAATATCTGATAGAGGGGTTGATTAAAAAGAGAAAAGGATATTACGCTCCAAAACAGCAATGGTATAATTGATTTAGCATTGTTGCGTCTTCAAGAAAGGTTCAAGAATGAGTCGATATCTTCAAGGTAAACTCACTCAAAACTGCACGGGGGACATTGTTTTCGATAACCGAATAGTACCCAAGTATTGTTGTAAAAAGCTTTTGTTTTTTTCAGTACTTGCTCTATGGAAACACACACAATATCAGAAATTACTTGTTGATGTGGTTACCTTTAATACACTTGGTCAACAAAGTGTCACACAAACATCTTGTACAGTTCAATAATCTAACCATTATTCATAGAGAACACGCGATTCCGCTCACGTACATGCAAATAACGAATATGGCAATTTCAATTTATGATATGGAGGGCATACAAAGGGTCAGATCAACAGGTGGTTGTATGCCAGTAACTAAGGGCAAGATTATGAAACTAGCGTTTGAAAATTACATTAAGTAAAGGAAGGCATACATGCACGAATACAGCAATCACAGAGGTATCTGTGAAGTATTATTGCATAAAATTTTTTAAAAAATGTAGACTTCCATTGTAAATAGGAATGGAAAAAAGGATAGGGGCCTGAAAAAGTCCAAAAGAAGCTTTGAAGGAAGTAGTTGATAATAAAACAAAATTTTGCATATCATGGTATGTCAATCGTTGGCATAATAGATCGTCATGATCTCTTTAAATTTATGTCAACTTCTGTACGTACGTATTGATACACATGTGGACTCAAAATCTAGCTACCCAGACTCCTCCCTTAAGGATCATAATGGAAGAAGTACTTCACATCAAGAAGGGATTAGACGAAATTTGATTATCTGGTGGTGGGAGGCGTGGGGTTCATTAATCCAGTGACTGAATTAAGGGGGCATTTCGATTGAAAGTTTTGCTCTTTGTTTAGTTCCGCTTTTTGCCCCTCAAACCTATCGAAGATTTCATCTAATAATAAAACAGGGCTCAACTAAGTCATTGTCATTGGTTCACTATTGTTTGACAATTTTTTGATGATTTTTCGAATGTTTCTAATGAATATCGTAAAAAAAAAGGGGGGGGATTGGATTTGGGATTGTTGAAAATTAAGTGAGTACCTAGTAGACAAATCGAGTCCAACAACTCAAGAAGGTGTCCGTGAGCCCATTTGCGGACTAACTGGTATTCATACCTTTTTCCAACCTTTTTTTCTCTCATTCTCAATTTCATGACATGTGTCCAAAACTCAACCAGACTGCCTCCTTAACAACACAGTAGGAGGGAGGGAGTCATGCGATAGCCCGCAAATACAGCCGTCTCTCCACGCTCTCCGAAACGAAGCGTCCCTAATGACGAGGAGTGAGGAGAGACAGCTGTATTCGCAGGCTTGAAGTTGGTGGCTGTATTTCATACTAAATTAAGGTGGTTCGATCCAGTATTTTTGTAGGTGCTCCTTCCATCTTTGAATCACTTTGACTTGAACAAATTTATCAAATTTATAAAACAATCACACTACAAAGGAAATTATTGGAAAAAAAAACGCAACATTTTGATCTCGCGCGGAAAAAAAGGGTTTAAACTGAACTAAAATGTTCCAAATAAAATTTGTTACATTTCAGAATGCGACTAATAGTTAGCGCTTCTATAACACTGGTCTCCAAAATCAAAGCGTTAAACATTTGACCGAGGGCCGAAAGCAAGATATCGGAGGTTTTGAGTTACACTATTATACAAACTTGCTTCACCAAAGATTGATTCGATCTACTAGAGGAATAGAGGAAATTTGAATTGAGGGGGAAAAGTTCCTTCTTAAGAATATTAACGGATTCGTTTGTATGAACTGGCGAAAACGATCCCAAAATGATATGTATGGACTCGTTTAGTTATTTATTTAGTTATTTTTTGAAAACAGAGAAGTGAAACAGTTCCGATTTTATCTATTCTATAGTGTTTAGTAAGGAAATTCATATTACAGAAGTTTTAGAGTTGCTTTAGCCGCCAAGTTATTTTTTATTGAGCAGTTAAGTGTTGTCGTGGTACACGTTTTTTGGGGGCCCTGATACAATGAAACCTGTTTGATAAGAATACTTCAATGATTGCTTGCCCGAAAGAAAGGCCGAGTTATTACAAAAAAAAAATGCAGAGAATGAGACAAAAAGAAAATTCAAGAGTCGCGTTGGCTTTTTTCAAACTCTACTTAACTCATGATTATGCATTTGATTTGTTAATTCGTGGAGTGTTACGTTGATTTCCACTGTCGCGTAATTCTTATTTGAGTGTACACGCACGTAAATTTTACTCTTGTAAATAAAAAAGAGGCAAGGTATGAAGCATCGCGCTTAAACGTGAAGTTGAGCGACGTTCGAGTTTTACGATTTCGCGCGACCTTTCAAACGTTACCCCTATTTTATTTGCGAACGAAACTTTTACGCACGTACGCACCTAAAAATTACGTGGCAGCGGAAATCCACCCTTACTAAATCAGTGCCAAGAAAAGATTCAGCCTCAACCTCTTCAACTTTAAGAGCACTGATTAAAAAGCTCCATAGAAACACCGTCGCCCAAAAACTTGGCCAATATCAAGTGTCTTTTTTATGTGGTGACCTTGCGATTAGTCAGCCACGTATCCGAGATATAATCTGTCAGTTCAATGGACGGACACTATGTGCCGGTCTAAAGGTGTTCGTCTTAGCGAGATTTGACAGTGCATATCAAAATGCATTGTTTAAGGTACTTTCCTGGTTTTGAGATACGCATCACCTACTGGACATATCACTGCAACTTCAAAGAGAGCGGTCATTGTCACCGGTCGCCTAAAAGGAGGTAATTATGGCCCCTTTTGGAGTCTAAATCCTTTTAATAGCAACAGAATATGGCAATGTTCATTTTTGATGAGACCGCGCATACGAAGGATCTGCTTAGTTTTTGTCTGCAGTGACGTATCGTGTTTTTTGAAAACCCAAAAATTATTTAGCCAAAACGGTCACCGACAACAGCTTTTTGAAAACACTTTCTAAAAAACGATGACGTCATATTATTTGATATCTGCGGAATTAGAATGTTGCCCTGCCCGCTTGCCTTTTTAGAAGACTTGTGGCACATCTTAAGTAATTTTTTTTTTTTTTTACTTTCTGGTAAAATTATTTAAATTTTTTATTTCCGAACAAAGCTTCATCATTAGGGCGTCTTTTAACACTGGTCTGTAAAATCAAAGCGTTAAAACACTCAAAGGGTGACCAAAAGCAAAATGTCGGGGAGTTACTCGATTATGAAAAACTGCTTCATCGAGCTTGGCGAGACTTTGCTGATCAAACATTAATTTTAGAGGCCGGAAGGGAGAGAGAATTTTATAACCGTTCAAGGCCAATCCGTGAATTAAAGCCCGTCCGTTTTCAAGGAAAAACGGAATCGTGTGGTTTGGCAAAGACGATTTTCGATTTTAACATGATGATTCCCGTTACGTTGGAGCTCAGGTCTTGGGATGAGCATGTCTTGTACTGTAGGATAATATCATCCTCCTTTACCACCAGAACTCTATTTATTTAACGTGAAAGTCTGAAAACCTTATCAAAATCCGGGCGTCAGTTAACTGAGGAATCAAGTAGTTTTCCCAATATTTTTAAACGTCTCAGTTCATTGATAGCTACAGCTGTATTAACCTATTTCATCGTTAAAATGTAACATACAGCAAGTTCGTCAACCCCCTCCTGAAGGCTGCAAGAGACACATTTGAAGACATGTCTGGCCTTTATTGTATATTTGATGTCCGAGAAACCGGCACACCCGGCTTGAGACAATATTGTACTCGCATTTTCCAAGAACAATGCCCTCCTTCTACTTCTTTTCCAAATCTGTAGACATCATAAAAGATGAAAGCATTAATTTAAAAGAAAAAATACGCAGTAAATTTAGTTAGTTCATACGCGACATCTCAACCGTCATAATTCAAAAAAAGAGGTTCCATATCACTTACTAGAACACCATTTTTTAGAATAGCGTTCTATTTAAATGTAATGAAAAAGTCTCACATAAATTTAGCCTCCGTTTGTCAAGTAATAATTCCTTCCCTGCGGGGAGGACACACGACTCTGAAAAGACGTATATGGATGAGACTGTTACAAGTACAACCCAAGGTAAACTTTTGTAATCGCACAAGTCATAATGGTAACAAGTCGACACAGAGGTTGAAAAAAGAAAACGTCGTGTTTTTGACCTTTCCACGCCTTCGCCCAACATCATGGACCCTGAAAAGAGGATTGGACTTACCCATGGGATTTGCTTGTCGACGTGACTTGATCCAAGAGCATTAATAAGCTAGAAAATTTTATAAAAGTCATCTTTTTAAGTTCAAAGCTGTGTAACCTTAATGTAAGCAGCATCAGTCCTATCAACAATATACAGCCTTCTTACAGACAAATTATATCAGCTAAAACTATGAGGAAATCTTATCTCGCCACTGGCCAGATAAGATATAAACCCTTCCTGTTGAATTCATTGAGAAAAAAATTTTTCCTTTGAACAACAACTCAAGATTCGTATAAAACAATGCAACTTTCTTTTTTTGAGAAATCGGGTGATTTTGTGTACTTTGTGATTTGTTTTGCAAACCTGGATACTCTGTAAGAGATACCTCTTTTGGGATGACCTATGTAAAGACCATTCTACATGTTTTTACACAAACTACAAGACAACCTTCGAATGTCATTTTTAAAATGCAGCTTTTGAGTTTTCAAAATGCATCACTTTAATTATGTTGTACACCTTGCTTGACTGTAATGAAAAAAGACTGAAAAATAAATAAACACCTAAAAACTTGGTGTGGCCAGCTTTGACCTTCAAATAAAAGTCAAGGGTCAATAATACCCTTGGTATTAAAGTACTTTAAGTCTGCGGAAAATTAACTGTTTTATGTTTTATTGAAAAAAAAAAAGATCTACACTAATACTTATAGGTTTAAATAATAAAAGTAATGCTTACTTTGCACCCACACAGGTGCAAGGTAAGCATTGTTGGTGTAAGGTCGGATCAAAGCTGTTCTCTTGCACCAGTAACTGGTGTTTTTACACATTTAGCAGCACACTTTTGACGGAACTCTAAGGGAAATTTTAAAACAATCAAACGTACTCAACAGTGGCGGATCCAGACCTTCAGGTAAGGGGGGGGGGGGGGTGGGGGAAGGGGGGTTGGGGGGCGGGTTATCTAGACCCTGAGATAAGGGGGGGGGGGCGGTGTCAAAAACATTTTTTTCGGCCCTTCGTTTAGTCTAAAAAAAGGGGGGGCGGGCCTCCCGGACCCCTCCCCTGGGTCCGCCACTGCTCAACTATCACCGTAAAAAGCGACCAGGAAAACGATCACGGTCACTTACCAGAGAAGTTTGGAACGGGTGGTTCCTTACCTAGAACGTTTTCACTCTCATGGTCTCATCATTATCATCTTTATTTATTCACAAAATCGTATCACCTTTACATGGTCTTCCTGGGAATCGTGTCCTGAGAATCTATGCTTATTTATTTAAACAAAAGAAGGCGATTGACCGTTGCTGTTTGAAGAGTGCGACCAATTTTAACTTTAACGCCGTGCGACAAAATCTCCGACGAGTTATTATTAGGATAACAGCCAATATGAAAGCTATCTATAACGGGGAATTTGTTCTTGCTACTAAAAACGCTTTGGTGCAGTCCGTAGATTGTGGCTAGAAAGGAGTTTTTTTCTAAAAGATATATGCAGCTGCACAACTAGTGCACATTAATTGAGAAACAGTGAAAGATCGTACTTACTGGGTTGCGGACGTATCCACACATGTGCAGGGTAGTCCAGATCACGTGTATTGGTATAAGGTCTGATCAAATCTGTTCTCTTGCACCACTAACAGTTCCAGTTGTACTTATGCCACAATTCAATCGCCCTGCATCCCGGTGTTTTCACGCAGTGAGCAGCACACTGCGCCAAGGTTTGTACCACACCCCTTCTTCCACTCAAAAATTGTCGTCCCCTCACCATACACCGGCTGGAAGGATATTTTTTCCATCCTCAAAGTTTTGTATTATTTAGTAATTAAACATTAAGCAAAATATGCAGTTTATGATTTGTTAATAAGAAACGTATAAATAAGTTGCAGAAGAAATAGAAGCACAATATAGCTACAATATGGCAGTCGCCAAGGAAACGAGAGAGTGGCATTACCCAAGGGTGCCGCATCTTCAGCGATTTCGTCATCAATTTCATCTCCTTCCCCTTGTTCATCGATTATTTCTGTGGGATCTTCATCGAAATCTTCTGCATCAAGCTCATAACCATTGATAACATATTTATCTGACAAAATAGATCAAAAACAACAATAATAATATAATTTATGAATAAGGCGGCACTTCTGACGTCAGTTTTTCTGAAAGTGAATAGTACTCTCCGCCGAATAAGTTATTATCCACTGGATTTTGACATTGACTTCCCAGTTCCTAATTCTTATCCACCGGATAGCAATTTATCTGGTGGTTAGCGCCAGCTGAATGAATACTTTTTCCATCCTAACAGCTTGGTATTATAATTAAAGTAATTAAACATTCAGCAAATTATGCAGTTTATGATTTGTTAATGAGGAATGCATAAATAAGTTGCAGAAGAAATGGAAGTTGTACAGCACGATATGGCAGTTACCAAGGAAACAAGAGAGTGGCATTACCCCAGGCTGCCGCATCTTCAGCGATTTCGTTTATTTCATTTCCTTTCGCTTGTTCATCGATAATTCTTGTGGGATCTTCATCGAAATCTTCTCATTACCATTCATAAGATATTTATCTGACAAAATAGATTAAAAAAGACAATAATAGTTGTTCTGAAAGTGAACAGCGCTCTCGACCGCCGAGTTAAGATCCACTGTCACCTTTTGCAATCTTCTCGGTGTGTAGGAAGTAGTGGGCGCAAGAAAGAACGGGCGCCGATGTCACAGGAAATGTTAGACTTGCTACAAGTCGACCTTTTGGCGAGCGGAACGTACCTTGTTTGGCCGCGAGGCGGCCGACCGCGAGCGACGAAGTCGCGAGCTCGTCCCGCGCCATATGAAATCCGACGAAGGACTTTTTTGAAAGTCTAAGGAAATGTCAAATATATCCATAAAAGTGTTTTTCGGCATCGGCCCCCTAAATTTTTGTTTGGGGGGCTACGGCTCCCCCAGCCCCCCCCCCCCCCCCTGCTCCGCCTCTATGGCACAAAACAAAAATTACGCAAAAAAAGGCTAGCTAGCCTTAAACAATCCAGGATAAAAAGGAAAAGATGAATCCCCCATTCAGGTTTCATTTCCATCTTTTGCGTGACGCGGCATTTACATGATGGCCAAGAGAGTTGTCATGTAGATTTAAAAAGTAACTTATTTTAGGGAATTTTGTTATGTTCATTAACCTATTAATATTGTTCGGAAAAAAAATTAAGAGCTGGTCAGGCAAAGGTTAACAACTTCGAGTGAAAAAGTTGAGTGCCATGCATTTCATGGTAAGTTAAAATTCGTACAATAGATTTTTGAGCTTTTTTGGGTAAGGGATGCATATGGCCTATGAAATAAATCACTGCAAAAATCATCAAAAGGCCTTCGTCTTATTCAAGAGTTGCCACACGTTTCTATGTTCATGCATCTTACGCGGTTGAGGGCCATTCGTGCAAAATTAAAATGTTTTCCCGATCATGTGTTCATTATCCTATCAATATTGTTCGGAAAATTTCGAGTGACACAGCTGAGGGCCATTTTTGTGTAAGGGATGCATATGAGCTATGAAATCCACCAAAGCAAAAAATCAGCAAAAGGTCTTGGTCTTGTTCAAGAGCTGCCGCACGTTTCTATGTTTGTCTTACACAGTTGAGTGCCATGTGCGCAAAGTTAAAATTTTCTTCCGATAGAACCTTGAATTTTAAAAGTTTACTTTTTGGACAAAGGTTGCATTACTTGTGAAAATCATCACAGCAAAAAAGCAACAACAACAACATAAGCTTTATTTGCATGACAATATGTAGAGTTACAATTTGTACTAATGATAATACGCTGCAATGATTAGAATGGTCAATCAAGTGTCATCAGTATGATTTAATGACAAATTATTACGTAAATCTTTACATAATGAGACAAATTTCAACAAATGTGAATTTACAGAAAAATTCTGTGAATTCATCAAAAGCAGGAATGTTCTTGTTGGAGCTACTGCACGCGTTTTTGTTCATTACCTTATCAATATTGTATCAAATAATGCGAAGTGCCATCTCCGGATGAGAGGTTGAATATACTGATCGAATCATATATTGGGCGCTTCAGGATTAAAGCAAAATTGAAATGAAAGTGATAATGGATGCTCTAAAAGGCCACAGCTCCAAAGAAAAGCTAAACCTCTAGCGCGACTTTGCATCATTTTCTGTGAAACCCTTCATTTACAGTCGATTGTCTCCTTGTGGTGACCTTCATTGCTCAGGTCGATTTCCAAGCGTAGAAACAGTGGCGGATTCAGATCTTCAAGCGAGTGAGGACCGTTCATCCAAATCCTAAGAGAAGAGATGGGCCCGGTCTCCAATATTCCGGATGGTGTTTTTGTTGAGCTATATATTCCTATGAAAAGACAAACAAAAAAGGACAATCACACGGTATAGACCTGTGTGGTGTCCAGGTTTCTTTTGTTGAGTGGAATTTTAATAAAATGGGTGTTTTCTCACTTACGTTATTTTAATGAAAACCGAATTTTTGAAATGCTCACCAGGCATAACACTTGGGCCTTTCGATTTCCGATTTGTTGGACAAATATCAAGCACTTTTATGTTCTTCTCTTTTTTGTTTTCGATTTCCAAGTTTTGTAAAATTCTCTTACTCATTAAAACACTATTCTTCCCAACACGTTACCTTTGCTTTCTGTTGTCTGTAAATATTTACCCTTTATTTTAGTCGGAGAACCTTAGTGCACACGACCCTTGTGTTTGAATTATGCTCACTATTTCTCGTCCGTGATTTTATTATTTTAGTTGAAATTGTTTCAAATTTTACTGTTTGTATATGGCGAACTTTGTTAAGTAACTGAATTAAAATACATACACCTTATTCGATAGCATATAATACGTGCGGATATTTTGCGACTCGCGTTGTATTTTTCCGAACCCGGCAGGGGGGAGAGGGGGGGGGAAATACGAGCAATAAGCAAAATGTCCGCTCGTATTTTATGCTAAACCATCGAATAAGAGGTTTATTATTCCACCACAAAAAAAAGATGTTATTTTGCAATTGGCTTCTATTTTTTTGGTAAGAGTATTCAGAAACATCCTGATTCCGTCTTTGAGAATGACGTTAACAATGAGCAAATGTTCGCGCGTATTATATGCCAAAGCATTGAATGAAAGGTTAATTATTCTACTGCAAAAAATGTTATTTTGGCTTCTATTTTCTATTTGATTTTCGTCAGCCGGTTCGTCCAGTTCAGCCATAGTTGCTCCCTTTGCATCCGCCGGTATTCGCCCTGTTGTAAACCGGTTCAACCAGGACACTACACTATTTTGCGCGTTCTCTTGACCTTATATGGTAAAATAACATAATAGCGAAATAATAAAGATACTTAATTGAGGCTTAGAACCCGGGGGACGGGGGTACTCCCTATAATGGCCTATACGGGGAGGCTTCGTCCGAAAGGGGTATTTTTTTGCAGGCTTCAGGTATATGAAAGGGTAGGGATTTTACTCTTTGAGGTATACGAAAGGATAGTGAAATCTGTCATTTCTGTCTACAAAAAAGCCCAGAAGAGCAAACAGATACATTTTATTGTTGTGAAACAGTGGAGAAAACGTTCCGGTGTTATGATTTATTCTTGTTTTAAAGACAATGCATTTACAGCAGCTTAAAGGGATGCAAAAATCTAAAAAACATAGCTAATGTGAATGAGGTATCATTTGTCAATGCAAGATGTACGAAAGGGGTGCCTTTTCAGTCACAAATGGCGCATAAGAGGTTAAGGGGTTAAAACTAAGGGCAGAGCCTCTCTGTAGAACTTGTTTTTCTATCCATGGCGTACGTTCATCTACTAGAGCAACGTACGTGATATCGGTTTCTTTGAAAGATCTCCGGCGCAATATTTTGTAACATTCATCCTGGAGTGTTTCAAGAGGTTCTTTAACTCTTTTAAGTCAATACTCCATCATACTTTTTTGCTAGAGAATAACATAATAGTGGCCCTAAGATAAAAAAGATAAAACAGAAAATGTTTGAATTTCAAGGCACGTTTTATGACGAATTTTTGGGTGGATCTGGGAGTGGTTCAGGGGCTCTGTTGAAATGAATCTGCTCACTTCTCACAGAACTTTAGTCAAAGTGACGCAAGAAAACACACGTTAATATTCCCCTCTTAATGTTACGAACATGTTTTTGAGGACCGAAATTTCAGTCTTTTTCGGGGAAACATGCAGCAGGCATGTGGCAGTCGTTTATTTGAACCCCTTCAAATTAGATCCTAGATCATTCGCAAAAAATTAATTCAGGAGCCATGATCGGGGTAGGAGTTCGTAAACAACACAAAGAAAGCACAGAAGCATACCACGGTGTTGGTATTAAGAGTCGAATTTGTTTACAAATTTTGTGGCACACCGATCGGTAAAAAGCTGATCCCATCTCCATACGCTTGCCGAGAACTGTTTGCGGCTCCAAGCCAACAGCTACCACATATGTACGGTGGAGCTGGCGATTAAAGGGGTGCTTTGCACCCTCCTCGGCAGTAAAGACAAGGTCTGTGATCGTAAGTGAGGCCGTGCTGGATACTTGGATACCTTGCTTACTTGGATACCTTTTCAGTAATGGGGTCTATTCCATCGAAGTGGCGAAATGTGCTATTTTAAGCACAAATTGTGCCGTCTCGTGTGACGTGCGCGCACATTTATTGCGAAGGAATATTGCGAAGGAAATTACAGGATGGCACTGAACGCACGAGGTAACGCAAGAGTATCGAATTATTACTATGACAACGACCCTCTAGAAAGGGATTTTGGATTAAATGTATTTTAAACAAATCCAAAACCGAATTCATAGTGATTGGGTCTCGGCAAAGGTTAACTAAAGGACTCTTGACCGATCTCCTGCTCTTGCGATTGATAATTCCCCAATCTCTCAAGTTGCCTGTACCAAATATCTTGGGGTCCAGGTCGACGCGCACCTTTCCCGAAATACACACATTACTGAAGTCTCTAAAAAAAAGTAGCTTCGGGCATTAGTGCCCGAAATCGCTGTCGTCCTTTCGTTCCTTCGGTAACCTTAATTTGCACGTAGAATTCGATAATCCAGCCACAGTTTGATTATTGTGACATAGTGTGGAATAATTGCAGGGCAACTAATGCTACGAAGCTGCAGAAGCTCCAAAATCGCGCTGCCAGGATTTTGACTTACACTGACGACGACGCTGAAGTCGAGCCACTTTTTCAGCAGTTAAATTGGACTCAACTTGCATGCTCCTCCTCTTGAACTCCACACACTGAGTAAACATGGTTTACAAATGTACTCACGGTTTAGCACCTGAATATTTACAGGATAGATTTGTAAACCGTGTTTCGAATTATTTCTTGAGAGATTCCTCTAATAAATTTGAAGTCCCTCTCCTCCGTACCAATTATCTTAAAAATAGTTTTCGTTGATAGCGGGCTGGTCTTATGGAACAGTTTGCCTTTGACTCTTCGGCAAGCAGAATCCATACCCTTTTTAAAATCTGGCTGCAAGGAATTCTTCAAATAATATGCACTCGGCATCCATGGAAAGCAGGCTAACTTAATTTATATACTATTTATTATTTATTCATTATTAAATACTGTATGTACATCTGTTTTTATTCTATTTATGATCATTTGACAATTATTCGCTGAAGGCGAAGTCAACATTGTTGAATAAGTCGAAGTCGAGGGATTATTCAACAATATTAACTGAGCCTGAGGCGAATAATTGTTTTAGTATAATTGGAATCTGAACAACAGAGAAATCGCCAATTAACACTTTCAAATTTGCTGTTTAATTTCTCAATAAGCCTCAAGCACATGCGCTACGTAGGGGGTCTCACGAACGAGCAAATGATCACATGATAAACATTTCAAAACGAACTTCTTTGATTTCATGTCAAAGTTTCAAACAAGCGGACAACAGTCAGAAAGACCGCTCAGTTGTTCCTCTATTTGCTGGAAAACAGCTCTTTACAAAAACAAAGTCAAAGGAAATAGCTGCAAGGGCTAACAATTACTTGTTGATGTTAATATTCAACGTGAAAGAACATCCATGAAAGCTGCCCGATGGTAAAATCGCACTTGGGTTTAGGCCGTTGGCAATGAAGACGTTTTGTTCGTCTTGAATGGTGGAAATGTTGGTTGCGGTTGTTGGAACAGCTACTACTTCAGCTGGAGTGCTTAGGACTGCTTTGGTTGACCCACAGGTTGAGGAAGACGGTGCAGCTTGCTCTGGAATTGACGTAGGGTTGGCCTTTCACAGTAACTTTCGATGCTTGCGTCGCTTTTATGGCCAGTCACTGCTTTAGTTTGCCGTGTCTCCACGTTCACTGAAGAAAGAACGGTGACTGTTGTGGCCCTGAGAGAGTGGTTAGTGAAATATGGCTGGATCCCGGCTCTCTGGGTCATGTTCTTCAGCATAGTTTCCAGGGTGTTGTGGCCTAAAACCTTCCTCTAGAACCAGATGCTATCCTCTTCTGGACTGGACCTTACATTTGCATCCTTTGGCCGCTGGAATAACGCATCCACCTCTGGATTCAGATGGAAAAGGTACGCTTTAATCGTCTTAACCGGGCATCTTTTGGAACCAGGGCATGAAAATATTTTCTCATCTCCGTGATCTTCACTGCCATCAATGCGGCCCGGGTGATTTTCAGTGGAGAGCACTACGCCTGGTTCTGCTTTATTTAGCTCAAAGAATTCTTCACCTGTAGCTGTCACCGTCAGACGGAGCACAGATTTCTTCATTAAACTTTGAATTTCTCTCCGTCTTTTCCCGAGATAGAGAGAAACGTAAAACCATGTTGTCTGCAGCAAAGTAAGAGGATTTTTTGTTTCCGCACTCGCCAATTCTCTTGCTTCAAACAGCTTTTGCACTACTTCCGCTGTTAACGGATTTTTGTGAACCGTAACGGCAATTAACCCTGTACTGGCAAGGTGCTTAAGGTAGGAATTTACAGCTTTATTTGCCTCGTTAAATTGAATTGTGTCGCAAATGAAGAATTTCTTATTTATAGGCGGTGAGCGTAGATAGCGATCTAGGGCTGCCCTGATAGACAACAGACTTTTCTTCTTGTAATGACTTCCGTCTTTCTTTCTTGCTGATAAGTAAAACTTTGAGAGACAGTTGTTCATTTCTGTCCCTTCCATGGACTCAAACTCAGTTGTGAAATCAGGTTGTTGTGCAAACCATTCTGAGAAAAAAATTAAACAGCAAGTTCAGCTTTTGTTATCGATCTGTGACAGTTTGTTAAGTTTCAAAATAGAATAATAAGACTAGCGGAAGAAGTTGACTTACCTTTGAAAAGTCTTACACCATACTTCGTAGCATTTTGTGTTGATTTCGGGACCGCATTGACCTTTACTTCTCTGATTTCCTCGTCCGAAACGTTTGCAAAACGGCTGCTGGCAGCCATTTTGTTTTGGTCCTATATTCACCGCGCCAGGCGGTGAATATAGCGTCATATGCGAAACTGCTCAACCAATCAGATGGCAGAAAACTCTTTGTTCAGCTTTCCATTTATACTAAATTGTTATATTAGGTAAGATCATAGGTTACATGTATACATTTTATAAGAATTGCTTAGAATTTTATATTATTTATATGCCTGATGTTTTTACCTAGTTTAAATAAAGTTACTTGACTTGACTTCTTGCTATCGTATTGTGATGCCACAATACTCAAACTCCATTCGGGCATACCCAACATATCCGTGCAGGCCCTGTTCAAGCAACTTGAGTTTTTTTTCTGGTATGCTAACTGCGTAAGTCTTTAAGTCCAGCTGGTTACCTGATGTCTGAAGTCAAGGCCAGGTCATTGTAAGATGAAAAGAAGTTAAAAGATCATGAGGGTCTCAATGTGATGGATGAGGTTTGACAGTTGACGGTTGACGGTTGACAATTTAATGTTAGAGCTTTTGACGGTTATTTTGAATAGGATTAAATTTAGTGCAAGAGTTTAATAGCCTACGCCTCACTAAACAACTAAAATCTGGTTTAGACCGTCTTAACTCTGGTTAAGTCCGTCTGCAAAACAGCGCCGAAATCTTTGTTGTCGGCCCCCACCCGTGTACCAAGATTTGAGTACGCGCCATGATTGGTCTGTTTAAAACGTCATCGTCAAATTGCCAATCAGGATGAAGGAAAATTCGAAGCGCACTTCCGGTAATTCGTCGAGTCCGTTCGGGGGCCCAGAATATGTACAATGGATCTCGGCGCTGCTTTTCAGACGTTACTAACCGAGCTTAATGACGTCTACAATGCAGGCTAAGAGCTTAATTACCTACAGTCGAACCTCCACTAACGGCCACCTCTCTACCAAGGCCAATGTTTTTGGCAGACAGTCCATACATTGACCCTTGTTAAAACCTCTCCAGAACGGCACTTTTTTCTGTCCCTAAGGTGGCCGTTGTGGAGAGGTTCAACTGTATTATCTTCTGCGGTAATTTTAATTACAATTATTATAGTTGCTATTTATAATAATTATGTTTTGAGCTTTGCCTTGACCTTTCACTTATGGTATTTTAAAATACTTTCAAATAAGCAAGTTGTAAGAAATTTCACTGTCTAGAGAGAGTTTTTTTGACAACATGGGAAGTGGTTTTTCCAGTTAAATGAAATAAGATGTTCTTTAAGAGTCAAAAGTCTATCAAGATCATCTGAAGTAGTGAGATTTGAAGTACCTTGAAACATTTTGAGGGTTAACATTAACGTGCACTTGTAAAAAATATATATCTTTTTCGAAGGCTGATAGCTTAAATTTGGGCCTTTTGACGGCTGATGGCCTAACCAATTGAGACCCTCCATCACGCTTGCAGGAACTAGATTTCCTGGCTAGATTTTGCTTTTGCAGTAACGGCACCCTTAAATAACCAATTAGGGGAAGGAGTTGGTATTTTTTTAGTACCCCGGTTTTCAACCAGTTATATTTAAGTACTCTCCTTTCATTTAGCTAGGAATACAATTATGCCTCCTCTGGGTTTCTCTTTCTGAGCGCAAACAGTTACAACGACCCGACATTTCAAATAACAGCGCCATAACTCTTTACTGGAACGTACATGTATACAGTCATATAGTTTCACCTGTTTACAAAAAACTATTCTTGACTTCCAGTTTTTATTTAGCGATTCATCATTTTAATCTTACAGTTTTTCCTTTTACCTACTACTTAACTTTGTTGAATGTCACCGACTTTCTCGGACCCAGTTAAGTAAATAAGCAATTTTGGTGAACGTCAAATTTTGTGATGCATCCAGTATAAAGGATTAAATTAACTGCAAAAACCGTGGGCGAAGGTCCTGCTAGTTGTAAAGGTTGGATCTCTAGAAAAGAGATCTAATCAACCAAAATATAAAGAATCAAGAACGAGAAGTCCAAAGACTACTGCAAAGCTGATTCAAAACGTGTATTGTTTTTTATAACAGTATTTCGGCTGGCCATACCAGCCTTCTTCAGGTTTACAGATGTTAATGAACTTCTGTAGGAATAACAATATTACATAGATGGAGAATGTCGTAATGAAAATTGTTTAAAAGGGAGAGGCGGAAAGGACGTACAACATAAAAACTGGAAAGGAAAAAATACTAAGGATATTGATTACAATAATTCGTCACGGCGGTCCAGGATATGAGGTTCAAGAGTCATGGGCTTATCTATCAAATGCGACTCTTGCCTTACGAACAGAGTCACGTAAAGAACGAATTTCTCTAGTGGGATTAACTGCATGTCAGTATGAGAATGGTTAGAGTGAGAGAGAAAGTGTTCAGAAACAGTAGTGGGTTTAGATTTAATGTTAGTTTTGTCGACTGCACGTCTGTGTTCGTTAAATCTGTCTTTGAGACGTCGGTTAGTTTCACCTACTGTAAATTACAACGGTTACATTGAACCATGTAGATTACATTTTTAGTGTTACAAGTAATGTGTGAACTGATGGAGCGTGTTGCACCTGTAGAGTAAAAGGTATAACTTGTGAGGCCGTTAGTAACGTATGGACAAGTGGCACAATTCTGTCCACAGCGAAAGAGCCTGGCGGAAAATGATTGGTGGAGATAACGGGTAATTGTACTTTAACTATAAGTCACGAAAATTAGAGCTACGTCTGTAAGCAACAAAAGGCGGTTGCTTAAAGACGTCTTTGCAACGGTTAGAGGAGTGTAAGATGTTAAAATGTTTGCGTAGGATATTAGAAATGCGTGGAAGTGCTGGGTTATATGTGACAACAAATGGTACAACATCGTTAGAAGCTTTAGGTTTGTCTGTAACGCGTTAGTTCGAGAAATATTAGCAGCGCGTAGGAACTGTTATTCTAGGAAATTATTATTATAACCACGAGTAAGGAGATATGTTTTAAGTTTGTTAATGCTTCAAATTTTGTGTTCAAGCAAATTTTCGGGCAAACCGCTCGGTCTGCATTGGTAACTAGAGAGGAGGCGAGCCACCTGAGGGTAAAAATCGTCTTGGCCTAACACTGATTTTCGAAAAAGAGATTGATGCAAAATCTCCTTCTTTTTAAAAGCAGGCACAAATTCTTTTCGAATGGCGAAAACGATTTCAAAACGACAGTTGTGGAGGCGATTTATTTAAAAACAAACAATTTCTGTTTTCATAAAATATAAAATCTATTAGTTTGAACGGGGCCTAACACAGTTACATTTTAACGTTCCTTTTCAACAAAACAAAAGGATCAGTATTTTAAAAGCATATTACTTTGCAGCTCAGGTCGTAAGTTTGTATGGGAAGGAAACGACTTTTATGTCAAAGATTGGAGGATAATACTCCCATCGTCCCCTGCCAGCAGAAGAGCATTATTATGTGAAAGTGTGTAACCACCAATCCAAATTCTGGCACCACTGTTTAACCGTGTAATAAATGAATTACACAATAATTTCAAACAATTTTTATTCTTCTTTGTTAATCTTTTCCATCGTTAAAAAAGTAACATACTCATTGTCAGACTCTATAGAAGGTTTAATGGGAAGAGACATTAGTAGAAACCTCGAGTATTGTCTTTTTATAATGTCAGGTAAACCTGCATCAGTGCACCCGGCCCCCTCAAGGGACTCCCTCTTTAGTAGTTCATGTTGCCAGGAAGTCATCATGCAGTTTTCCTCTATAAAAGCACTTACATGAGGAAACAGTTCAGATGCTGATTCCAAAAAATATATATACCTTGTGTCCACATCTCTTCGAAATCTGTAATATCATCAAACAACAAGACCAAAACAAAGTACCAAATTAAAAAGTTAAGATAAAGGATTAATTACGTTTATTAAATTGGATCATTAGCGCTATTCTAACCTTTATAACTCAACTGAGCTTCCTCTTTTAAAGCAAACAGGCACAATTTTTTTTCACATTTTTTGGTCCATCAAAAAATGTATTTAGTAGTTCTGAAGTTCATAAATGTGTCCTCTGAAAAAAAAAACACTTTTCAATTTTGGCCATCGAAAATTGCATTTTCCGGGTACGAAATGTCCGAAAATACAATCTTCCCAAACGACAGTGTAAATTTAGAATCTGATGAACGAAAATGCTCCTTTGGACATCATGCAATAGTTTCGTGTCAAAGACAAGGAAATGCATAATGAATAGAATGGACCTTTATGTACGTAATAAAATACGAGACTGCTACCAATAAAAAATCGAAGTGAATTCTAATTGAAAAGCCTAGCTACCAGTAACACCGTGAAGCAATGCAATTTGACACCAAAGTCGAACGAACACGTCTCTCTAACCATATTTCCGATATCATGGACATCGGAGAAGGGGACAACACTTGGGTCATGCTTGTCTGACTTGACTTTACGCAAGAGCGTTACTGATCAACTAAGAAAAATTGTAAAATTCAGCCTCAAGTTTCAATTTAAAGACCAGAAAGTTAACATAAGAAGCCTACTACCACATTCCTGTCGGCAATATAGAGCCTTTTCACTGCCAATCAGCCCAAATTCTATCTAGTGTCAATCACTTTTTTTAATTTTTGAAGAAAAATCACTGACCATACTGACTTCAAATCTAGTGTTCTAGCTCCTGTTCCATTACCCAGACCTTCCAGTTAAGACCCGGGCTTCTAATATTTTCCTACCCCAAGCCATGCAGTTTGGATCCGGCTATTACCGCCCCCTCCCCCTAGGGGATTGTCCCGAGTGCTCCGAATGCACTATTGGTAGCATGCCTATCTAAGCACAGTATTTGACACTAAAAACACCCCTACAACCCCTTTGGCAAAACAAATCTTGTAAATCATGAATGATATATAGCTGTAGCTGTTACTTACTTTGCACCCACACATGTGCAGGATAGGCAAGATCGTTTGTATAGGTATAAGGTTCGATTGAACCAGTGTCCGTGCACCAATAAAAGTTCCAGTTATAAGCGTGCCTCAACTCAGTCGCGTTGCATCCTTCTGTTTGGTCACGCTGGGCAGCGCACTCTTCGAAGGTTTGTTCCAACTTCTCCACTCAAAAGCGTTCATCCTTGAGTTGTACACCAACTGAAGGGATGTTTTCTCCATTCTAGGAAATGCGTTATTTTTAGTCACTAGAATAGTGAAAAGTAAAAGAAGTTCAATGGCGAAAAATACTGAATACTTACTTGTTTTTACCCACACAAATGGAGGGTATGTAAGATTATTTGTATTGGTTTATAAGGTTCGATCAAATCAGGGTTTGTACACCAATAACAGTTCCAGTTGTAAGCGTGCTACAATTCAATCGCCTTGGATCCTTTTGTGTGCTCACATTGAGCTCGGCACTGCTGGAAGGTTTGCACCGCGCCTACTTCTCCTCTTAAAAACTGCCGCCCCTTAAGTGTACACGAACTGTTGTTAGGTCTTATCCATTCTAGAAACAAAGTGTCATACTATATTAATAACAATGGTAGAAATGGTAATAATGACACTATTTATTTGAATAGGGTGCATATAATTACAGTCAGACTGTAGTCTCCCTTCTAGCTCTATGAAACTTAAATACTAAATACTAAAGTACTAAGATGGTGAATAATTGAAATATCAGGTTAAAAAAGGCGTGAATTTACTCGAATCATCATCATCGTCATCATCATCATCATCATCATACTGGTGTAACTATTCTCCAAAGGCAGTGATAGAAAATGGCCCAATGATGTTACTGTGGGATTTCAGAATTCAGACAGATTACCATTTAGACCACAATAGACCTGATATTGTCGTGCTATAAGAGCACGGAAGGGTACACCTTATTGTCCACGAAGCCTGCCTTTCTTATACTTGCGTCGCAGTGAAAAAAAAGGGCGAAGATGGACCACTACAGTTTGGACTTAAAAGTGGAATTGCAAAAGATCTGAAACTGCAGAAGTGTATCTATCATCTCTATGGTAATTGGTGAATTTGGGACTTAGAATAACCACCTGAGGATGTGGATCAGCAAGATGGTAACACTTTGGATTATTGCATTGCTCCAGAAAACTTATTGTTTCGTTGGGAACAGCCAAGATATGAAGAGGGAACCCTAGTTTTTCAGTTACCATACTGGCTCTCATTGAACACGAACTGTAAATATTGTTTCCCTTAAAACAAGCAGGAAAATGAACCATATACTGATCGTTCATTATAATAATGATGCCAACGTTCTTTTGTGGAGACTTTAACGAGTTTGCAAGTACCTTTTTATTGAAGTAAGAAAACATGAAATGTACGTATGTATCGATGAGTTAGTAAAAATTAATTAGTTCCGGCGGCGGAAAAATTAGCACACTTAAATATCTGGGCCTGGTTCTTCGAAAGATGGTTTAATAATAACCCAGGATTAAGACAAATTTTGAGGCAAGATTTTCTTGTCTAACAACATGCAACTCGAACTTACAAAATACTGTTGAGCCTTCTCCGAGATATGAGCAATACGTAGAAAGGTAAAATATAAAAACCAATGGTAATCCTGGATTAGCACTTATCGGCCTTTCAGGAACCAAGCTCAAGAGTTTTAAAGTCGCAATATCAAGATCAAGATGTACACGGACACGGTAGTAAAACAAGTCTTCTTGTACAGGTTGCGAGACGTGCAAGATCAAAGTTGCTGACAATGAAAGCCAGACCTCGGTTCCAACACAAATGCCTCAAGAGGATTATGGGTATCTTCAGACCGTATATGGTGTTTAAAGTGAAAGGATAAGTATAGCAGTAAAGAAGAGACGCTGGAAGTAGCTTGGACATGTGATGAGTACGTAGACAGGACGTCATTGTGTAATGCAATGCACTGTCTTGAATACCTGGCTCCAGTTGTTTAAAAGCTGGATAACAATATGCACTGGAAAGATAGATATTTATTCCGCAGATAGCGTTATTCACCTTCCGAAAAACTATATTGCTGATAAAAGCGAAACGTTGGACAACGAGGAAACGGACAGTAGAAAAGGAGAGAAGAGAGACGGGCCCTTAGGGGGCGTGGGATCAAGCAATAGCTTGTGCTACAGATAGGGTAGGTTGATCAGAGGCCTTATGTGCAACAGATCTACTTGGGCTTGTTATCTCGCCGATCTGACATTCTACTCTCGAAGAACTGGCTTGATTTGTTGACTGCGGCCCAAAGTAGTTTTGGATGTTTACAGTGCAGTTGTGGAATTGCTGAACTGCTGGGTCGTTTGTTCGTGTAATTGGAGACTGGACGTTAGAATACTGATGGGCGAGAGAATAAGCGCTTGCTTGGCTGATGGCTGCACCTAGCGAAGTTGATGAAGACGTTGCATATTTGCTCGATGGCACAACAACATCTGTTGAAGGTGGAACTGGCAATGAATTCAAGCTTTGCGGCGATGCTTTGGAATAACTTGTCGTTGTGGATGGTCCAGAATAGCCACTTATGATATGTGACAGCGTTCTCCTTTCTTCTTCATCAATCTGGTCGTAGTCATCGAGCGAGGTTTCGTTTGCATGGCCCGTGATTTGAATTATTTTGTGCCTTGGTTGTCCGGCTTTCTTCAATTTGGCGACAACTGCTTTTCTGGTGGAATGATTTGAAATCTTTTTTCCATCAATGCTGATCGTCTGTGCTAGGGTCTTCATAATGCTGCCAAGTTTGTGTTCGCCCATCCTGGACTTGGCATACCAAACTTCGGTTTTCGGACGCTGTATTATTGCCAAGTACAAAGGCCCAGAAGTTCGCATTTCTAATGGGCGCCTTCTCAGAAATTCTTCAAAAAGCCGGACTGGATCTCTTGGTCCACCGTCTGTGGCCCACATCTCTTAAGGAGTTTTTCTGTGTTTCGCTGAAAGGCCACCGGAACGGGTCTTTGTTGGATTTTCATTGAAACGAACGCACTTTGCCAATTCGCCTCCCTGGATCTGGATCCACGCAACTTCAAAATCTTGTACATAAGCGTCGTAATGGTCTTGACGGCCACGAAATCCGAAGTGCTCGGACAAATTTTTGAAGTTAACGTTTGTGAGAGCCACTCCATCGTGGTCGCCTAACAGACCACTTGACTTGACCAGAAGGACTCTTCTTCGGCAGAGTTGTACTGCAGGGCGCGATTCTTTCTCTTGCCGTAGCCATTCGTTCGTAGTTGTTTTGCTTTTGCTTAAAGAACAGCCCTCGAAGATGAGAACTCCAGACTATTTATCAGACTGTATGGATATTTCTGGGTGGATAGGTACCGTTCCAGGGCCGCTTGCGGTTCATACTCTGAGCCGTCTTGCTTTCTCACTTCCAGATAAAATTTTTGGAGGACTCCGTCTAAATTTGCGGGCGCCATTGTTTCTATACTCTCGTTGATTTGACGTGACTTTGCCCAGGAATACCAAACTCTCATCCACGTATTTGTACTTCTTTTTGTGTTCTTGTTTTGTGCTTCTTTAATTGTTTCTTGGATTGGTCAGTGGAAGTAAGTGGAAACCTGGACTCGTCTGGTGCCGGTAAGTTGTTTGTTGTTTCCGCCAGGACCGCTCGCTCGCTCTCTCAGTTTGTTGTATTTAAGACTTCAGGGACTGTATCGCTGTTTTCTTTACTTCCAAGGCTTTCTAAATCAATTGTATTAAACAAGCTGTCAAAGTCTAAAGAAAAAATGTCCGAATAAAAGTCACTGGACCAGTTAGTTTCCTCCATTTTTCTTTTCCAGTTGAAGCTGGACAGCTTACCTGGTCACAATTTTTTCATTGATTTTGATTGGTTATCATGTGCCATGTAGTGAAATTTCATTGGCTAGTGGCATTTGCTACTTGATTTTCATTGGTTCTTTAACTGTCCGATTTGACCTGTCCGATTACAAGCTTCTGGTAATCGGACAGGTCAAATCGGACAGGTTTGGAGTTACATAGCAAAATTAAGCTATAAATATAGGCTGTTAAGAACCAATCATATTCAAGCATTTTGTTATTGACAAAATTAACGAATAAATAGGTAACTAATTTTCGTACTGGATTTATTTATTCATTTTTTGTTTTTTAAAAAAATCGGAGCTCAGGTGCAGTTATTCCCCAGCCATCCGTTGGAACAGACGAAACTAGACTAATATATAGATTTAGCCAAGCCTAAAAGCGGAGCTCCCGATTTCATTACAATAATAATAACGATAATAATGATGATGATGAAGATTGTTTTATTCACACTGGTACACAATACGATATAACCTCGTTGCAAATACTGATACCCCCCAGTCGGTATCGGGATGTAATCTAGCCTACGTGTAGCCGCAACCCACTCCCGACAAAGGAAGAAGAGGAGTCAAAGAAAACTACGAAAAAAGTAACACGTAGTTAGATAAGGTTTAAAGAGTAGGAAAGAAAAGGTCTTAAAAGTTGAAACTAAAACTAAAACTCTATAACTTTAAAACAGCACAAGAAAAGATTAACTTATCCAAGGTGAATTCACACAACAAAGTCATATATGGTATAATAAATACATTAATTTCATATACTGGCAATGCAGAATGAAGAAATAAATTCAGGGAAGATCACCACAGTTATCAATGCAACTTTGGCACTGTACCTAACGTACCTAACCATTCATATAGTCATTCTCCAATTTCCACAGCAGCTGGTCAATTAGCCTGGCAATTCCTCAGAGGTTGTGGTGGGAAACAGTTAGATGTCATGTGACCTCGAAGTAACTAATGAGAATGGTGCTGGGAAATATTTAGATTCTTGGAAAACAAAATTAACTGTTTCCCATGGGCCAAGTCTTTAAGTGATTTGTGATGTTAATATTTTAAAAAATTTATAGCTGCATGGAAATTCATCAAACCTCCCTGGAAGGTCAGTTGTTGGTCATTCACGGGTAATAGTGCACTGTTACCCTCTGATGTGAATGATTTTTGCGATGTTGCCTGCTTAGAGAATATTGGCACCAAAAAGTTTCATTGTTAGATGTCAGGTGACATTGAAATAACCAATGAGTGTGCACATGGTTGGAAAGAAATTTCCAGCTATAATAACAATGTTTCTTAATATATCATTGTTGTTGGAGAGAAAAAGGAATGGACTGGATTCAAGTAAATAAAATCTTTTCTTCTGTCATCCTCCGTTTCCACTTCACCAGGCTTTGGAAACTCATAGTCCACACCAACTGCCCTTGCTCTAGCAATTAGGCGGTCATCTTCTAAGTGGCTACTATTATTTACTTCTGGTAGAGGTTGCTGTGTTTCCTGCACATTGCTTGCTCCCTCAATTGGGCCATTTTCTACCGCAGGAGTGTGTTGTTCCAACTCTTCTCCTAGTAAATGAATTATTTGTATTAACCAACTACACAATTCATATAAGCTATGGGGCTAGTGGATTCTATTTTTTATCATGCCTGAGGGATAATAGAGTTGTGATTCTTGGGCTAACAGATGCAAGCTACAGCCTTCCCGAAGGACAAGCACAAAACTGACCTCCTTTTCTTCGCACCCTAGTACTGCATGCTTGTATAACTGTACAAGAATTACTATTATAAAGCTGTATCTGTGGAAGTGTTCTCAAAACCTGATTTCAAATAGAAAATACACAATATTTCTACTTTTGAAACTTCGGATAATACAACAACCTTGACAAACATTTTCTAAGTGCTGATATTTCATAAACCAGTCATCAAATATAATGGGAGTGACCCAACCAATGAACTCATTATTATAATCCAAAAAAATAATTATCTCTATGAGAATTCAATGTATTTTAACTTTGTCCTAGTCAAAGTAATGCAACCCTAAGGTAAGTTTTCCCATAATAATAATGCACGATCAAATACAAACAGAACAAAAATCCTACAATCCAGTCATGGAGAATTAAGTACAGACATGATGACTTGTCATGTTTACCACAACAACAACACTTTAATTACATGACAAAAGGTCTAATCAATGAATTATACAGTGTTTTTGTTACAAATAAATATGATGAATTCTGGGACTCATCTTGTGAGAAAATCATGAGTCCCAGTCCAGAACCAATGAGTCCCAGTTAAAAAAAATGAGTCCAAAATGGAAAATGTTTGGGCCTTTATGTACCAGCCACAGACAGTTAATCTGAAGACACACTCCAAAACTCTATATTATAGTATACTGAAATTAAAATATAGTTCTTCTATTTTAAAGCAGAAGTCAACAAAGGCTAAAACAAATATGCATCACTAAACAACAACCATAACTGCCACAGAAATTACACGTACGGGATATTTCTACAAATACACACGTTCAGATCGATATATCCATGAATTATTTTATGTCTTTGGCCATTTTTATGTGTAAGGAACATAGATAGAATCCAGAGGTAACAAAATCACTGATTATATAGCTGCTCTTTTGAGTCCATGTAAAAAATATATATATGAAAGTTTTAACATTCTTATTTGTTACACACACACGCCCACCCACACCTTTATTAATTTCAAAATCTTGGTTACAAAAATGAAAACAAAAACAACCCACAATGAATAAATAAATAAAAATAATCAGGTAAATTCATAAAATAAAATATTGAGAAAAAAAGTGTTACAAGAAAAAGGAAAGATTACTTAGGTAAGACAACAGAGCATAATTAATTACACCAAAAAGGGGGAAGTTTTAAAAGTATACATGCTTCCCACCAGCAAACTGTGGCACTTAATTAGTTCTGATAAATTTCTATTGTTTATTGGCCCAATCACAGTTTTTCATTCTCTGATAAATTTGCATTATATTTCTTTCTTTTTGCATTATGTTTCCTTGTTTTTGCATTGTGTTTACTAAAAAGTACACTGCTCTATGCCAATCAAATTCACAGAGAAATTTTTTCATGTATATTATTAACTTTCATAATAAAATACCATCTACCATAAACAACTACCGGTATATCAGTACCTGCTGAATGACTTTGCTCTTGTTCACCTGGCAGAGAGCTTTCCATGCTACATTCAAGTTGGAGGACTTCACTTTCACGTTCTTCTATGGCTAAGAAGATAAGATATAATCTTAATTAGTTGGGCAAGCAGATTGTGACACCTGAGGCTGATTGGTTCTTATATATTTCTATTGTTCAGTGTTATGTATCGGTCAAATTGAAGCTTCAACATGCCCCCCCCCCCCCCCCCGGGCATACCCCGGGCATTTGACACCTTTGCCGTCCCGGGGAGGAGGGAATTTGATTATCAGAGTCTTCCAGGGGGTGGGGAATTTGATCCCCAGGCTTTAGGGGTGGGGAATTTGAACTGCACCCTCGATTTCATGTAAAATCTTTGGCGTGACGAGCTATCATGGGGGACGCGGTGTTAGAGGATTTTCGAGGAAAAGATTGTGCCTTTGTGGCCAATTGGTTACAAGGAAAGGGCTTAAACAAGCTTTGTGCCGTTTTTGAAGTATTTAAATTTTAAAATTTTTAATACTGGATTCAGGCTTTGAATGTATGAATGTATGTTATTGTTGTGTTTACAATGAAATACAATACCTATGCCAGCGATTCAACACTACAACATAAAATAGAATAAAATAAAATAAAAAGATCAGGTCAACTACTTTGACCTACTGCAAGTATGTTAATTTATACCGTGAGCGATGATGCATGTCAGTGAAATGGTCATGATGTAGTAATCTCAATAGGTGGGATCTTTTTTTATAGAACCCTTTGGATGTTGCATGATGAAGAAAAGCTGAGCATTCAGTGACCTTGTAGCAGCGATTTCTGCCGCTTTGCACGAGTTTTTTGTTCGTAGTAAATACGCTAACAGTGTTTTTGTTATATTTATAAAGATTTTGTTCGACAACTGAAGGCGTTTCCGCCGTCCTTCTGTCCTTTTTGTGCCTGTGAAATGTCCCCAGGATGGGGGCATTTGATCACCTGAATGGACCCTAGTGTGGGGCATTTGAACGGCATTTTGGGCCCAGGTAGGGGGGAATTTGAACAATAATTTTCAAAAAAGTCAAATGCCCGGGGGGTTGCCCGGGGGGGGGTGTGGCATGTTGAAGCTTCGATTTGACCGATACATTATCCAGAAGTTTTAGAGTAGCCAGCTCCCAAAGCAAAGAAACTGGTGCCTGACACCAAGCACTGATAAAGCGAGAGTACTGTATCTAAGGGAGGGGTTTGGGGGCATTAAGCCCAGAGATCTGAGAAGTTTTGCTCGTTATTTACCACCTTTTCCAGAGTTCTCCCAAAAACCAAGTGAGTTATCATGCTGGTAAATCCATAGAAAATGTGGTCTTTTACTTTTATAAAATAACTTTAAAGCATGTTTCAGTTTACTATGAGATTACCAGCACAATAAACTATTGGTTTTTAACCAATCAGAATGCATGTACTATCTTAGTTATTTTATAATTAAAAAATATTATCTCGCAATGTCTCATCAAAAATCATTCAATAAATATATCGATAATACCATTAGCAAAAGGCAAATTGTCATACACCAAAGAGCTTTTTGTACGACAAGCTATTGTTTTTGTTTCTTTTAGGACCTTCTGAAAAATTCAAGATAAAAGGTACAGACAGTTTTTTTTACTGTTTTGAGTCATAAGAGTAGCCAGCGAAACCACCAGTCGCCTGCGCTTCTGGAGAACACTGATTGTTCACAGGTTTTCATTCTCTGAGAAATTTGCACTTTATTTCCTTATTTTTGCATTATGTTTCCTTGTTTTTTTTACTGTGTTTACTAAAAACTGCACTGCTCTAAGCCAATCTCATTCAAGAAATTTTTCCATGTATATTTATTAAGTTTTATAATAAATACCATCTACCATGAACTATGTCAGTACCTGCTGATTGACTTTGCTCTTGTTCACCAAGCAGAGAGCATTTTCTGCTACATTCAACCGGGAGGACCTGACTTTCATGTTCTTCCATGGCTAAGAAGATAAGCAAGCAGATTGTGACACCTGGGGCTCATTGGTTCTTATATATTTCTATTGTTCAGTGTTCTCCAGAAGTTTTAGAGTAGCCAGCTCCCAATGTAAAGTAACTGGTGCCTGACACCAAGAGCTGGTAAAGCGAGAGTACCGTATCTAAGGGGGGGGTTTGGGGGCATGAGGCCCAAAGATCTGATAAGTTAAGCTAGTGGTTTACAAGCTTTTCCAGTCTTCTCCCAACATCCCAAGTGGGTTATCACACCAGCAAACCTTTAGAAAATGTGGTCTTTTACTTTTATAAAATAACTTTAAAGCATGTTTCAGTTTTCTATGATTTTACCGGCACAATAAACTATTGGTTTTTAACCAATCAGAATGCACGTACTATCTTAGTTATTTTATAATTAAAAATTATTCCACGAGGGCACGTTGGATATGAGATGGAAAATAGCTAACGAGACGCATAGCGCCGAGTTGGCAATAATCATCTCATCCAACAAGCGCAAGTGGAATAATTATTTTATTAAAAACAATTAGAACAAACCAGAAAAGACAAGGGAGTTCCGCTATTCACATGTCACATGTCTATCAGAACTGTCAACGCATGAACCGACTCTCCTGGACTGGATGAATGAAAAATCAAAACATTGTAAAGATGAACACTTTTAAAAACTCATCGAGATTCTAGGATTTTACACAGCGGGACAGCTAAAAAAACCTGGCAGATAATGTGAAGAAAAATAATTCTTAACAGCCATCAAAATTACTGTGAATTTGGACTTTTGGAGCAGTTACAAAAGTAAGAACAACGGAGAAAAACTATTACCTTGGTCGCTTGTTATGACGTTGTTTGAAGCCACAAGCTGGTTTTGCTGAACAAGAAAAGAAGCTTTACTGACGCCTCGATTGCTGTAGTGAATGGCTGCATAGCGTGTATTCTAGTTGCTTGTGATTTATATTCTTCATGTCAGATAAACAAGCCGCAGCTATCTATCGGCAAGTGCCTCAGCGAGTGGCTTCGCAACCATGAATAAACAACACCTGTCTTCTTTTGTAGCTGTTCAAGGCACTTTAGTTCCATGTATTTTCATGTGTTTTTCGATAAACTTTCAAACAAGCTCTCGTGGCTTTTTTGTTTGTTTGTTATTTTCCCGATGAAATTGCAGGTTCTAGTATTCTAAGAAATGAATTAACACGATTTGCTTTGGGTGCCGTTTTATCCTTCGCGGAAAAAAATGGAACTTACGAAAAATTGAAGATAAAAGTTACA
The DNA here is from genome assembly GCA_964035525.1 of Porites cylindrica. Lineage (NCBI taxonomy): Eukaryota > Metazoa > Cnidaria > Anthozoa > Scleractinia > Poritidae > Porites > Porites cylindrica. The sequence goes on from OZ037775.1 coordinate 27,422,729, forward strand.
GACAGTTTTTTTTTATGTTTTGACTCATAAGAGTAGCTGGCACTTTGGAAAAGAGTTCCCAGTGAAACTGCCAGTTGCCCGCGCTTCTGGAGAACACTGATTGTTTATTAGCCAATCACAGGTTTTCATTCTCTGAGAAATTCGCACTTTATTTCCTTATTTTTGCATTATGTTTCCTTGTTTTTGTACTGTGTTTACTAAAAACTGCACCGCTCTAAGCCAATCTGATTCAAGAAATTTTTCCACGTATATTAGTAAGTTTTATAGGAAAATTCATTACCTGACGAGGGAATTCCACGTTAAATTGCACACGAAAACCGATATCGGTTTTCAAGTGCAATTTAACGTGGAATTCACGAGTCAGGTAATGGATTTTCCTTGAATCGCATAATCAAATAAAAATCAGAAAAAAAAAGAAAACACCAATAATATTGTTTGTTTTTATCCTGAGCACGCGCCCCAGAAAGCCATTTCAAAGTCAAATGTCAAACCTATCATTGCATTAGCGAATAGGAAGCAAGGTCAGTCATACACGTTTGAATCTTTGACAACTTTTTTTGTACCTTGTGCTTGTTTTTACATTTGTTTTCAAACTTTTTTACACATGAACAAGCTTCACACTAATTGTAAGGATAAATAGAGGTATTTCACTGAATTTACAAGCCGGTTATCTATAATCCTTTTTAGCTAACAAAGAACGGCTCTGTATAATTTGGAATAACAAAGATATAAGAATAGATGGAAAACCAGTCTTTTATAAATCTTATTATGACTCGGGGTTATGTATTATTAAAGATCTCTTGTTCAATCTCGACAATATAGAATCCTTTAATGCAATCAATAACATAATTGAGAAAGCTAATTTTCTTACATGGACAGGTCTCAGGCATGCAATTCCTTCTATTCTGAAAACAATAGAGTATACTACCTTTACAGAAAACACTTATTTTACAAAGGGGAATGAGATTTTTGATATAGCGGAAAAGAAAACGAAAGACTACTACTCTTTAATAATATCAAATAAAGCACAATTACCTAGTAATGCAAAGAATTTAAAACATGATTTTGGCTTATCTGACGAAGACTTAAAAATTGCTTACAACCTTCCCCACCAGACAACACAGGAGCCTTACGTCAAATCCTTTCAATATAAAGTTTTAAATTCAATACTTTACACTAATGCAAAACTTTTTAAAATTGGATATCTCCAGCATGACAAATGTACTTTTTGCAAGACTGAACAGGAAACATTATGTCACTTTCTATTTTACTGTCAGCACTCAAATATGTTGTGGAAAAATGTTGAACAGTATTATTTAACAATAACAAAGGAATTTCACGGGTTGTGTTTACGAGAGGTTATAATTGGAATAACGATGTCAAAATGCCCCTTGTTAAATTATCTGATATTAATTGGTAAATTGTATTTATGGGATTGCAGAAAGAAACAGGTACTTCCAAACATCGAAGGTTTCAAATTTAAAGTAAGAATTAAATACCAAGTTGAAAAATATATTTCCACTAAGAATAATAAATTAGAAACCTTTTATGAAAAATGGCCAAAAGACATTTCTCCCCTTTAATTAAGTTCGTGAGTTTGTAATTAAAAATGTAATCTTTTATTAGACACTTTTTTTTTGTTTTTTTGTATTTTTTATTTTTGTATGTGTGGTTATGTTTTCGTTTTTATTTCAGAGCGTACTGTAAATATTAAGTGTTAATCTCTCTTTTATCTACATAATTAAGTATTAATTAATTCTTTGTAAAATAAGCCTCATTCGGCAATTGCGCGGCTGTTTTGTGGCTGTTATGTATATAATTGTGAAATGTAGATAATTGTAAGTATGTCTGTTACTGCGGTTGTTTAGAACTTTGTAATTATTTTCTTTTTAAGTAGTTCTTTGTAATTATAGTAATAAATGTCTTGAATAAAAAAATAAAAAAATAAAAAAAATATAATCCTTTTTCAAATTGGTCATTTGCTCGCGAAGGAAAATAATTTACACCTTTTACCTCTTCGGTAGCAAAACTGAAAGAAATGAAGTGTCCAAGGCAAAGCACTGAAAGTTTAACGTTGCGATTGATATAAGGTAAGTACCTTGAAATGTTTTAAAAATGCTGTTCAAGTTCAGCTCTGTTTTGTACTTTTCTAAGTACCACGACTCAGGATGAATGCAAGTGGCGTACTCTTTTTCGTGTTTTCAGGGACAATGTGATCTTTGAAGGTATTTATTTTTTTCTTCTGTATATGTGACAATTGACCCTGGCACTTCCTCCATTGTCGCTTCTCCGTTTTGTTTGTTTGAATTTGGCTTGTTATTTTCTGGGCTGTGTCGACAGGATTTTCTTGTTTTCTCATTGTCGCTAGCGAAAGGGGTTTTTTATACCTCTCCAAGAATTTGTAGTTTAGTTCAAAACAAGGAAGAACCTCCCGATCACTTTAAAAAATGCTTTTGTTTGTTTTTAACTATTTATTTATTTAGTCACTCACAAAACCTTATGCAACATAAACAAAAGGTGTTAATTAAATTATAAAATTAATGTGACAAGGAAGTCTAACGAAGCTTGAAGCTTATATTAATAGGCTTCCTTCAACTACCTAGAGAACTAAATTCATGGCTGAGTGCAGAGTGAGCAAGATCAGAAAATTAAGCGACAGATCGGCTATCAGTGAGATAATTCTTTAAATTTTTTGTAACAACAAATATAGAAGGAGAGCTAATTAGTGAAACAGGCAACGAATTCCAGATTTTAGGTCCTCGGTAAAGGATGCTGAATTGCTTTATATTTGATCTACAAAAATGAGGTCTATACTGAGAGGCCAGTCGAATTTTGGTATTGATGGACTTCAGATTACTACTTAAGAACAAGTCACGAAAGCTACTAGGCAAAAGATTATGGTGATAACAATACATAAAAGTAGTGACAGAAAATAAATTAATACTAAATATGTCAAGGACTTTAAGCTGGCTAAACAAAGGGGCGGTATTTGCTAGATAGTGAGCTTTTGTTATGAGCCGCACTAGACGCTTTTGCAAAAGGTAAATACAGTTTAGGTTGGAACAGTAGGTGGAGGACCAGGCAACATTACAGTATGTTAAGAAAGGATATACAAAAGGTGACAATGATTTTGAAAACATTTTAAAATGACATTGTAGAAAACCTTTTTTGCAGTTGTTGTGTTACAATTTGACGATAGTTGTTACGTAGATGCGAAAAAACATCCCTTAGCCTCGTTTTCAACTTGCAATTCCACACTGAATACCTCTCTTCGTTAACCAATCAGAATGCGTGATTTTACTCAATTATGCAATTCTATAATAAATACCATTTACCACACCGTAATTTTTAGGGAGTTATTATAACTCCAAAAATGGAGTAAAAATTTTAGGTACAGGATAACCCCTTTTTTGGGGTTATTTTAACTCCTAATTTAACTCCGAATTTGGGGTCATTTTTACTCCTGAAAAAGAGTTCTTTTTACTCCCAGTCTTGGAGTTAAAATTACTCCGAAATGGGGTTACTTGTACTCCTTACAGGGGTTGTTTTCACCCTTTTTGGAGTTAATTTAACTCTGAAAGTGGAGTAAAAATTTTAGGTACAGGATAACTCCTTTTTTGGGGTTATTTTAACTCCTCAAAATCTGTGGTCACTTTTACTCCTGAAAAAGAGTTCTTTAAACTCCTTTTTGGAGTTAAAATAACTCTACGAAAAATAACTCCACTGTAAGGAGTTAAATTAGCCCCACTAGAGGAGTTATTATAACTCCCTGAAAATTACAGTGCATGAAGTATATCAGTACCTGCTGAGTGACTTTGCTCTTGTTCACCAGTGCAGAGAGCATTCCATGCTACATTCAACCTGGAGGACCTGACTTTCATGTTCTTCCATGGCTAAGAGGATAAGATAAAATCTTTAGTTGGGCAAGAATTTTCCCTCACCCCTACATACACCTATTGTTCAAAGAAAACATGTCAGAACAATACTGAGCCAAAAGTTGTGATTTCTGGTTTAACTCTTATGGGGAATTGTTTGAGTAATCATTTATTAATGATCGTTAATTAACTAGTTACGGAGGTGTCAAATGTCTTATATAAACGAGCGCACATTCTTAACCGGTCATCTTTTGTTAGATCCGGAGGCGACGCGTAACCTCTTCGAGGGCCTGAATTTCTCCACCGATGCTTGTCTTCAAGGGGGGGGTGCCACTTGCCAAACACAGTGTATCAGTTTTGTTTTTCCTGATTGCATTTCTCTCCAATCTCTTCACATTAATGCTCTGGAACTGTTCACTATCGTTGTCGCTCTAAAACACTGGGCTCCTCAGTTACAAGGTCGAAAATTCATCGTGGCATGTGATAACTCCGCGGCTGTTACGGTCATCTCATCCAATGCATCAAAAGATCCTTTTATGCAGCGCTGCCTACGCCAGTTATGGTTCACCTCTGCTCTCTTTGACTTTGAAGTCCGCGCGCTCCATGTTCCTGGCACACACAATCAGTTTGCTGATTGTCTTAGTCGCTGGCACTCCGATCCTTCAGCTCGCGACAGCTTTTATCGCTTTTGTAGTGACTTTAATCAAGTTTTCTATTTTCAAGATGTTGACTCTGCTTGTTTTTCTTTCGATGTTGCGTGACACTCTTTTATTTAGTTTTGTTTTTCTCTTGTAGACCTCCCTCCGGGATCAGGTCAGCATTCCCGGTCAGATGTTTCTATCGTCACATTGCAGTCTTTCGTCTCACGTCTCATCTCCTGTGCACACGCACCATCGACACAGAAGAATATAGCTGCTCATATTCGTAGTTATCGGACTTTTTGTGACCTGAGGGCTCTTCAGTCCTTTCCTATTAGTGTTAAATCGATTAGCTTGTATGTAGCATATTTAGTCGCGCAGAAACGGGCTTACGGTACCGTGCTTAACCATATTAGTAGTCTTAAACACGCTCATCAACTTGCCGGGTCTGAACTCACTTGGAGTTCCGATTACCGCTTTCAGCTTTTATTACGAGGCGCCAAGCGTTTTCTGGGTGCGGCCGTTTCTCGTAAATCGGCCATGACACCTTCAATTTTGCATGCCGCGTTTGATCTTTTCAATTTTTCTTTACCGCTACATGCGGCTATGTGGGCTCTGTTTTTAGTTGCTTTCTTCACCTTTTTGCGTAAATCCAATCTAGTACTCGATAATCCGAGGCAAATCTCCCCCAAGGTTATCACGCGGGCAGATTTGGTTTTCACGTCTTCGGGCGCAAATATCCATGTTTCAGCCACGAAGACCATTCAGTGTCAGCAACGCTCTCTTATTTTGCCAATTCCCGTGATTCCTGGCTCTCGCCTTTGTCCGATTTCGGCTTTGCGACGCCATTTCGCGCTCAACCCGGGCCCCGTGTCTGCCCCCCTTTTTTCAGTTTCCTCCGGGTCGGGTTTAGTACCAATTACTTACAAGCAATTTTGCGCTTTTCTTTCGCGGGTTATTTCTACGCTCAATTTAGATCCGTCCCTTTACTCTCCTCATAGTTTTCGAAGGGGTGGGGCGACTTTCGCATTTGATTGCCATATTCCATCCGAAATAATCAAACTGCAGGGAGACTGGAAGAGCGACGCTTATCTTGTTTATTTAGAATTATCTCAGACACAAAAACAGCAGGCAGCCAAGGCTATGGCCCTAACGCTTCAGTCTATGTTTTCCGACTAAGTTTTATTATCGACTTATGCCTTAGTCTTCTTTCAACCCACTACCAACATTCTCACTCTAGTTTGGGCACTTTGGCGTCTTGGTTTATTGTCAAGCTATCGGTCAGCTTTCTCCGCTTGGTTCAATAAACTTATTTTGCCCAAACTCTCGTGTCGTCTTGGTAACGTGGGTTGATTGAGTAATCATTTATTAATGATCGTTAATTAACTAGTTACGGAGGTGTCAAATGTCTTATATAAACGAGCGCACATTCTTAACCGGTCATCTTTTGTTAGATCCGGAGGCGACGCGTAACCTCTTGCCCACCTCTCCCCCCCTTATATCTCAGTATTCTTGTTGAGTTTATTACCATATTGTCCCTTCGTTTCATTTAATTTAATCTAGTTGCGTCTTGGTTTATTGTCAAGCTATCGGTCAGCTTTCTCCGCTTGGTTCAATAAACTTATTTTGCCCAAACTCTCGTGTCGTCTTGGTAACGTGGGTTGATTTAAAGAATAAACGAGCTGAGCTTGACAATATTCTTGGAAATTTTAGTTACTACACTGTACCCTCCAATGAATGAACAACTTGATAACCACACTCAAAACTGGTTTATAATATTTCCCCATCTCTCAACACAAGGAGTTTTTGAGCATTTATGATCACATAATTTTTGTCTTAATTTGGCTATTACTGCAAAGTACAATGTCTTCAATACAGTAAAAACCTAGCTGTGACTAAGAACCTGGCTTTTAGGAACCTGTTTGGCTAAACTTGCCAGTTATAATTAGGCCCCAGGCTCTATACAAGAACCTGTTTAGCCCAATAGTTGACACACATCTTTATTTTCTCAAATTTATAAAAAAAATTCTATACACCCGGAAAATATTCAGGTGAACCTCTTTGGGAGACATAAGCTGCAATGTTTTTTTCCTGCAGAAAATAAGAACCTTTTCATTTTAGAAAAATAGACAAATTTTTTGCCAATAACTATTTTTGTAAGAACGTACCTGTTAATGCAATGGGAAAATCCAGGTTCTTACCTACGAGTTTTTACTGTCTTTTGACCGGTCCGAGCTAAAATTTGTTTGGCAGGTAATAATTTATTTTGACCGGTTAGTAACTAGACATGACCGAGCTTAAATTTGTTTGGCCTGTCA
>OZ037775.1:27434559-27454559 GCA_964035525.1 Porites cylindrica
CTGGGAATATGTGCTCCAAAAAAGTGCAAAAGAGGAGGGAATAAAAGGTAAAGATGTTAAATACCGTATTTGTTTGACCCATAGACTGAATCAGCTTAGTCATTGACTTGTTACAGACGCCAAGGTGAAGCGACAACGACTGCAACAAATAGTGAATCAGGCCGGATATTCGTAGAAAACAGGAAAACAAAATTATTGATACAACGTGCGCTAAAGAACAATGAAATTTATGACGTATCGGCTTTTTCTGAAGGATTTCAGGCAATGGGTTCTTCATTTAAGCGATTAGTGTTACGTAGACCGCGATATAAGGTAGTTATTAGTTGGCCTTCAATTCCCTTTAGCTTTATGCTCTTTCAGGCGCGACGAGACTTGATAATCATGATGATGAATTCCGTTTGCATCGTGTCTATTTCAAGTAAAAGGATTTTTCACTCTGGGCAGTTAGCCTTCTTAACGTTATGAACAGCAAACAATGTTTAAGTGTGGGCGTTGGCCAAATTTTAAAAGGTTCAGTCGAAAGAGGTTTTGTTAAAAAGAGCGTTTAAACTGTGTTTTAATAACCAGCATGCCATATTTTGCCACATTCATGTGCATGTTAGAGTGTTTCAAGAGGTACTTTTATCCCTTTAAGTCAATACAATTTTGGAACTTCCGACAATAAACAAAATAACGAACCGTACATGAATAAAACAGGTAATGTTATGCTGTTTAAGGTACATTTCATCACGATCCAGTCTTGAGCCGATCTTCGGTCAGGTCGGTCTAACCCTGTAAGCTGAAACTGGTATAACCTTTATAAAACTTGCAGTTATGACAAATACCTGATAAATTAAAGGTTACAAAACGGACGCAAAAATTCACTTGACTTTCAGCAATAAAAGAGCTTCAATTTCCTTTTCTGGGAATGAAGTAAACAGAGGCAAGGGCTCATCGGTCCTGAAACTCCGCCCTAGATATTCACGCTTTTAAGTTGTTTCGATATAGTTTTTCAGAGGCCATACCGATATTTTTCAATCGCTTTAAAGGTGATTTTATCCTTGTCTGATCGCTATACAATTTTCACCAGTGATTAAACATAGATTGAAATTTGTCAAAACGTGGGTTTAGTAAAATCGATATTACTATGACAACAATAAACAAAAACTCAAACATGCAGAATTTTTCACTTCTTACGGAGATCTTTTGTTGAACACCAAACTTTAAGTTCCTAGTGCTGGATTTTCAGTAGCTGGTCTAGATCACACAAAATTCGGCTTTTACCAATTTCAAAGATTTTTGTTTATTGTTGTCATAGTAATATCGATTATACTTAAAACTACGCTTTAAATCTTTCAAGCCAATACTCCGTCTGAAGAACACATATGTGAGAAATCAGAAGAGTGGATAAAAGATAAATAAAAAAGCAAATAGTGAGATTTTTAATCACGTTTAGGGATAATGACAAACGCAAATTTTTTATTATATGGTTGACCTCGTTAATCCTTTACTTGTTTACTGTTCATTCTAATAGCAAGAGGAAATCAGTAGATGATTCACGCTAGTTTTATCCATAAGAATTGTTTTCAGCTGTTTCTATCCGCTCATTAATTATTTTGAGAATTTCTCAACTCGAATATGGGGTTTCCCTTTCACTGCACTCTATTCATTGTACTCGTATTTCCGACTAACATTGTGTGTAAGTTAACTTACATGTCCTACATGTTTTTAACCTGCGATCAAGCAAGATTTTTTCCAGAGAAGCGAACGCCGACTATAATACGTGCTCTTCCTGATCTCACGGAGTTTTGTTTTCTTTTAAGAATTTTCGCCAAGCTCATCTTTGCCGCCATTTTGAAGGCGTCATCGATTCCTAATAGTGTAATATACAGTAAATATTTTTAGCACTAATCACAGATAATGATTGATAATTATTAGAAATGGAATTTATCAAGAGCGCATATATTATATACAGTCCATGCTTTAAATCCTTTATACACTCTATAAATGTTGAGCCTTAAAGTGGTGGGGTGGTACCGGTTATTATTCATCGACTGGCGGGGGGGGGGGGGTCACTTGATTTTTGGGAGAGCAAAAGGGGGCTCAGTCTTAACTGAAAACCCAAAGGGGGCATCGCTGAAAACTTTGGAAGGATTCAGAGGGGGAAACCACTCAAACTTGCTTGGAAAATGAAGACATGTGGGGGGGGGGGATCGGCGAGAGTCATCAAAAGTTATTAGGGGGGGTCACTTCAGTGATGTAACATCCAAAGGGGGGATCGGCTAAATTTCGTCTTGTTTGGCCCAAAATCCTCCTCCCCAGGCGATAAATAATGACCGGTGTCTTAGTGATGCTGGAAACTAAAATAGTTGGGACCTTGGTTCCTGGTACGTTCAACTGTGCTGGGTAGGTTTTAGGTGAAAGGCCAGACGAATTGCAACGCCTGACCCTCTAGGGTGGGGGTTGGGCGATGGGTTAATGTCCCATTCCAGTAAAAAACTGAATCTACCGTATTTATTCGATTAACCGCCCTGGGCGCTTATTAAATTTTTGGACCTTGAGAGTGGGCGCTTATTCGAGGCTGGGCGCTTATTAAATTTTCACCATTTTGACAAAAAACATATTAATGCTAATAACAAAACGCTAAGAAGTAACAAAGCAAGGTTTCTGTGGAATACGCTGAAGGAAACGCCGTCCTCGGGGAAGTCTATTATTAGAATTTATTCACTCAAGTGGGTGGGGTGGGTGTGAGCACTTATTTGAGTTTGATTGGGAGAAGAAGCGGGTGGGCGCTTATTCGAGGCTGGGCGCTTATTCGAGGTGGGCGCTAATTCGAGGTTGGGCGCTTATTCGAATAAATACGATAATCAGATTTTTCAAGATAGCAGTTGGCGGAGAAGTGTAGAGAAGCTTATATGTAACGGAGCGCGAATTATCGACGTAAGGCAACGTAGCTCAGTCCCTTATTCTGCGGTTGAACTTTGAAAAAAAAGAAAAGAAAAGAAAAGAAACAGTCTGCATGTATAGATTGTTCTTTATTTAAACCAATGCAAAACATTCTAGCGTTATTTTTTCAAATATTAATCAATGTTTAAGACGGAATCCATCAGGAAATTGAGAGTAATTTTAATTTTCAGCGGTCAAACACCTTGTACCAGAATAAACAACATCGCATTTTTTTTTTTTTTTTTTTACATTTTTCAAGGGCTATAGATATATACCTCTTATTAGCCGAGTTTTCGGTCCGTACTGTAAATTACGGACCAAATTTTTTTCCGTCGATTTATGGCCCAAGCGCGAAGCCTGTTTTGGGGGACCGGAAACAAGTGCAGGACGCACGATTTGACAGTCATTTGACAGGTGTCAGAAAAGAAAGTTTTCATTGGCGCACGAAAACAATAGCACATAACAAAAGCGAGAAAAAACAAATTCGCCATGTTAAAAAAGTTTATTCGGTCAAAACTAAGAGCACTGTAAGTTTTAGCTCTTTAATGTAACGCTGGAGTATTTTGGAAACCGAAACTGTGTCTGTCTAGAAGTCATTTCCATCTTTCCTCCGTTTGTCCTTGTAAAAAAACACTGCAAAAGGCAAACAAGCTTTTCAAGGTAAGTTTGCTGTCATTGTCGAAGGATTCGCTCGTTAATTGTTTTTGGAAAACCTCTCTTTCTGCCAGTTCATTCTCGTCTTCAGTTGTGATCTGCGTTAAAATTTTCAAACACTGACTAGAATTCTCTTCCTCGGTAAGGTTACGATTCAGTTTCTACAAAAGCTTCGTTCTCATTAAACAAAGGTAGGTTAAAATTTGGAAAGGCAAAGTCAACATTCCAGTCTTCAGGGTTTACATACCGATTTCAAAATATATTCAGTGGAAACTAAGAGCAGTGTAAGTATTCACTCGTTAGTGTGACGCTGGAGTCTTTTGAAAACTGGTCATTATTGTGTCTGGCTCGAACTCGCTTCTATCTTTCTTTCGTTGGTCTTTGAAAAACACTGCAAATTGCAAAGAAGCTTGTCAAGATGATGGTGCAGGTATGTTTGTTATCATATTTGTTGAAGGAAATACTCATTTTCTCTTAGGCAAAACATCTCGAATCTCTGCCAGTCGATTTTCGTCTTCTTAACTGTGTACTACGATAAAATTTTCAAACACCGACTAGAATCCTCTTCGATAAGATTACGAAATAGTTTCTTCATGGCCTTCGCTCATAAATAAACACAGTTTAAAATGTTGAAGGCCAAAGTCAACATCCAAGTCCTCAAGGTCGACAGGCGTCTTATAACTTTATTTAAACATTTTTTCCGAGGTAAAGAGATTTAGACCTCCGAAATGAACATTTTCTTTAAAAGTTTTGGTCCTTATAGCAAGTTACGGACCGCAAATTGACCAATCGCATGGCGAAAACAGACTCAGCCATATAATAAAATTAGTTATCTGTAACAACACCAAAGATTATTTCTCATTGGAGCCCGAGAAAATAGATGTCAAATTTCACAAAGAGTGTGAAAACACAGCTAAAATACTGAAAATTTCATGTGTAAGGTGTCATTTCGTGAAATTTGACATTTATTTTCTCGGGCTCTCATGAGAAATTTTCTTTGGTGTTAAATTTTCTTTGGTGAAAAATGTAAAAAGAATGCGATATTGTTTACTGGTACAAGGTTTTTGTCCACTGAAAATTAAAACTACTCAATTTTGCTGGATTCCGTCTTAAAAGTTTATCTTTTCAATGATGCCAACCGAGAGAAAGTCGACTCGGCTATAGATGCTTTTGACAGATTTGACTGTTCCAAGTCATTTAGATCATGTTCTAGAAGAAGAAGTCGCAAAAGATTTAGCTTTGACCAAAAATATATCAAAATTATTCTGCGCCTGTATGACTGTTATGAAACGTTTCTAAAATTGTCTTTAAGCTTGTGTTTACGTTGAATAAGCGACGTAAGGACCTTTCGCATTCTTTTGCTTCATTTTCTCTCGGTGATGCAGTCAGTTTGAAGCCTTGTATTTTTTACTTTTGGTATTATAACATATGTCGGTTTCTGCTACTTTAACAAATTAAAGCGTCAGACGTTTGGTGATGCCAGTCAGCGACCATGCCATGGCCTATAAAAAATAATAATAATAAAAAAAACGTTCGTTCATTAATATCAAACAAGCATATCTACCAATTTGACCTTGCACTTTACCCGGTACGGTCGTAAAATTAAGGAAAATCTGCGCCATTTTGACATTTATTTGATAGGAGGAGCAAAGTTTGATGGCTCGAAAGGAATCTCCCACTTGGATAAAATTTATAATACTTAATATATAGGTGATGCTCTTAATGTGCTGCTCTTTTTCGTTACCGTGGCAACAGCTTGGAGGGGTCTCTAAAGTTTAGTCACGACCAAGATAAAAAGATAACACGTTAACTTCACATGTGAAAAGATCACCGTTGCTATGGCTACAAAATAAATCGCTCTTTTCGCAGCAAAAACTATGAAAGTGAAATGGTTTGGTTTATATAATAAATAGAACATTACATGACGGCTTAAAAAAATTCTCTTCTCCCCGTCGGGTTGAAATACATTCAGATTTCGTATCTCCGTGCACCTGTAATATCCTCTATATAAATACTCCTGTTTCTTATCAAAATGTTATATTGCGTATCATCAGCTTACTTGCGACAGCAGCAGTGATTTGTCGGAACCTTGCATCCATAGTCAAGCCGAGAGCAGCGATACGGGATATCCGGAGGACAGGGGTCCTTATGATAGGTACATACCCCAACGGGCCAGTCACACGGGTTCTTCTCTGGAAGAGTTTCTTTGAAACGACAAAAGGAAAAAAGTTCACAGTGAAGAAAATAATATATAATCATGCACTTAGCAATCCCTTCGTGATTAGTTATCAGGTCGATGTTTCTGTTAGATGTTTCGACATCAATTACTGATACAACGAAAAACATTTAATATTGATCATTTTGCAATGACCTTGTAACTTTAGTTCTGTATCAGCTGTAACTTCCTGTATCTCGCGCTGTATTTGTAAGTGTAACTTCATTTTATCTCTTGTATTTGCACCATCTAATATCTTGTCCTAGTAACTACCTGCCGCGATTAGCTATCACTACTTGCCGGTAGATACCTCTCCCCCTGTAATTCATGTTGTAATAAAGTTTGTTGTTATTTGTTGTTTGTCATTCGGAAGACCGATCTTATATCTCATAGTAAATGCCAGTTGGACCCTTGCGATAAGTGGTTAAAAGGGGAAATAAAAGTAGATTCCGGGTGTCGCTCGTCAGTCACTTGACCTGTATCGTTTTCAAAATCTGCATATTTTTTCTCCTTTACGGGTACTGAGTGAGTAGGCTCCAATAGTTTTTAAAACCCTGAGTGCTAGTCCGAACCTACATAAATTATGTACTGCCTCCCACTGCGACACCGACTGATCTAGTAAACCCTGCCGCGGTTACACATTGCCTCATTGAAGAGGAAACATAAATAAGGTTTTAACATAAACCAGCTGTTGCTAAGTACTATATACACCTTAAAATTTGATGCATTTCTGCAGCTCGACAAATTGTTTATAATTATAATTAGTATTAGTATTATTATTTTTATAATTATTCAAATACATGTTCAGAAATAAAGTTTCCATTATTATTATTATTATTATTATTATTATTATTATTATTATTATTATTATTATTATTATTATTATTATTATTATTATTATTATTATTATTATTATTATTATTATTATTATTATGGCAGTACAAACGTCTGGATGCCCAGAGTAAAAAATAAAAGCTTTGGCTGGGCGGCAAACCGTAACCAGCCGCAGTATCGACTAAAATTTATGGTAACAATTACACAATAATTTGCGCAAAAAAAATAAACTAAAATAAAATAAATAAATAATAATAAAAACCTGAGTAAAAATTATTTGATAAGAGTGTCATAAAACTGAATAAATAAACAAATATTATTATTATTATTAATTTGCTTTGGAAAGCACAAAAAAGGTAAAACAGTGAAGAAGTGATATGTCAGGAACGAGGGGAGGTGCTTTATCACGGGTTCCAAACAATTAGAAACAGAACAGATGAAAGCACTCGATCGGCCTATGGCCTCGTGCTCTCGTCTGTAATAAGAAATTATGGGGTGACACGTTTTCTCTGGTACAATCTTTTTTTTTTAATATATAAGAATGTTGTTTTTTCGGGCCAGGCTGAATATTCCTATTTTTCTGCCGATTTTAGCTTGAAAATATTCTTGTATTATTCTTGAATTATAAAGAATTTATCATATCCCTTTAGCGGCTTGTTCATTTTTTTTTCCTGTATACTATAGATATGTATTTCATGTACCGTCCATCGAACTGTCATTAGCACTCAAAATAATCATCCTTTTCGAAATCCCAGCCTCGGGTTTATTCTTAAATATTCTTAAAATTTTGCACATTTCAGACTCGATATTCTTATAATATAAAATATATTCTTATAGAAAAAAAAAGAGTGTTTGCATTGTTTCCATGAGTTGTGTTAATCAATAAAGCATCTCATTAAAATGCAAGTGTTTGATCTCAGCTAGATGAAAAACATGTTTCACCTCAGATGAAAACTCTGGTGTTTCATTAGTTGTCAAGATTCATTCACCTGACCCGAATGGTCGTCATTTATTGGTTTTTGACTGCATGAATACTTCATGAGTTTGAGAATACCAAATGAAAGTCGTGACTTACGTCGCACCCACACATGTGCTGGGTAGGCGAGATCATGTTTGTTGGTATAAGGTCGGATCAAATCTGGTCTCGTACACCAGTAACAGTTCCAGTTGTAAGCAAACCACATTTCAACCGCATTGCATCCTCGTATTTTGTTACATTGGCGGGCACACTGCCAAAAGTATTGTTTCACGCCTTTTTTTCCACTCAAAAACTTTCTCCCTTGTATTGTACACCAGTGGTAGGGAATTTTTTTCCATCCTAGAAATAATATATAATATATAGTTATAATTGAGTCTAAAATACAGTGCATTCTATATCCATGAGTTCTTCATAAAAAGTTTGACATAGTTCAGTAGTGTGTACTAGAATACCTGTTATCGCATAGGACCTTAGTATCCTTAGTATATGGATTTTACTTATCTACACCAAGCATATTTAACGACTATTATCAGCGAAATTCTGCAAGCTCACTAACTTAAAATTAATACATTGCAATATCTTTCCCTATCCGTGATATGAAGTTTAATTGCAATTTTTTTATATTGCAATTTGTTTTCATTAATTAAATAAAGGTCGCTTACTGGACATTTAAAACAAGGAAACTAGTTTAATTATCCGGCTCAAAATTAAAGTGATCATGGTCGCTTACGACAACTAGCCCGAGAATCTAACGGCCGATAATTTCGATATATAAAGCTTAACAAAATGACCGAAAAAGCCAATGGAAGTTAGCGGGGGAAGCTAAGCGCACCAAAACATGAATACTGGTTTGTCTTGTTTCACTGTCTTACAGGAGCTGTATCACAGCAGTCCAGTTCATTTTGTTTAATTTTGCCAATCACTCGCCCTCAATCGCTAAAGTAAGTGAAGAAATTACATGTACATGACAAAATCAGAGATCCCAGACAAACAAATACCTCTCCAGAGCATTATTTTTGAAGTTGCAAGCAGCAGGGATCAACTTTGAAAAACTGTTAAGCTGAACAGTTTCCAAAAACCCTAATTTCAATCCGTTTCAATCTTCTTCAGTTTTGCCCATCCGTGGCATCTCTTGTTTCTGTTATGTTATTTTAACCTTCCTTTAAAGTTTTAAGCGGTTATTTTTATGTTTCTCTTAATTTAACGGGCACTTTGTAATTTCCTAATTTGCCTGAATTTCGTGACACAGCTCCTTTAATCTACTAGATCAGTTCGATAAGCTGTACCCATGAACTCTGAAAAATTGGAATCATGAAGACCAAACGGAAAGAAAAAACGACAAATCCACGACTCCCGAGACCAGTCGACAGAAATGTCACGACTCGGATACACAACATTACCCGAGACCTATCACGATTTCGAGATTGGGCCAAATTTTTCAGAGACCCACGTTTTTTAGGTACCATTCTATATTTGCTTTCGAGTGTTTTTCAAAACTAAATTAGGCTGTTCTTTTTTATGTTGCATATTTTTTAAGACCGAAGAGGTTGATTTAAAGAGACGTTACATTCCGAGTATTTGAGCCTTATTTGTTCACTAAATAATGAAACGGAAGAAAACATGATTATAAGTTTTACTTCCGTAACCAAGGTGAACTTTAGCGGGCGATTCCATTTCATCTGGTTGTGGTTCTCCATCAATAACTTCTGTGGGATCTTCATCAAAATCTTCTTCTCTTAACTCCTCACCATTGACAGAAAATTTTTCATCTAAAAAGTAGGAGGTGTAATTACCTATTAATATCATATGTGTGATTACCTATTGATATTATAGATGACAAATTACGCTCACAATCGCAGGTTTTTGATATGTTTCTCAAATTGATTATCGATAGTAGAACTCCGCGCACTGGCTTAAGTCAGTCATGATTTTAAGAATTTTTCGACAGAATACCTAATAGAATCCTTCTTGGTGTTTTCTTTCGTTGTGTTTAGTTTTTCTAAAGCGTCTTTTATTGCCCTGACATCGTCTTTAAAAACTTTGCCGCCATCTTGGTACTGTGACGTAAGTGACGTTGCCATGGCAATTTTGTCTTTTTTTTGCATGTGAAATAATAAATCAGCCCTGAAATTTCGGAGTAATTTGTCTCCCATAATATCAATAAAAATATTAATCAATTAATTAATCAATTAAGTTACAATTCTAATGAATATCAACTTGATTGTTGCATCCATTTATATTTTAAGCATTTTAGGATTAAGGGGAAGTTAATTTGAAAAAATGAAGGCATGCCACCGATCGTTTACATGTTTGGCGGTATATCTCTCGACAGTGAGATTTCACCAGGAACCAAACATTGACTTTACTAAGCCTATAATGGCAAGAAGGCTTTCATAGAGCGGTTGTTTTAACCCGTAAGCAAGAGTTACCAGTACAGAGCGGCAGGCAAGCACGTGAGAGAAGACGTGGAACAATGATCTTGCAGATTTACTTCATAACTTTTACTTCATAACTTTACATACTCTTTCGTTATGAGAAAAAAAATAGCTTTACATTGTGCACGAGAATAAAAAACCTTCCTCGAGTAAACATCCGCCTCCGAATGAAAGAATGCGGCGTTTATTCGAGGACTATAAGAAACAAACTGCCTCGTGCAACTGAGTAATCTACACCATTTATCCATCCATACATTAAACCTTAAGCATCTTAAGCATCCAACGGTTTAGGAAATGTGATTTTGAAATAAACGCTACGTTCGAAAATACGACGCATCGGAAACGCCTCGGCGTTTCGTCGAGTATTTAATTTATAATTAAAGTCTTTTGCCAAGTGAACAAAGAAGGGCCAAATTATAACAAAAAATATTACCATCAGGTGCTGGAGCTACAGCGGGTTCGTCCAGTTCATTCTCATTCGCTTCTCCATCAGTGATTTCTTTGGAATCTACGTCCAAATCCTCACTATTGATGAGAGGCTCTTTATCTGAAAACCCAAAAAGAAATCTAAGTTACACTTCTGTTGAACTTTAATTTGCTGCTGTTTGATTTGTTGTTGTTCTTCGTTTTTAACGTTTTTTTAGGAGACATTATTTTCAGACAATCTTTCACCGCCGTTTCATTTATCTTATGCTACAGATCTATCCGGGCAACAACAACAAGGTGTACAAGAAACTACACTAAGATAGCATTTTGTCGGCCTGAACACGTCTCAGTGGTTTCCCTGTGAATGCGGTTAAGTTGGCCAGAGTGGACGACCTGTACAAGGCAGTGTCAAAGATTATTATCGAGATTTCCCATCACTCGCTTTGGAAAGTTAATTATCGTTATCCTCATCCACAACAGGCGCGTTATTTATGAAGCGATTCACATGAGTATTCTTTACCCGAAAAACATCAGAACAACCGGGACAGTCGGAATAAAAAGTCTAGAAGCAAGGATGCACACTATCAAGATATACGCACCAAACAAGATAGTCAACCAATACAACTCACTTTTACCCTGAAGATGACTACCAGACAGGTTGTAGGAACGTTAGTCACTGTCAGCAACGTTCGACTGCCCTACTTAGAACTACAGTAGCCTGCGAAAACAGCCGTTTCTGCTCGCTCATTCGCCGCTAAGGACGTTTTGCGAGGAGTGAGGTCTGCGACTCAGCGACAGAAATTCATACTGATTGGTCGACGGAGTAGTTACATTGACTTAGCTATTGTTTACAAATGACAAACAAAAGACAAAAGGCCACGAAGGTCAAATGTAAGCGCGATGAATCTCAAGCAAAACAGTCAAAATTGGTGGAATATATTCTTCTCTAGAAGAAGCATTTGAGTTTTGCTGGAGCTCGTTCGCAGATGAACACAACACTTTAGTAAAATCGACCAGGAGAAACGTAAAATTCAGGGGCACCCAAGGAGAATATAGTTCAAAACCACTTAAACATAGCATTGTTAAACATATTTTAGTATTTAAACGGTAGATTTAGGCATATTTTTATCCCCTAAAATGTTTTCATCTGTTCGGATTTCCTAGCTGAAAGTCTAGTGATCCGAAAATTATAGGGATCAAAACTTAGCTTTTCGAAAATGTCAGCCACAAAAAGGGCTCCCGAAAATTCTAGGTGACCTTTTTAGGGTAAAAATCCGTTAGAAATGGGCAATTATACCATTTTTTAGATGTTCGAAAATCCTAGGAGAGGCAGGCAAGCAAGAAATTTTACAACAAATGTTTCGAAAATTCTAGATCTCAAATCGTCTTCCGAACAGATATTCTTCCGAAAATTGTCGTTGGGTGGCCCTGAAAATTGAACAAATTTGAATGTGGAACCTCATGACCACCGGATATATTACGTAAACATTGATTTACGGCATCAGTATGGAATTTCTGTCGCTGAGTCGCAGACGTTTCTCCGCGCGAAACGTCCCCAGGGGCGAAGAGCGAGGAGAAAAGGCTGTTTTCGGAGACTAGGACTACAGTCACCCTGACGATCTATGCTGCCTTCTTATACAATGACTACTGAGGCTGAAACCAACTATTTTTAATAAAAAATCCTAACGACAGTGGACCGCTGAAAGAACAACTCACCGAAAGGATAAGGATAGAAATGACCTGTTGAATGAGGAAATGTACTAAAAAGCGTTATGCATGGGCAGAACTGTTGTTTTGCTCATAAAACCAATTATTTATTGACACTGTCTTTGTTTTCGTCGTCTTGGTTGCTTGCTAAAGCTACCTATTTCCTTATAAAGACTCGACTAGCAGTAAGCCGATATACATCACAAGTGACTACAATGCAAGACAATAACAATAACATTTTATGATTATTTCTTTAATTGACTAACCCTCGGCGGGAATTTCTTCCAGATCGTCTTTTTCTTCGACATCCATTAGCTCTGTTTCCGGCAATGAACTCTGTAAATGCAGGAATTTAAAAAAAGAAATTAATCCTTCGGTACATTTGCTAAAAGTACTCTGCTGCCTAGTGCGGCTTCGCTGTTTTAGATGGAATACTTGGCGGACCCTACTTTTTGCACGCCATAGTACACGTTACAATCCTGATCAAAGCCTAGGATAAAGTTCAGTTTTAATCAGGGGCCCCTGGTTTTAATCGGCGAAGTTTTCCAACTAGATATCATTAGACCCTGAGTCTGAAAAATTAGGTTTCTTTTTCCTTCTATATTTGAGTCTTTTTAGTAGGAAAAGATTAATTCTGCATTACTGTTTAATTAGCGTATTAAAGACGTACATATTTTAGTCACGGTTCTTAGTTGTTAAAAGGGCTGTGCCATTGGTTAGACGTCATGCACATTCATTGGCTTCCGATTTCCTACCTCCTTCTGTTCAAATTGTACTTCTGCTGGTTTACAAAGCTCTGAATGGACTGGCCCTTGGTACTTGATCGAAGTACCAGAAACCACATCAGGAAACTACGCTCAAATTTCTTAGCACTCCAAACAACTTCAATACTAAATCCTATTGCGATAGGGAATTTCACGTTTCAAGTTATGCCAAGTAAAAACCTAACTTTCTGAGTTGTGATCGGTTGTTCCCACTAGTTTGTAACTATATTTTGCAAAGCAAAAAAAGTTAATGGACTTGTACGTACGTCATGGAATTATATTATATCATGCGTGATTAAAAAAAAGCTAAATACAATTTTCCGTTTTTGTATGTACTGGCCGTAGAAAGAGATTTAACTCAAATGAATACAGTGAAACTCATGAAAAAGCAAAGAAAAACACTTGGAGCTATATCTTTTTTTAAAAAAGTTCACTTACATCTGCGATAAGGGATGCATGAGCTGTAAAAATCATCCCTGCGACTAAAAGCAACAAAAGGCGAGCCATCGTGTAAGCTTGTTGCCTTGATCCTCAACTCGGCGCTATGAAAGAGAAATGACACGACGGCAGTGAAAGCTATCAACTTTATTGACGTCTAAACATGAGTTACTGCACGTTTCTTTGTTCACTACCCATCAATACTGCTCTATACAATTTTAAGTGTCACTGATGCGATCTTTAAGAGTTTTCCGAAAAGCACTTTTAGTGAAATGGAAACTGGTCAAGATAAGGTAAGATTGGGAAGTGATACTTACATTTTTAGAATGTTCCTCTTACCTAACTTAGCACGACTCAATATTTTTACTAAAGGTTGATCAACTGCAGTTGATTCCCTGCTTGTGGGCACACCCACCAGTTATAAAAACATCTGCGCCGGAAAATCTGAGAACTGGAGTAGCCTCTCCAGAGCAAGTAATATGTGCTTGCTTCAAGTGATATGTCCTTCTTCGCAAAGATATTTTATTTAAAAAAAACGGTTGTTGGGGCCCCCGGACAACCTTCTCCAGGAGTAACCACGGAATGGACTAAAATCCCGTCTAGGAGAGAGAAGCAATTGCACCAATAAGTGCTTCATGCTTGAAGGAATGAATTAAGCTCGGACCTTTGGGGCCACCCTGGCATTTGTATGTCTTTTCATTTCCTCATCATTCAGGGCAGTTTTCACACTGGAGACGGATAATCCATCTTCAAAATCCGTCAAAATTGACTGATGACCAGATGGCTTAAGTCAGGTGGATTGTTCATCAAAAAATTAAAGCCGTTCCTTTTTCAAATTATTATCTGTCTAGCGCGAATTATCCAACGCATAACCCGTCTCAGACGGATAATCCGTATCCAGTGTGAAAACGGCCATTGCTAATTGCCTTCTTTTGTCTGAGTCAAACGAAGTTTGAAGTTTTTTTCGTTGGAAAAAAATAAACCAATCAATTCTCTTCGGCAAGTTTAAATATATATTTTATTATTATTTCAAACTGTATAAAGCAAACTTTGAGAAATAACATGATAAAAAAAATTGTAAACTTACACAGAGCCTTGGACTAGGGTGCAGTTACATGTAATATCCCAAAGCCTGAAGAAGACAGGCAGTGCCTTTCGGAAGTATTAGCGCGAAATGCCGGCACAATACTCATTATATATTTCATGTTAGAGTTTTTCGAGAGGTACTTTTTCTCTGTCACGCCAATACTCTGCCAGAAGATACAACAAGAGAACACAATGTTGGACCCATGATAAATACCACAGATAATACCCATATAATATTGGCATACATTTTGGATAGATACACGGATCTATAGATTGTTTATTCGTTACATAACCAGTGGCTTATATTTAGACCAAACTGAGGCCCGAAGGGCCGATAAAAATTTTTTGGACACCGCCCCACATTATTTCATGGTCTGCATCCGGCACTGATTACAGCATTTCTGTGGCTGGGATGAGTAAAATACAATTCTAAGAATATGCCACCCTAATTTACAAAGATGATTTACCAACAATAAAAAAACCTTCAAATGAGTACAAAATTCTTCTTTTATAGACATTGCGGAAATGACGGCGTTTTTGAAAATATTTATACGAAAGACTGGAAAGGTCCTAATTGTGCTGTGTCTGGAGTTATTTTCTAAGTGGCAAAGACTGTGCCGGATTTTGTGGTCAGTATTAGATTCCACTGATTCAAAACGCTCGCTACAAATTAAAGTTCCTATTCTTTGAGATGCTCAAGTAAGTAGGATCAAATTACAAACGTATAATACGCGTGCGTGTGTAGAAAAGACGCAGCAAAGCAGAAAGGGTGTAATGGAATACAGATCGAAACACTCGAGTGCAGGCTTAATACAGATGCATACATTTTATCACGATTTTTTCAAGCCTTATCAGTTTTTAAAAGTATGAAGCAAGAATTGTAATTTAGTCGAACCTCTCCAATGAAACGTCAACATGGACAAGACGTATAAACACGTAACTGTTTCCTTAAGAACTTGCAGAGTCTCAACCCACGGTGTTTGTGCGCCACAAATGTTCATTAGTATATCAGTATTGTTTTCAAGAATTTGAGGCACAATATCATGTAAAATTCATCTTGAAGTGTTTCAAGTGGTGCCCTAATTAGCCTCACAATTCAGTGCTCTGTCAGAAGGCCACTACTATACTTAATATACAGCTGTACGTCTCTATTGCGGAACGTTAACTCAATGGTCCAAAGATACCAAGTCATGTACAATTCGTTCCTCTGTAATACGCACATCTCTGTAACACTCATAATAGGGGCCAGTTTGTCGTTGGCTTTTTCAACCCCGCCTGTTCTGCTCGAATTCCAAAACAACTTCTGTTCTTGATAGCAACAGCAATAACTTTACTGCTCAATCATGAACAAATCTTACAGACTTCTGACTGCAATTTTCTTCGAGAGCGAAAAGCACATGTTATGACACCCCATAATACTCACGTAACAAAATGTCACGGTGTAGTTACACCACAAATCTACTCTCACGGGGGTTTGAGACAACTACCACTTCGGGTTGGGGCCGGAACACCGCTATCCCTACCAAAATTCCTAAAAATTGCCCTTTGGGGTTCGTTTGTCAAGAAATGAATGCGTGACAAAGGAACCCCAAAGGACGTCTGCGGGGAGGCTACAAAACAGTAAAGCGTGAACAAAGAGTATTAGTATCTGCCATTGCCATTGATAGGCCAATTTGGCCTATCGCGAACATCAGACTTGTCATGGTTTACTGGTGCAAGTGTTATGATGTGTTGTGACATTCCTAGACTTTCACTCAACTAAACAGGGACTGCCATTGGTTGATTCTTTGTCACGTGGCCTTGACTAAAAAAGCAATGTACCCCACTCGGGGTTTGGCTCGGGCTAGTACATTACACCACATGATCAAATCATGGTGGAAAGTGGCGTGACAGAAGGCGAGAAAAATACTGCCAGGTCGTGCCAGTTTTCTTTTTCGTGAATGAACACAACAACGCAAAAACCAAGCCTCAAGCAAAAAAGCAACGATTTTTCCAGTCATCCCAGAAGTTCCTGGAAGAAAACAGCAGCTAGTGGAGAAAAAAGATGCAGATAATGTAAGGAAAGTACTTTGTAAATCATTCATTAAGTGGTTTAGAGAATTAAATTTGTGTTGTTATAAGTACCGAGTCGGCTGTTTTGGTTCGCTCCGGTTATTCTTTGGTTGCTTTCGACTTCGACTCGGGAAACATCAGGACTCTTGGGAAAACAAAACGAACTGTTTCCCTCGGGATCTGACATTAAGTGTATAATATTAGCCATACACACAGCCCACATAAATCTTTTTATTTTACTAGCTCGATTTCTCTCCCGCGATCTTGCAACCTCGTCCCCAGGGCTTTTCCCTTAAAAAATGGGAAAAGCCCTGGGGACGAGGTTGGAGATCTTGGAGTAACGATATAATGATATAAAGTTATTACATGCAGATAACATGGCTTGCTCGGTAACAATAGTGTTCAAAAGCAGGCAGCAAAACTTTTTAAGGAGGTGCTCCCGCGCACATGCCTCCTAAGGAACCAGGCCTGCCCATGAGAGCCTGGTTTCTCGAGATATGGTTGTCTGGTATTATTATCTTCCGTCCCTCTCCGATCGGCTTTAATTTCTTGACCGAATTATTCATAACCAGCAAGCACTGATCTGATTTGACGTCTATGAGGGGATGACAGCAAGTTATCCACGATAGACGTCGCGTGCCGAATAGTGCCGTGGGGCGGCATTTTGACTCAGATGTTCTGGCAGTGCAGAGTATGAGAAAATGGCGAACACTTTCAAGACAGAATCCATCAGGAAATTGGGTAATTTTATTTTTCCGTGGACAAAAACCTTGTACCAGAATAATTTAAACAATGTCGCATTCTTTTTTACATTTAAAAAACGGCAAAAACGTAATAAATCATCTGTAGTAACACCAAAGAAATATCTCATGGAAGTCCGAGAAAATGAAGGTCGAATTTCAGAAGAATCGAGATTACGCAGGTAAAAGTCTGAAAATTTCGTGTGCAAGTTGTAATTTTGTGAAATCTGACTTTCATTTTCTCGGCCTCCCGTAAGAAATTTTTTTTGGCGTTTCTACAGGTGAATTATTACAACTTTGGCCCTTGAAAAATGTAAGAAAGAATGCAATAAGTTTAAATTATTCTGGTAAAAGATTTTTGTCCACTAAAAATCAAAATTACTCAATGTCCTGGTGGATTCCCTCTTAACACGTTTTGTGGGGACAAAATCGGCACAGTGCTGCCTCTGAAGCAGAAAATTACCAAGAATAGAAGGATGCACTCCTGGTGCAAGTCATCAATGTAGGTGAAATTCAAAAGGAGCAAGAGGAGGGCCGGTCACCTGGAAACCAGACGAAGGTCTACAAAACTGCCTTAACGTACTATCTTCATATTGCAACTCATGGATGCTTAGAATAAATCCTAAGCAAACCAAAATAATGATTTTTCAACGATGTACCCGAAAATGTGAACATAACTTCCCCATAGGCAATGAAGTAATCGATGTTGTCCAAACTATACTTACTTAGGAACTCGCATTACATCTTCCCTGAAATTTTACACTTTCGCTTGAACACCTCCGACAAAAAGCTCTTCATGCGCTCTTCAGCCTCAGGTGGCACACGGATTTGAATGGTCTTAAGCCCTCACTTGCGTGTAAAATTTTTGACTCGATGATTTCACCAATTCTAACCTACAATAGTGAAGTTTGGGGTGCTTTTGTTAAATCAGATTTTAAGTCCTGGGACAGCTCTGCAATTGAAAAAACTCATTTGCAATTCTGTAAACGTTATTTACAAGTACATAACAAGCATCCAACATTGCTTATAGTGCTGTACTCGGTAAATTCCCCATCATCATTGATATAAATGAAAAGATTCTAAATTACTTAGACTATCTGATATGTAAAGATGAAGATTCTACTAGTTAAACAGGCCTTACAAATTTCAATTGACCTCCATCATAACGGAAAAACTAGCTTTTACTCTAATCTCATGAAAATGGTTGACTACTATAATCTAAACTATGATTTTTCCTGTAATTAATTGAGTGACTCAATAGTTAATCGGTATATCGGCATAATGAAAAATAAATACGTCTCTTACTGGAATCAGACCCTTCAGCAATCACAAAAACTCAGTTTTTATTGTACAATCAAAGACGACCATAGCCCCTCGCCGTACCTAGTTTTAACAAGAAAAAACCCTTCGAGAAAAGCATTAGTTAGATTTAGAATAAGTAGTCATCAACTTAGAATTGAAACAGGTAGATATATATATACGAAAAAATCCCTCGCAATGAAAGGATATGTTACTTTTGTACAAGTAACAAAATTGAAGATGAAAATCATTTCTTACTAGATGTAAGGCTTATTCTCAGATCAGAGATATATTTTTCTCCAAACTAGAAACTAAAATACCTGACTTCAAATCACTTTCACACGATACTTTAATATCTCTTCTTATGAATTCTTCTGATTATTCAGAGCGACTCCGCGTAAATATCAACTAGACGTGGAAATAGTAAAAAACTTACCTGGCCTCAAACTCAGCCAGAATAAAGCCCTATGGGCCCTCCTTACAAAATCGTTAGTTTAAGTACGATCGATTGAATAATATTTTTTTAACGAATTTTTTACTTCCCGAGGCCTAAAATGAGCAAAAATCATGCGAAATTAGCGTCATATTCAGTAACTCGTACATTTTAAAATAGAGTTGGCTACTAAAATATAATGACACTTCATATTTTTACCATCTTTCCTCTATAATTTTAACTGATTAGTTCGCGATTTCGTGAACAAGAGATTTTTAAAGAAATTTTCAAAGTTGTTGACTCAAAATCGCTTAAGCAACCGTCAAAATTTAGCACTTTTTCACGAGCTAAAAAGGCGGATTGGTACAGGGCTTTGAACACCAAGGCTTGGTTAGTCTGAAAGAGCATTCTTTTTTATTCTTTTTTCTTCAAATCAGCGAAATAAAATTTTTGGGTAAATGAAATCGCGAGCGCTGACAAAGCGAAGCAAATGTAAATGTTACACTAAAAACGAGCGAAAAAACATGACCTCTGACCGAAGCACAACCAAATGCGAATTACGGTAGGCGCCAAACCTTTAATTATTCGGTAACTTCTCGAAACGATATTGGTCCGAAATGTGTATAGGTTTTTTAAAATAAAGCTGAGTTCAAGTATTAAGTCCACGAAGCGGTAAAAAATAAAACAAAAGTCACGAGTAATCTGCTCCGTTTTCTGAATTTAATGCAGCGATTTAACGAATCAACAATTTTTACTGAATCCAACGATACCCACCTGAGAATGTGTTAGTTTAAGAGACCATAGAACTTCTAAGAAGATTCCTCGGAAAGACCTCCAGAAGGAAATGAATCAAGAATTTGAACTTATCAGGGGCACCCAACGGCAATTTTCGGAAAATATCTGTTCGGAAGACGATTTGAGACCTAGAATTTTCGGAACATTTGTCGTAAAATTTCTTGCGTGCCTGCCCCTCTTAGGATTTTCGAACATCTACAAAATGGTATAATTAACCA